>JAFEMH010004344.1:0-214168 GCA_022495995.1 Adenophora triphylla var. japonica
TATGAGTGAGCTAGATTTTATCTATTTGATACATTTGTGATGTGCAGATTTTTTTTTGGCGCCGGACGTAACCTTTTTGGGAAAAAGTTTTGTGAAAATAAGAGATTTTTTTGAAATGGGATTAATCTTTATCGGACTTTGAAAAATCAACGAGTCGCCACGCCATTTTAGTTTAGGGGCCAAAACTTTGAAAAATGCCCAAAATTAGAGAAATGAGTCCAGGAGGAGTCACGTTACACTCCCGGAAGAACGTTTCAGCGTTCACTCAGAATGCCTCTTATGACAAGTCTTCCAAACTTGGAAACTTATTGTGTGTGTGTGTGTGTATGTGTATTTTGAAAAGAGACTTTGAATTAAAAAGGATTTTCTCAGAAAATAGCAAATACAAGGTTGGACTTGAACTGGAACGAGTTTAAAAACGGTGACTAAGCGCAAAAGTAACAGAAGACGAAAATTTGTTTTGCGAGATTCAACAATGTCATCCGCGTGTGATGACTTCCTAGTAGTACAATCTTATCCGCGTGGATGCTAACATCCAAGTGCTCAATTTTCAGTAAATGTTAGCTGGATTTATAGGACTTGGCTGGAAGCTGTATGGAAAAACGGAAAATAAAGGGATGTTTGGATTTTGGCATCACAGTAGCTTGTCTCTCTTTCCCTAGACTTTGATTAGTGGTCATTAAGTGATGAATCACTTAATCACAAAAACGGCCATCCGAGGATACGTTCAGGACTTTGCAAGCATTTCATTTGCTAAGGAAAAGGGGGATTTTGACATGGAAAGTAAATTAACAAGAAGAGAGTTAGGTCAGAGATGTATCAACTTTAGAGGAAGATCTGAGAAGGTGGTCGCAGGCGGAGGACCATCCTTGAGACCTATACTCAAGTTTATCTCATTTACATCCTAGTATGACCTAAATATGTAAGTCTTAAGGATGTTCATAAATATGTAAGTTCTTAAGGATGTTCATCCCATGAAAATGGTTCCAAGAGTGAACATCTTGGAAACTATGAGAGAGGGGACATTCTGCGGGGAAGTAAAGGCCCATGGACCATTTAGAAGTGATCACCTATGGAGATTGACTCCAAGATGACCATCTTCTAGGTCAAGTGAGCAATTATAAGCTAGGAATGTAAAAGGGACATGGGGGAATTGCATAATAAAAAATATGAATCCTTGTAAGCAGAATCATCCATGGAGATGAACTACATGGAGACTCTTGGATCCTTGGGACAAAAGAGGGAAGGGAGGTAAACCAACAAGTGAACCAACTATTCTACCACATTATTTATGTATGAAATATATGTATAAAGTGAAGAGAGAGATTTAAGAAGGGAGAAGCAAGAGTTTACCAATATTTCCTTGGGTTTGTGTTTAGGGTTTGAAGATTTCAAGGCTTAGAAGTGATTTTGGAGTGGATTAGTGTTTGGTTTTGGAGTTAAATTTATGAAGGATGAGTGTTGAGGGCTGTTTTGAGAGGGAAGTGTTTTGACAGAGTAACGGTAGGGAATTAGGGTACTTACGGCCTTTTCGAAGCTGAGAGAGAAGGGTGCTGCTATTTTATAGGTTAGGTGCAGGTACAATCCCAATCCGCGTGGATGAGTTTGTAGGCACGGATCTCATCCGCGCGGATGGGATCGATGGCACAGATGCATGTTTTTGCGAGAAAGAGTTTGTTTGGGTTTGTTTCTATTTAGTCGATATTCCCTTTTTTTTATTGGAAATGACAAATTCCGGCAGAGGTCCCATGCCTTTTTCTTATTCCTAAGAGATCCTTCCTCAATCCAGAATTGTATAAATAATGTCCAAAATGTCCCTAAATGATTATAAACCATTAATTTGGGCTGGCGGAATATTAACGGCCAGATTGGGAACACTTGCAATTGATACCGTTGCTGATGTGCTCGTAAGTCTATGAATCTACTCTTTGTGTATTAAGCCCCATGGTGTATGTCTCTTAACTTTCCTGGCAGGGACAAATCAATAATGAAGCTACTGGATAGTTTACAACCAAAGTTGCATACGGATCCTCGTTATTCACCCCTTCTTTTTCTTTGCATTTACATTTCTCGATATCTTTTGTTAGACAAAATCTATACAATCGAGCACAAATGAGAAAAGAATTCCAATGAATTGAAATATAATATAGGACATAAAAATAATAAAGAGAAAATAGTAAATTCCATTGTCTTGAGTTTGCTTGAATCCGATCTTGTAACCTCCTTGAAATCGTCATCTTGAATTTGCTTGAATCAAGTCATGTGTGACACACTCTCCCATAGACTAATTCGCGCCCCTCACTGCGGCTGCTCGAGGGTCTTCAATGGACGTTAGTCTCCCAAGATAAAACGGATGAAGCCGTAACAACTTTGCACTTAAAGTTTTCGTAGAATCTCGCTATACTTAAACAAAATCACCATCTCAAAACTTAATCTAGGAGGCCAAAGAAAAAGATGAACAAATTGCAAAGAGAGGAGGAAGATTGAAGGAAAAAATTTCTCTAATTTCATTTTGTGGGTTTTTCGAAAAATTGTTGGGTTCCAAAAGTCATCCAAATTAATCTATATTAAGCCATGGGAGTCAATCCCTTGTGTTCATGGTAGGTTTCCCAATTCACAACTTGTAACCCCAAACTCATGGTATGCCTCCCGATTAATCAAGCAACTTTATTTTGGGACTCTTGGCACAATGTTAACAATGGTGGGATTAACTTTTGAAAGTTACATTTTCGACCCACCTACTTTGAATTAAAATTATATCTTTCTCACCCAATATAAAATTGGACATCTGAATATACCATTCCAATGTTCCTACAAAGTGGAACATCACACCCACAATAATTTTATGTCGAACGACGACGATTCATTTAAGGAAAATACCAATTTCCTTCACAAAAAACAAATTTTTCCAACAATCCCCCACGTAGAAGGAAATTGATGACGAGTTTGGTGATAGAGTTCGACGAGACGAAAACTTTGCATGCGATAGGTGTGGGAAAAAGCCCATTGAACCTTCGGCTCGTACAAATGCAAATATTTTGCTCTGCTACTCGCGAATCAATAGACGCGGATGTCCTTGAATCGTTATGCTTTTTGTGTAGCTTAGATCATATGCTTGACCACAAGTAACGTCCTAGCGTAGTTTCAATTCTCGCTAGCTATGTTCATTTATGGCCCCGAACATACGCCCTGGTTACGCTGTGAGAAGGGTCCTTAGAACTGAGCCTCACACAATTCTCCTCGAAGCGGCCCCACTTCTCTCTCGCATAGGTGATTTCTTAAAGGTAACCAGTATTACCCCGCTCGGAAATTTTGTGACGCGTAAGAATCATTAAAAGCCGTAAGCTTATCCTTGTCCTTTCGGGATGTCACTAATAGGAATGGACTTGGAGTTGGTTCCCCACAAATGATGCTATAAGTCTTTTATCGGTTAGGTTGTCCCATTGAATCTAGATTCTTGGGATCTCCAGTCATCTAGATTGGGTTTCTGCTCTGTGTTTAACTTTTAATTGGCTTAAGTGCCCAATTCCCCCTCCCACAAGTTCACAACTTACTCTCGGTCTATAGCCCGCTTTGGTTAGCGAGGATCCGTTTATTATTTGACTTTTCATAGTCAAAGATCATTTTTGAGAGTAGTTGTCCTTAATGGTATTATGTCTTTGAGACGTATATGTCTAGACTACCATTACAGTCACATTTACTAGATGTCTTTTTAATCATTAGATTGACTTTAGCAATATAACATCTTGCTAATGCCAAGATTATCCATTTGATAAATGTTAACTGAATCCATTTTTAATTCTAGTTATCTCCACATTGACCGCTTCCCAAAAATTATCAGAGATATATCCCCACAATGACTTATTTTACCAATAAGACCATTAGTTTATCCTTGAAATTTAATCCACGGATCAAATTTACTAGAATTCTTTTTCGAGTTCAACATATCATTTTTGAATTTAATCAATAAGATGACATAGTCAAATTGATTAAATTCACACAATCGAAGTTTTGATGTCATTATCTTCGTGCTTGTAAAAGTCATACAATGACTTGCTTATCAAAGTCATACAATGATTTTACCAACTTGCACATTTCCTTTTAATTTTGCATCTTGAACCGTTTCACCACTTTGCTCTATTTCATCAAAGTGTTATACGTTCATTTTAACAAATTTGACATCAGTACTCAATTTACATTTATTTTATTTTCTTTTGATTTTTATATATATTCCAACTTATTGAATCATATATAACAAACCAATATCCACAATTGTTATGAACATAACTCTTGAAACATAATCCACCATTTAGTAACCAAATTCAATTTCCTTGGTAATTGGACTTGCTACTTTGCGAAACATCCCCTCATTAACAAGTACGTAGGCCTACGTTTCCATAATTCATATGGACATCTCATTGTTTTCTTGGGAAACCTTTTCAATAGGTAATTATTTTCCAAAGTATACTCATCCCACATTTTCGGGTTAGTTCCAAAATTAGCAATAATGTCAATTTTCATTATTAACACCATTTGATCATGGTGTACAGTTGTGAACACTTTGTTTCATTGTTCATTTATAACAAACCCCTCGGGTTGTTCTATGTAAATTTCATTTTCTAAATTACATTTAGAAAAGATATTATACATCCTTATAATGTATTTCATATTCCGTCGTGCGGCCATTGCAAATACAACTCTTTTTTTTTTTTTATTATTCTCGTGACGGAATAATAAGTATCAAAGTCTAGACTTTTCATGTAATTATAACAAAATGTTACAATTATAGTCTTATACTTTTAATTGTTCCATCCTTCATTTTCTTTTTGAAAATTCACTTATATTCTAGTAATTTACTACACGGCGATAAATCTATCAGTTTTCAAGTGTGATTTTCCAAGATGGAATCAATCTCACATATAATAGCCTCTTTTCACAAAGATCATTCAAAAGAGTTCAATACATCTTTATAACTTTGTGATTTACATTCTAGAATGTAGGTTAGAAAATTTGGGCCATAAAATTTTCTCATCCTACCTCTTTTGCTATGTTGAGGTCCAACCTCTTCTTCGCTATTTCATCATGATGAGTTTCTTCTTCTTCTATTGAATCATGTATCCGTTTAGATGAGTTTGCCTCATCTCTTGATGTACACGGAAATATATTCTCAAAGAAAGAGACGTTTCATGATTCCATTATAGTATTTTGTGCGCATACATTGAATCTTGGATTCATACACATGAATTCTATAAGAAGTACTACTATTTTATGCATACCCTACAAATATGCCACCAGTAGTCTTTAGTCCAATTTATACACAAACTCCACTTATTTGTGTTTTATCACTATCTCTTTAGTAAGTTGGTTTACAACGCTTTCCTTTTAAAGAGATAAGACTCATCATTTTGCTTCTTAACAAGCAATGATAAAGGTAATATATTACATATTACCACCATGTGTTTGAATCATCTTCACATTATAACCATCACTATGATTATTTAATTCAAAACACATTTTACATCTTAATTGAATTTCTTTTTGAATGAGGGCATATAATCCAATTAACGAGATTTATTCTCATTATTGATTACTACCTCAACTCACCGATTAATTCAATTTCCATTTTATTCATTCACATAATGAATATTATGATTGATGACATCTACAAAAGATTGTCTCTTAAACCACAAGGTATATGTTTGACTTTTCAAACAAGTTTGACCAACTTTGTCTTTGCCTTGAGCATTTCAATATGCTCCATCACACCTTAACATTCATTTTACTCATTAATGTTTAAGGTGATTCTTGAAATCTTTCCAAGTAGGAAGCGATTTCTCAATTATTTTCGTCACTTGGAAATTTCACTCAACACCATTCATTCGACATGGTTTTCAAGAAAAATATTTTCAATTCTTCCATTAACCTTTTCTGTTTCATGGAGTCCATTATTTTAAAATCAATAAAACGGCCTACAAAGAATTTCTTTGCACCAACATTCTCGATTTTATATTAATAGTCCAAAGACTCTCATCATTCCTTTGCCGTTTTCTTATTACTATACACATTACATAATGAATTCGACAATTCATTAATTATATAGTTTCGGTAAAAGAGATTTGCATTTTTCAACCATACCCATGGCTTGAAAACATTCGTCTCATTTTCACCCAACTTTGTAAGATTTTCATAAAAAAAACCTTACTAGGTTCAAGATGATCAAATAGAACATCTTTTGTTGCCATCACTCAAAGGTTAGGCCAATAAAATTTTCTATCTTTTCAATATGGTGAGCCAAAATACTTGAAACAACCATATTTTTCTAAATATTTATCTCCACACAAGGAGTCTTCCTCAATACATTGGTTTTAATTTTCAACAATTAAAAACCAAATTATAAACTTGTTGTTATAAATAGAACTCTCTAATATAATTAAAGAATTCACCCAAAATAAATTGTTAATTCAATTGGAGAATTACAACAATTTATTTCTTATAACAACCCATATTATAAAGCTCCAAATTTCTTAATGAAATTATAATTTGAGATTACTTATTCCAAAACTTTAAAGGTCTTATCTTGAAGTACCTCTAAATTATAGAAATTATTTTCTCATTCACCAAATACACAATTTCTCTTAGAAGTCATACTTCTAAATATTTTGTGTCATTTGTCATCAACAATAGGATTTAACAACTTCCTTGAAGTCCTATTATTTTTTCATTATTTGACATTAGTCACTCATTTCACTTATAGGTTTTAACAATGAAAGCGTGAGCTTTTTTAGGGAACAAATATGTTTCCTATTTCGAACCAAATAAGCATATTTGGTGATTTGATTTTGGGACTTTCATGGAAAGATTTATATTGTCCTATTGTGAAAATGATTTTAGTTTTAAGAAATAAAGTGTTTCCTATTTCGAATCAAAGAGGAATTTTTGGTAAGTTGATTTTATGCTTTCATGGAAAGATTCATAAGTATCCTACTTTGAAAAGGACTTTGTAAATAGAGTAAATATCTTTTATTATCCTACTTTGAAAAGGACTTTGTAAATAAAGTAAATATCTTTTATTTATGTACATAGTTTTATATTAGGACTAACCTACTAATATTTGATTTCCTTGTGAGTGTGTTTCATGTTTTCATATAGGAAAAGGAATCTCACAAAGGAAGAGGTCGATTGCATGAAGATCTTCTCAATGGTGCACTATAAATACAAGGCATTCAGCACAAAGAGAAGCTACGGAATTTTAGAGAGAAAATTACATACTCTTCATTGTATTCGACATTGTTGATTTTAGGTTGTGAGTGAAGGTTGTGCCTTACATCCGTAACTCACATCTAGGTTTTCATAGAGTTCTCTGTTTTATTTCTGACTAGAATAGATCCTACTTGGGAAAGGGGAGTTGTTGTTGTCGTAGAAGGTGATTAGAACTCGTTTAGTATTTTCATATTTTAGTTTTTCACTTATTTGTTTTTGTAAGAAACAAAAGTTTTTATAGTGAAAAGTTTTTGGGCGTAAGCCTAGTTTGCTGATCACATTGATCAGTAAGCGTAAATAATTCCTGAGTTATTGCTTTTAATTTATTTTATTCCGCTGCATTATCTGTGGATGTGTGGACAGTTGTGAGACACATCTGTACTCATATCCTTTGCCTGTTGTGTGATTAAGTTTCCTAGCTACACGAAACTTTCAAACAACTTCTCCAAAGAAACCCTATAATTTTAGTTTTAGTCCTTGTGACATTGGTTAATGTCAACAACAATGGAATTTAACAACTTCTTTCAAGAAGCTCCATTTTTATTTTTGTGACTTTTATCACTATTGATACTAATAGGATTTAACAACTCCGTTCAAGAAGCCCTATCATCTTTGTCAATAGATTATTGAAAATATGCAACATTAAAGAAATACATCTTTCAACGTTCATCTTCTCAACTTAGTTCAACGAACTTTTCGTTAACGTTAAAGATTACTTCTTTACCCGTTAATTTTCTCAACTTAGTTTCAACGAACTTTTCATTTATAAAATGCAACGTTAAAGACTAAATCTTTACCCGTTCATTTTCTCAACATAGTTTCAATGAACTATTCATTTCACAATATGATTCTTGTGAACCATAAGAACGTTAAAGATAACATCTTTAACTGTTCATTTCCTCAATTTAGTTCAAACGAACTTTCAATTTTTTTTCTCACTATGATTTCCATGAACCATAAGAGATCTATCATCCATTGTATAAACACTAGAAGTGGCATCACCACAACTATTTTACACAATCGTTTCAACATCCTCGATGTTCATCCGTTAATTCATTATAAGTTCAAGTAATTAATTTAGCCTTAAAAAACTGTTCTGTTCTGGAATTTTTATCTCCTTCTTCACATAATAACTTTCCGATCCCACCGTCCAGAATATTCTTCTATGAGTCAGGAACATGCCCACCAAATTTGAGCTCGATCCAACGGTTAACGAACCGGAAAATAAAGTTTTTCCACAGATGATCATAGAAAATCTGTGCTGGAAATTTGCTTCTTTTCCATCAATTTTTCGTCTCTTTTTGCCATCTCTTTACATCTTTTCTCTTGTGGTCATTGATCCACCGATTTTTCAAATCTGTAATTCTTTCTCAAATAGGAGAGTTAGTCTTAAGATTGTTAGACAAAATCTATACAATCGAGCACAAATGAGAAAAGAATTACAATGAATTGAAATATAATATACAACATAAAAATAATAAAGAGAAAACCGTAAATTCATTGTCTTGAGTTTGCTTGAATTCGTGCTGTAACCTCCTTGAATCGTCATCTTGAATTTGCTTGAATTCGAGTCGTGTGTGACACACTCTCCTTAAGACTAATTCGCCCCCTCACTACGAGTGCTCAAGGTCTTCAATGGACGTTAGTCTCCCAGGATAAAACGGATGAACCGGAACAACTTTGCACTTAAAGTTTTTCAGCGAATCTCACTATGCTTAAACAAAATCACCACTCAAAACTAATCTAGGAGGCCAAAGAAAAAGATGAACAAATTGCAAAGAGGAGGAGGAAGATTGAAGGAAAAAATTTCTCTAATTTAATTTTGTGGGTTTTTCAAAAAATTGTTCCATCCAAAAGTCATTCAAATTAATCTATATTATATGGGAGTTGATGGATGTGTATTTACCCATTCAAATGATGCACTTTTAGGCTTTCTTGGTGTTCGATTCCCGAGTTTTATGTATATTTGATATGGTTTGTTAGTGTTTTGATAGTTCAGGGGCTGAAGCGCAATAATGCTGAAATCTGGGACAAAACTGACATTTGGAAGTTCAAAGGACTAAATTGGAAATATTGAAAAATCAAAGGACTAAACTGGGAATATGAAATTTTTGGACGAATTTGATATATAAAAATTTCTGGGATTAAATGAAAAATAAAATCCCAAAGAGCGAAGTGCAAAAGAAGTCATTAAAGTGGTCAAAGTGGACTTGAAAATTGCGGAAACGAAACGGATAATAAGTGATACAAATAAGGGCCAAGCAATTAACAATTGGCCGGCCAAGAGTGGTTAGGCATTTGGGGCCGAGGTGGGAAGCTTGGGCCAAGGCTTGAGAAAATTGGGCCACGGCTGGAGCAAACCTTCTGTCAACTAGGGCGGGCGCTCTAACATCAATTGCGGCCGCGCTCTTCCGTAATCAACACCAGTTTTGCACGTATTATTCAAGGGTATTTATGGGATTTCTCAACCTTGATTTCACCCTATTTTCTTTTATATATATAACAAGCAGCCACACGTTAGTTAGGAGAAGAGAAGATAGAGCATATCAGATTATTATTTTTAGGTTTTAGTTTTATTTTCTTTTCTTGGAACAATTGAAGAAGAAGAATTATTCATCAATTCAGGTTTTATCTTTGTAAATTATGAGTAGCTAAATTCTTTAGATTTGTAGATTGGTAGAACCTTTACCGGATTTCTATACAATAATATTTTAATTCTTTCTATTTAATTCCTTCTAGTTCAATAATAGATTTTAATTTCTTGTTCTTGGATTCGAGACGTATGTTAAGATACGAACTCATCTTTGAATAATTGGGTATTTATCGAGCCATTAATTTGGGCGATTTATACATTGACCACTATTGATTGAATAATTTGGTCTGTGCCGTAATAGAAGCGGATCAATATTAGGTTCTTTTATTCTTTCGTGCTTAATGTATTCTTGGCATATTGTGAAACCGTAATAGACACTACAATATTAAAAGAGTATTTGGGATTATAATCCGGCCACCTAACCGTGTCGATCCTAGCAAAAGTGAATGAACCCTAGAAGTTGAGTTAATGTTTCTTAAGTAAAATTCTGCATAGAATGATGGTATAGTGAAATCCAATCTACGAATCTCTGCTCATAATCTGTTTTCTTGCTTAGTTAGTTTCTGTTATTTATTTTATGCTCTTAGTTTAAATCAAATCTATAAACTGTGGTTACTTATTCACTGCGTTTACTTCACTTGTTTACCAACGAGTCTCTGTGGATTCGACCCCTGCAATTGCATACTGCTACATCGGTAGTGAGTACACTTGCTCGATTTTTATTACAAGAGGGAGTTTTCCTCCATCAGGAGTCAATCCTTGTGTTTATGGGGTTTTAATCCACAACTTATAACCCCAAACTCATGGTATGCTCCCAATTAATCAAGCAATTTATTTTGGGACTCTTGGCATGTCAATGGTGGGATTAACTTTTGAAAGTTACATTTTCAACCCACCTACTTTGAATTCATTATATCTTTCTCACCCAATATAAAATTGGACATCTAGATATACCATTCCAATGTTCCTACAAAGTAGAACATACACCCACAATAATCTTTGTCGAACGACAAACGATTCATTTAAGAAAAATACACAATTTCCTTCACAAACTACAAATTTTTCCAACATCTTTTTATTGTATATTGCATGTTACTGTTGTTTATAGTTTTTCATAAATACTCATCATTTCATCATTTGGTTAATTGGTTATTGTATTGTTTCTTTCATTGGCAAAGTATTAATTGCAACTTGGGCTACATAGCCCAATAGTTCACTAAATTTTCATGGTTGCAAATTAGTGAAATTACATCGAATCAAACCGATATCAAAACGAAATCGAAAATACCAAACCATTAATAAACCGAAACTTATTGATTTCAAAACACCTAAAACCAATATCCTTTGGTTCGGTTCTGACCTAACACCGAACCAAATCGAACCATGCACACCCCTTCTACAAACCAGCAAGAAATCTTAATTTATAAATTAAACTCATTAAAAATCAAAATCATCTTGATTGGGCTTAGGAGAAGTTAACAAAGCTGCATAAAGCCTTAGCCTATCTTCCCCAAGTGAAGAACACCTTGACAAAGGTCTCCTTGGTCTAATAAAAGATAACGAAGTCAAAGTCAACCGATGCTTATACCTCCTCCAAGCCAACTGAATAGCAACTGCAGCCCAAGTTCTCCATCCGGGCGAATAATATCGCGCACTTCTCTTAACTTTATCATTCACAAAAGTGTAGCGAAAATGTTGTGTAACATATTTAACATCTTCCGCTTCAAGCCCAAACGCTTCAGTAGTTTCGAGAGTCACAAGGGTTGAAGATGAGGGGGGAAGTCGTTCTATAAATGGCCTTCTGAGACACCATGATAAAAGCTCGTCGCCACTGAAGTTTCCAGGGCCTAACATGCAGCAACTCTTTACGCCGTCTCTTAAGACTTGGCTGCTTTGAAGATGCCCCCTTACTATGAATAGCATCCTCTGTACTGGGTCACCTTCTCTTGTTATCTACACACAATGGCGGATCAAGAACAGTTGATATCATCGTATCAATATCAATATGACAAGTGAGTCTCATTATATTTTTTTTATGTGAACAATCAAATGGGAAACTCAAAATGGCAGAAAGTGGACAGATAAAAAAGACAGGGAGGGAGTACTTGAAATATCTTACCATTTCGCCCTTGGTGAAAATGAGGGATTTGACGCGATCACAAATGTTTTCCAGGACCAAACTATCCATATGTTGAAACAATGGCACTTGTCGCACCAAGTCCAAGCAAAGGTGATATTTAATGTCTCTTCTAAGTCCCTCGGGGAGGTTGCGAATCATCTCACATTCATCGACACCACGCATTGCAGCCCAACGCTGCCGCTCATAGTTCCTAACTCTTTGCCTGAATCCTTGTGGTAAATGTCTCTTCCTCATCCACCATTCTACATTCCTCATCTTCAAATGCATTGCTTGTTTCTTTGATGTTGTAGCGTGTAAAAACACCTGATCATTTGTTTAATTTCCATATATATGCATCAATTAATGAATTTCACACCATAAATATTAATTTTAGCATACCCTAATATATACATACCTTAATGTTGCCAATCAACATAGTAACCAGAAGAAGCCCTGTGGTAAGAACAATGATTATAAAGATAACTTCTAACCAATCCGTCGTGCTTTCCAAGTTCCCAAATGTACTGTTTTATCATGAACGTAAACAAATTCTCGTTAACTATTTAACGAAAAAGGAAACAAGCCCAAACAAAAGTGAATTAAATGTTTGGTTACCTGAGAGTCATTAGGCCCCAAAAGATAGGAAAAAGAACCTTTTCCAAACGACTTTCGTTTGTAACAAGTTGAACTGTCCATTTATAAGCTCCGTAATCAAAAATCCCGTTATCTTGTTGTAGACAGGCAGACCTTGCTTTTTTGTTCTCGCCCCATAATTCTCTACTCAAATCTTTCACAAGGCTTGTAGTTCCGTAATATATAGACTCATCACAAGCTAGCGTTTTAACGCTACATGATCCGTTTGTTTCCATGCATTGCTCTTTCAAGCATCTCGCTGCCCTCTGGATCCCTAGCAAGTACCAACATGCCCCCACGGCCTACATATCGCTAGCTCAATAGAGTTAGTCAAAGGCCAACTAAGTTGACAAAAAAAGTCAAAGCATGACATTTATTTTCGGAGGAAATGAAGTAAGGATATTGATCTTACATGTGAGGCAACAAAGTAAGCGATCAAGTTGAGGGCGATTCCCCACCAAACAGTTCCAAAAATGTAGCCGGAGAGATTTTGCATGCGACGCAAGAGGCGGACCGAGTGATAAATTTTGGGCAAGTATTGGAACAGAAACATGATTAGGAAAACTGTCATCGTTTCCGTCGTCGCACCTTTTTCCAGTAGAGATGGGATAACTACCCATAAAACGACCTGCATCATCAATTATGCTATTTTTAGGAAATTTCACACAAGTACGTTTTCTTTTCATGTAATGAATTTCTAAAAAAATATTCATAAAATTGGATTTCTTAAGGTTTTAACATTGCTAATTTTATCATTAAAACTGCATGTCGTCGTTAAAATAGTAACATTACTGTGTGATAAATTTAACTGTTTTAACCGAAGAACTAACATTTTTAATAGTATAAATATCAATTTTAGCCCATCCCTTATTTACATTTTAAAATAGTTATACATAGTAAAATTGATAGTCGTATTAACTGAGGGGTAAACTATTTTAAAATTATAAAACCAGTTTCGCCTAATGTGTTAATGTTTAGAAAATACTATTATCTCCGACTCAAAATAAATGTTTAAAAAAAATTAATTCAAATTTGCCTTTTGATCGGAAGCGAATTTGAATAATTTTTTTAAACATTTATTTTGAAATGGAAGAAGTATTTTTTCAGCAAGATCTTGTATTATTATTTTATTCCACATGCATAATAATACGAATACCCATTTGAAAGTTCGTACTCCCACCATCTCACTTGAAAATGTGCAATTTCTTATTTTGATTGTATCATTTAAAATAAAAGGGACACTCTCAAAATAAAATATTTTTAATACTTACTGTATTTATTAATGAGACTCACTTGTCATAATCATAATAACTATTCTCTTACTCTTATTTTCTACCCTTTCTTTCTCTTACTTCACTTTTTATACTCATAACACTTACCCTACGTCTAAGATTTCACTTTTGTCATTTTTGACGTCCCATATAAGATTTCACTTCCCTAAAATGACAAAGAACATTTAATATTCCTCCCGCTCATCTCTTTCATACTTTACTTTTATACTTATAATAACAATCAATTTAATATTCTCTACCCTACCTTCTCTCTATTACCTCACTTTACACACAACACTTACACCACTTACGCATTTTATTAATTTTCGTGTAAAACTCATTTGTGAAATCTTATATGAGATGGATATGAGATGGAGGGAGTGTTTCACTATACATTTTTCTTAATTTCCGTATAAAATCTATTTTTGTACATTTTTGAAAGGGACGGAGTAGCATGTACTGCATAATTTTATCAGGCATCACAGATTCACATGGCTATACTGCTATATACGGAGTATATATGTATGGGAGGCATTGAATTTCTGCGTTGCATGCAAAAAACAATTTTATGACATATGGGTAGGGGTAGCTAGAAGTAGGGTACAAAACAAATCAACTTTTGTACCATATGCAACAATCCATGCCCTTTCAAAATCGGTACTAACTCAAGTACCCAATAAAACATGTCCAAAGAATTTCACGTTGTTGAGAATTATTGGAGTCTGACATAAGAAAATAAAGATATAGTTGTCAAAATAAAATACTCCAATTAGTATAATTTTATAACTAATGGTACAAATAATATTAAAAAAAATATCAAATAAAAATATTTTGCATGTCTAATAATAAAACACGCAATATAAAATAAAAGAAATAACTGAAGAATTTGATAAAAGAGAACAGAAAAGAAAGCAATTTTGTTGTATATTCCATTGAATGAATGAGATATATATACAAGAGCTCAAGGCTATTCTAATTCTAAAGGTACATTGATTTAAGATTATTCATGAACTGAAGTGGAAGAGACGAAGGCACTGACTGTTTATAACAGCGTGAGGCGGGCGCACGGTGAAGGGGGAGGCGGCCGCCTGGGCCACAGCAAAACAGGATGGAGCCACGGCTGGTGAGGCGGTCGCATGAAGAGAGATGAGGCGGGCGCTTCGCGGTGTGGAGAAACAGCTTGTAGCTTCTGGTCTTCCGGTGAGGCGGACGCATGGAGAAGAGGGAGGCGGGCGCCTCGCGTAGGTGAGAAGTTTCGATTCTTAACACTCCCCCTCAAGTTGGCGCATGTAAGTTTCGAATGCCCAACTTGCCAACTAAGAACCGGAAACGTTCCGTGCCCAACGCCTTAGTGAATAGATCAGCCACTTGATCATCAGTGGAAATTTTGCATCGGGAAATGATGCCGGAAGCAACTCGTTCACGAACAAAATAACAATCCATTTCCACGTGTTTAGTACGTTCATGGAACACGGGGTTATTAGCAATATAAATGGCCGCCTGATTGTCACAAAAAAGTGTAGTGGCATGGGATTGTGGTGCTTCAATATCTTGAAGTAACCAACGTAACCATAGAAGCTCACTAACTGTAGACGCCATGGCTCGATATTCGCCTCGCGGACGAACGAGAAACAACGGATTGTTTCTTAGTACGCCAAGAAATGGGTGCCCCTCGAGACATGAAATAGCCCGTGCAAGATCGCCTAGTCATAGGGCGGCCTCCCAATCGGCGTCACAATATGCCTCAAGAACCAAGCCACCATCTCGATGGAAGAAACAACCCTTGACTCGCGGTATTTTTGAGGTATCTGAGAACACGAAAGGCAGCATTCAAATGGCTTCTTCGCGGAGCTGAAAGAAACTGACTCAAGACGTTAACTGAGTACTGTATGTCTGGTCGAGTCACAGTTAAGTAGAGAAGACGTCCAACAAGTCTACGAAATTGAGGAGCATCAACGAGAGGAGAGTCGTCTGAGTGAGCAAGATGTAAATTCTGTTCCATAGGAAATGTGCTAGGGCGGCCACCTTGCAGCCCACTCTCTTCCAAAATATCCAATGTATACTTTCTTTGACTAAGCACCATACCTTCCTTGGAACGAGCGACCTCTATCCCAAGGAAATATTTGAGTTTTCCGAGGTCCTTGATGCTAAATTTTGCATCCAAGTAAGACTTGACTAGCTCGATCTTGTTCTCATTGTTCCCTACTAACAAGACGTCATCAACATAAATTAGGACAACCACATAGCAATTACCTCGCTTGAAAATAAAGAGAGAATGATCTGCTCGGGATTGGCGGAATCCTATTTCAAGGAGGGCCTTTGTGAATTTGTGATACCAATTTCTAGAGGCTTGACGAAGCCCATAAAGTGACTTGCGTAACTTGCACACTCGTTGGTCACCATCCTTAGCAAACCCTTGAGGCACCTTCATGTACACATCTTCTTGCAAATCACCATGTAAAAATGCATTATTGACGTCGAGTTGATGCACAATCCACTCCTTCTTGGTCTACTGGCCAATAAACTCCGCATAGTTACCAACTTGGCTACGGGTGCGAAGGTCTCGTGATAATCAATGCCCTCGACTTGGGTAAAGCCCTTCGCAACTAATCTCGGCCTTATAGCGTTCCACACTTCCATCGGGCTTATACTTTATCTTGTAAACCCATTTGGAGTCAACCACTTTCTTTCCGGAGGCAAAGTCTCAAGTGTCCATGTCCCATTTTGTTCGAGAGCAAGTGATCTCCTTATTCATTGCATCCCTCCATTCAACATGTTTAAGCACGATGATAATATTTAGGCTCATCACGTGAAGTGATGGCCGCCAAGAAAGCTTTATGATTAGGTGAAAACGATCATAATTTACAAAGTTAGCTAGGGATATACCTCCGAGGATTCGATTGTGGAGCCGGGAGACGGATGGTCTATAGAACCGGTAAGGTAACAACGTAGTCCTCAAGATGCTTTGGTTGTTTCTTGGGTCGATCACTCCGCCTTGGTTCAAGCAACTTGGGGTTGAACATTTGTTTGCTCAAGTTGGATTCTCGCACAAACCTTGATCGATCAATAAGCCGTTCATATGGAGAGTCAGCCGTTGTTCGATGGTCTGTTCATGTGATTGCTCACCGATTGAGCACACAGGCCTGATTCATCAAAAGATCACCTTGCTCCTCTGAGTCAAACAACGGCAGTAAGTTCATCCTCCCTCAAATTCTCTCCTTACAACAGAATCTTTCACGGGGCAATTTGGCACCATGTTCTTGAATGGGAAAACTGTCTCGACGAATCTTACATCACGAGAAGTGTAAATCTGTTTTGCTTCAAGATCAAACATTCTGTAACCCTTCTGAGAATGAGGGTAACCAACAAAGATACAAGGTCGTCCCCGAACATCAAACTTATCTCCCCCTTTCCTATTATCCTTGGCATAAGCAAGACAACCAAAAGAACGAAAATGCTCATAATTCGGTCTTTTTCCGAACAGGACTTCGAAAGGGGTTTTATTTTGTAAAAGTTTGGTGGGTAGCCTATTTATGATGTAGGTTGCAGTTAAAACACATTCTCCCCAAAATTTCTTTGGTAAACCGCTTCAAAACGTAGAGCTCTAGCAACTTCCAAAATGTGCCTATGTTTACGTTCTACCACCCCATTTTGTTGAGGTGTGTCCGTACAAGAGGTCTCAAGAAGCATGCCATGCACATGAAAATATTCTAACATTCGTTGTGATTGAAATTCAAAGCCATTATCACTACGAACCCTTTTAACTTGTGTGCCAAATTGGGTGTGAATCATGTTACAGAATAGGGTCAAGTAGTGATAAACATCAGACTTATACTTCATTAAAAACACCCAAACACCCCGACTAAAATCATCAACAATAGACAAAAAATAACGTGCACCCGAGAGAGATGATGTTTTATAGGCACCCCAAATGTCGCAATGAATGAGATCAAAACAAGAAGTAGTCTGAATAGTGCTTAAGGAAAAAGGAAGTCTGGTTAACTTAGATCTAAAACAAGAATCACAATACTTATCCCCTTTGTCTTCATGACCACAAATACTACTAAAGTAATCTGATTTGGAAGAAGCTGCATGACCCAACCTTCAATGCCAAGTGTCGGAGCTAACAATAGTTGTCAACGCTACTCTTCCACCTTTGACCGTCTCTAAGTAGTATAGACCATCACGTCGCCTACCCATTCCAATCTGCTTCCTCGAAGTTAAGTCCTGCATAGCACAAAAATCCGGATAGAAATTAGTGAACAATTTAAATCTTTCGTTAATTTACTAACAGTAAAGTAAATTGCATTTAAAATCCGGAATATTTAAAACATGATCGATTTTCAACCCATTTCGTAAAGCCGCACTTCCAACACCCTTTACGGTATGGCATCGCCATTAGGGAATTCGACTGCATGGAGTTCTTGGTGTTATGACGGTTGTGTAGGCATTGTCATCACAAGTGATGTGTTCGGCCGGGCACGAGAATCAATTATCCAGACAAATTTTCAATCTTACCCGCCATATTTGCGGTAGCATGCGTCACATCGTTCTCACCATTATTACAGTTCTTTGAAAAACTCGGCCGGCTTGGCGTAATTTGCTTTGCGGATAGGCACAGTAAGGACTATCGTCATTGGTTGTTAAGTTAGCGAGATTTGTTCTTCTTTGTTACTCGACCACTGTTCGACCATTTATCCTTACCGTTGCTTCCTCCTTTCTTCTTGTCGACGGATAACCAATGAGCTCATAGCACTTATCCACCGTGTGGTAGAATTTGCCACAACGGGTGCACTTCGGTTTGACTGCGCTCCCTCCTTCTTGTCCTCTTTGTTTGGCCTATTTGCTCCTTGGGCTTGAAAGGCTGCTTTGCCTCTCTTGTAACCCTTCCGGCCATAGTGATGCGCCTCTGCCTTTCATCTTCGGACACCAAGTGATACGCAACACCCAAAGAAACGATTGGCTTTGTTCCCAAAATCCGAGTCTTAATGGTCCCAAAACTCTCATCCTAGCCCCATTAGAAACTCATACAACTTCTCCTTTTCCTTCATTTCGATCCGCTGCTTGGATACATCGCATATGCAACCATCACACTTGCACGATGGGATAGGAGATATTGAATTGATCTCGTCCCAAAGGCCCTTCAGTTTGGTGTAGTATGATGATACGGATAATTTTTCTTGCCTAGTGAGAGTTATTTCTCTTTTCAACTCATAGGCTCTCGGTCCACTTTGTGACCCAAATCGTTCACGTAAATCTGCCAGATTGCTTCTGCAGTCTTGGCGTGTTTCACACTGCTACGAATCTCCTTTTCCATGGAGGTGTGCAACCAACCCTTCACCATCGCATTGCATCTCTTCCATAGGCCGAATTCTGCAGTACCTTCTCCTGGATTTGGAATTGAACCATCCACAAATCCAATCTTATTTTTAGCATAAAGGGCATTGCCCATCTCATCAACCCAATCTGCATAGTTCCCGTCATTCAGAAGATCACTCACAAACATGGTGTTTGGATTGTCTGAAGACGAGATGAAGTAGGGTGACATTACGTCCACCTTAGCTCCCCCTGCCATGCTACCTTCAACTTTGGTTTCCTCACCAGATTTGGACATGGTTTAGGGTTTCAGTGAGACGAAAGAAAAAAAAATTGCGGAAGCTTTTCTGAATCAAATAACGAGCTTTGATACCATGAAGAATTTGATAAAAGAGAACAGAAAAGAAAGCAATTTTGTTGTATATTCCATTGAATGAATGAGATATATATACAAGAGCTCAAGGCTATTCTAATTCTAAAGGTACATTGATTTAAGATTATTCATGAACTGAAGTGGAAGAGACGAAGGCACTGACTGTTGATAACAGCGTGAGGCGGGCGCACGGTGAAGGGGGAGGCGGCCGCCTGGGCCACAACAAAACAGGATGGAGCCACGGCTGGTGAGGCGGTCGCATGAAGAGAGATGAGGCGGGCGCTTCGCGTTGTGAAGAAACAGGCTTAGAGCTTCTGTCGGTGAGGCGGACGCATGGAGAAGAAGGAGGCGGGCGCCTCGCGTGGGTGAGAAGTTTCGATTCTTAACAATAACATTTAAAGCCCCCCTCCCCACAAACCAGAAAAAAAAAAAAAAAACAAGAATCGGTGATAAAAGTGATATGGCACATTAATGACCAGGTAATTCAAATGGATTTCTCTATTCTTTTTTTTTTTTTTAATGGTATTTTTATTATTAAATGCATTTAGCTAATAGCTATTACAAGACTAAGACTAGTGACACTTGAAAGTGTCTTTGATCGGGATTCAGCACTTGACTTTTTATATAAAAAGATTTTTTATATAAAAAAGAATTTTTTATATAGAAAAGAATACCGAATGTTGATAGAGCTCTTTGGCCAAATGAATTTCTTTAATGCTATATTATCTCAAAATTGCAAATTAATTTCCAAAACTATTATTCCCTCCATCCCAGAAAAAAAATCTCATTTTAAATTTTATAATGAATTTTGTTAAACTTTAAAAAAATGATAATCATATAACTTTAAAATTATTAATGCTTCAATAAGAGTATATTGTTAGTTAATTATATTTTTTAGAATTTTATGAGGGCGCCCCAGTGCGCGTACCATATGTATAAATAAGGATGAGTCTCCCGTTTACTTCAAGAAAATGTAAGAAATATTATAATTTTACAGTACAATACTGATTTTTTTTTTTTCCTTTAAAAAATAGAGGATCTATTATATGATATATGAAAATAAAAAATCATTACACTATTTTACATAAATAAAATTAACATATAAATATGGTCACTATTTAGGAAATTATTATATACAAATAATATTATATAAATATGGTCACTATTTAAGACATTTATTTTTATTCATTTATCATCATCCATGATGGATGATGATAAATGACTAATTTTGCTATGGATCAAAAGTAAAATCAGACATTAATTCATTTTTGGGACCAAAAGTAAAATCAGACATTAATTCATTTTTGGGACCAAGAGTAAATTATTCATTTATTTTGGAACCAAAAAAATTATCATTTTAAGCTTAATTATGATGTAAACTGACAAGACAAAAATTAACAGCTTCATCTCTTCACTCCAAAATGATGCTCATTATTCTATTTTTGATCTGAAATAAAAATGAAAGTCTTTTTTTTTTTTTAATTAAAATTTCAAAATTATTTGTCCTCACAAATTTTTTAATATCCAAATATTAAGTTTTTTATCAACCAATTGATTTTTTTTTTTTCAAATAATACACTTTTAGAAAGGTATATACCAAAATACACATGTCAAGCTATATATCAAACTAATCACTTTTTAGGGCAACTACCAAAATTATTTCAAGTACTATTCATAGGATACTACATTTTCTTTTCCAATGGAAGGAGTTAGCAAAAGTATCAAAATTGATTTTTTTTTCCATATTTCAAATTTTATTTCACATTTAAAATATTTTATTTAATTGAAAAGACATTTTAATAATAAAAATAAATAATTTTAAATATATATAAAAAAATATCTTTTTTTTAAAAAATAATTATTTAATTTAAAAAAAAAATCTATTTTCACTTGTGTCATATTTTTATTTGCTACATATGATAAGATGATAACTGAAATTAAATAATTTTTTTTTTAAAAAGAGATTTTTTTTATAAATATTTAAAATTATTTATTTTAATTATTAAAATGTCTTTTCAATTAAATAAAATATTTTAAATGTGAAATAAAATTTAAAATATGGAAAATATTAATTTTGGAAAGAGTTAGCCAAGGTATCAAATTTGGTACCTTGGTTATATGTATTTTGGTACACACTTTATTAAAAGTATATTATTTGAAAAAAAAAATTCAACCAATTTCTAACTTTAAAAAATCACAGAGTTTTCTCTACCTATATTATCTCATACTATAATTTATTTATTTTAAGTAATTAATGCTGTGCTCATAGTTATACGTACAATAATTTGATTTGATTTCATGAACAATGGTTGTTGGCACCAACTTGCTTATATTATATTTGATCAAACACATAATCAACCTGAAAAATAAAAAAATTTAAGTTAAATTAAAAAAAATAGACCTCACCTGAGGAAGAGGCAGTATGACGAAGATATCAAAACAGAACCCCTTCTTAGCCTTGACGTGACGCCACGCCGCGCCGATGCCGCTCCTTCTTTCCCCGTCACCCGTTCTTTCGTCACCAGCGCCATTATTCATCCCCAGCAGCTTACGCCGCTTGTTTATCTTGAGCTGCAGCCACATGTTCCACACGTGTAATGCGTCCGTCATGCTCCTTAGAGCCGTCACCGTTACTGCAAACCACCCGTCAACATACAGGCACATGCAGTTTGCGCTTATGGACAGAGCGTAGAAGAAAAGCGGGTCCACGAACAGACCCGTTGCACATACCAGGAGGAAAACCCGGTTCCATTCTTGAACCCATGTGGATCGTGGATCTAGTACCCGAGCCATTGACCATCCTGATCCAACCCGAGGTCCGCCGCAAATGGTTTTCCACCCTTTAGGGCTTTCTTCCTCTTCGTCGTAGTCTTTGTCATCTCTTTCTTCTTCGTCCAGCTCTTCCTCGTCACTGGTGGTATCAGTAATTGAACCGTGTGATGAAAATTCTTGCTCAGCAATAGTAGGCATATTTAATATATTAATTGATTTATTGTCAGCTATACTAAAAAGAGAGATAAAGAAGGGTTGGTTTGCTAGAAAAAAAGAATTATTTTATTTCCATTATGTGTTTCAGTGTGTGTGTGTGTGTGTGTGTGTGTGTGTGGGGAGAGAGAGAGAGAGAAGGGTTGGTTTGCAAGAGAGATGGAAATTTGATCAGGAGAAAGGGAATATATGTACAGAAGTTTTAAGGAGGATTGAAACAAACAAATTTTAGTCTAGACACTCTCTTGGGGAGTAATGAAGGAGAGGTCGGAACCAGTCATAGTTATATAGTGTCAGCTTACCACTTTACCCTCCCCGTTCTGTTGTGAAATTGGTGCTCTCCGTTGCAATTAAAAACAAAAAAATCAACGCACCCACACGTACAAAAAAGAAACAATCACACACAAGAACACAAGAGTTGTTTACCCGGTTCATTCACCAACTCGTGAACTACGTCCGGGGGCAATTGCCAAGCCAATATGTTATTAGTCTCCTTCTAATATGTTGCTACAATATGTTCTAGGCCGAAATTATGCTTATATAGTTATACAAGGAACCCTAATTCGAACAGGGAAGAGATTACATCAAATTAGGAAACCAAATAAAAGACTGGTGCTGAAGATACGGACCAAGCGCGGCCGCGCAGACCCCTAGCGCGGTCGCCCTCCTTTCCAGCAACATCTACACCTTCATTTGACCTCCCAGCGCGGTCGCCCTCCACCCCGAGCGCGGCCGCCCTCCTTGCCAGAAGCTCCTCCGCGATTTCTTCCTCAAGGATCTCACCACCTCCTCCGAATTAGGCTCCTCCTCTTCCTTGTAGTTTAGGATCCAATCCCAACAATCTCCCACCGGAGACTAAACTAACAAACATAAAATCACCCATCAACTCCCACCACGGAGTAAAGACCTTCGAACACATTCCCCTCATCCATATTGGCTTGACACTACCGCACCTCTCCTCAAGTACTAAGGCGAGTTGAAACCAAGCGACGTTTCAACCACTCCGTGTTAGATGATTCTTGCCTCCCCAAATCAGCTTCTATCTTGATTTCTCTCCGCAAGTCTAACTTCGCCTTCTCCCTCCAGACCCACCTTCCTCGCAATGCCTCCCCTTGAAACTTGGACACACCTTGTTTCTTGCATCGACTGTTCTTGATCTGAAACCGCTCTCTGTTAGGGCCCTTGGACTTCCACACCACGTTGATCAACTTTGAGTCCCCCCCAACATACCGTTTCTTGATGTCTCCCCTTTTCACACCAACAGGCCGGTTCTTTAGCCTCTTGCTCCCACCGGAACGAACATCGATATTGTAGGTAGAGTACAACATCTTCCCCTTAACCCCATGCGCCAACACCTTAGCCCCTTTTGTGACTTCCCAAGACCCACCAATGAAAGAAACACCATACCCTTCACTGTCAAGTTGTCCCACAGAAATCACCCTTCTCCTCAAATCCGGAACATGCATCACGTCGTGTAGTTGTAAAACAGCCCCATTAGGTCTCTTCATCATCACATCCCCCTTACCTTTGATCTTCAATGGTTGACCATCACCAAGATAGAGAACCCCAAAATCTCCAGTTTTGTATCGCTTCATTGATTCTCGCATCCCCACTAGCATGACAAGAAGCTCGAGAATCCAACACCCAATCTTCACCCGATTGTTCCTCCCCAGGATTAATACATCACCACCATCATCCACCACGTTAGCACAACCACCTTTTCCCGGACGGTCATAAGCGATATGCCCCAATTCACCACAATTGTAGCACTTGACCTTTTTCCCCTTTTTCGATCCTCCCCTTTTTCTCTCCACCCTAAGTGAAATTTGTTCCCCATCTACTGACGATTCTCCCCTTTTCTCTTTCCTTCGCAACTCCTCTTGAAGGATGAGATCTCTAACCTCCGTATACACCAATCTTTGTTTCGACGTACTAATCGTTGTGACGGTAACCTCCCAACTATCGAGCAATGACTTTAGTAGAAAACAAGCTAGCACTTCATCGGAGAAAGTAATATCAACACTTTTCAATTGGTCCACCATACCTTTGAAATTGCCGATATGACTTGCCCGTCTGCCCTCGACATCTTCGCATTCGCAAACCTCTTTATCAAATGCACCTTATTGATATTCGACGGCTTCTCATACATGTCCGACGGCGTTTGTAGCAACTCCACCGTTGTCTTGGCCTCCATAGCGTTCCGTGCAACGTCATCAGTTAGAAGCGGCTCCTTCTTGCTCCTAACGCCTTCCGATCCAACGTCTCCCAATCCCCTTGTGACATGTCTTCGGACTTCGCCTTGAGGTCCATGAAGATCCTTACAATAAAGGTAGTCTTGATCCTTGTCTTCCAAAACGTGAAATTCACACCGTTGAATTTCTCGATTGACAGTTCTTCATCTTGACGCTTCACCAAAATCCCCAAGAACGCGATTCAAAATTAATCAACTAATGAAAAAATTTTGAATCCTCCGAACCAAAGCTCTGATACCAGTTGTTGTGAAATTGGTGCTCTCCGTTGCAATCAAAAACAAAGAAATCAACACACCCACACGTACAAGAAAGAAACAATCACACACAAGAGCACAAGAGTTGTTTACCCGGTTCATTCACCAACTCGTGAACTACGTCCGGGGGCAATTGCCAAGCCAATATGTTATTAGTCTCCTTCTAATATGTTGCTACAATATGTTCTAGGCCAAAATTATGCTTATATAGTTATACAAGGAAGCCTAAATCGAACAGGGAAGAGATTACATCAAATTAGGAAACCAAATAAAAGACTGCTGCTGAAGATACGGACCAAGCGCGGCCGCGCAGACCCCTAGCGTGGTCGCCCTCCTTTCCAGCAACATCTACACCTTCATTTGACCTCCCAGCGCGGTCGCCCTCCACCCCGAGCGCGACCGCCCTCCTTGCCAGAAGCTCCTCCGCGATTTCTTCCTCAAGGATCTCACCACCTCCTCCGAATTAGGCTCCTCCTCTTCCTTGTAGTTTAGAATCCAATCCCAACACGTTCTAGGGTTGAGATTGAATGAATGAACGGGTGAGTTTGATGAGCCGAGCAAATTGTCTAAGATATCCATGAATGATGATCAATCAAAATTAAAATGAACGGGCAAAATTAAATGCAAGTCAAGCTGCACAGTTGAATTACACTGGCCTCCTCCTAACTGTTAATGAGGATTTGGGACCTTCTGTCACGGTCAGGTGTAGTGGCGGATTAAAAAAAAAAAAAAAAGTCATTTAGTAGCTCTAGTTGCTTTATAATTAACCAGTCATTCAAACATCTTTAAAATGACATAGGGGTATATAATTTTTTTGATTAATAAATGCACTAAAGTAATAAAATAGTAACACTTGTAAATGTCTTTGATGGAAATTGAGCCTCTAACTTTTAATATAGAAAAGGATATTGCATGTAACTGATTAATATAGAGCTCTTTGGCAAGTATATAACTCGTGGTGGAGCATTTATGTATCTTTTTCAAGTTAAATTGGAACATCATTGAAAGTCTTAACTCTTAGATAACAATGTTGAAAACAATGTATAATAAAATATAATACGGAAATAATGTTGTAACAACGATCTAGATAACGATTTTTTTTTCCAAAATATTGATTTTTAAAAATTTAAATATCAAATTAACATTGATGAAAAAATATTTACCAAACTAGCACTTTCCACTTGAATTCCGGAATTGGTAATTCCGGAATAATGTAATCCGGAATTACCAATTCCGGATTCCAATTTTTTTTTCTTTCAAAACTGAATTAACAAAATAAAAATCTGTAAAAAGCGAGCAATCGCGTGATATAATTGGGGTGATCGCGCCGAATGTAATCCGGAATTACCAATTTCGGAATCCCTTTTTTTCTTATTTAATTATTTTCTTATTTAATACTTCTCTTCTCTTCTTTTCTTTCTTTCTTTCTATATATAATAATAATAATAATAATAATAATAATAATAATAATAATAATAATAATAATAATAATAATAATAATAATAATAATAAAAATAAAAATAATAATAAATAATAAAATAATAATAATAAAAATAAAAAATAAAAAATAATAATAATTATTATTATTATAATAATTAATATAATAATTATTATTATTATAAAAAATTATAAAAAATTAATAAATAAATAAATAATAATAATAATAATAAAAATAATAAAATAATAATAATAAATAAAATAATAATAATAAATATTAATAATATAATAAAAAAACAATGATAAATAATAATAAATAATAAAATAATAATAAAAATAAAAATAAAAAATAATAATAAATAATAATAATTATTAATATAATAATAAATTATATAATAATTATTATTATTATAAAAAAATAAAAAACTAATAAATAAATAATAATAAAAAAATAAAAAATAATAAAATAATAATAAAATAATAATAAAATAATAATAAATAATAATAATAATATAATAAAAAAATAATAAGCCAAAATCTTGCAAAAAACTAATTTTTTTGTAATATAAGGAAAAAACTAGTATTAAAGCAATAAGTCTAACTAATAAGAGTGATGAACTGTTCTGAAAACTAGTTTTTTATGGCAATTTGAAAAAAAATTAATTTTTCACAAGAGTTACTCAAATAATAATGATAAAATAATAAAAAAATATAAAGTAAAAAATATAAAGCAAAATAAAATAAAAAAGGGAATTTGACCTGGAAGTTTCTTTTGGAACAAATCACTTCCCCTCAAGTTCCTCATTAAATCGAAATGACCTGGAAGTTCTTATGCAGTAATATATAATACTGCATGCAATATTATTATATTCACTCATATGTGAATATAATACTGCATCTATAATACAACATGGTGAAGGAACTTCTCGGATATTATGATACTTTTTTAAAACTTTCCGGTCTCTCCCAATAAAAAATAAAAAATAATAATAATAATAATAAAAATAATAATAATAATAATAATAATAATAATAATAATAATAATAATAATAATAATAATAATAATAATAATAATAATAATAATAATAATAATAATAATATATTATTATTATTATTATTTTTATTATTATTATTATTATTATTATTATTATTTTAGTCTTTATAATTTCATTCATCACTTTTTCAGCTTATTAATTAAACAATCATATTTACTTATGATAGCTCATCAGCACTTCAAAAAAGCTAAATCAAACATCATCATTCATCAATTCATTAGTCATAAATTATCAGTCATAAGTAATTAGTCATCAGCACATATCAATAAGCTAAATTAAACGGACCTAAAAAGTAAGGGTAGTAAAGGAATTTGAGTATAGAAACATGGGATTCGAAGTAGGTATAGGGTGGAAAAAAAACAAAAAAAAGGTGGGGAGGAGAGAGAAAGGAGATAGGGAGATGGGGGCTGGGCTCAAATAAGTTAAAAAAAACACAGTTTCGTCGTAGCTTCGCGTCTTTGGACTGTTATCAATCAATAACAAGGCAAGGGCAGAACAAACTGTATCTCTTATGGGGTCACGTCTCTCCTTATATCATAATGGCTCGAATGTGACTCTTGTGTGATATTACCTAAATTCCATTATTCCTTATATTTTCAATCTCTAGTTAGGTAGGATATATACAATACATACCTTTGTTTCCATCTCTCATAATAAATACTCGTATAATTTTTTTTTTATCTTTTATGCATTTTATACAATTTTATAATTACTGTAAATTTATTTTTTTTTAAATAAATTGATATTAACCTTTATAACTATAGTAACTTTTTTAATTTTGTTCCTACAATTTGTGAACGTATTTTGATCGTATGTTTATCGTACGGGTGTTACAATAGTTAATTATAAAAGATATTAATAAGTGTAGTGGATTAGCAATTATGTAGTGGCATTAGTCTTTTAAAAAAAAATCAAATTTGCTTTTTATTAAAATAAATTTATAATATTTTAAATATTTATTTTGAGATAAAAGAAATTTATAGTATAAATCACACCTCCACTATCTACAGTACAATGAACAATTCTAATGGCCAAATTTTCCATTTTGTCCTTACTAAATTGTCCCTTTCCCATTTTGCTCTTAAAAAAAAATTTAATTAAAAAAAAAAAAACAACAAAACATGTCCTCGAACATGAACTTTTGCTAGTAGTTGTATAATACAAAGGCACTTGCTAGTAATAGGGTTTAATTATGATGGAGAAAGCATTAATTATATATCTACATATAATTTGATATTATTGCATGATGCCTATCTATATTACTCCAACGGTTTGAGAAGAATGGTGTAGAGCAGGCATTTATACCGAAAGTGAATGATGTAAATGAGCAGGTTCTTAATTTCACCTATTATTACGAAGAAAAAATCAAAATATTACTTTTTAAATATTTATTTATTAAAATAACATTCAAAAAAAAAACTTATTTATCAAAATAACACTTTTTTTTTTTTTTAAAACCGGCACTCCATTTTCCATTTTTAAACAAAATCCAGCACTTCTATTTCCGGTTTAATTTTTTTTATTTTTTTGGTAAATCCGGCAATGCTACTTCCGATTTAAATTTTTTTTTTTGTGTAATCCGGCATTAGGGTTTTAAATTTTTTTTTTTTTTGTGTTATGTCGAATCAGAGAGGAATGTTTTTTTATTTTTTTTTGTGTAATCCGGCATTAGAGATGCCGGTTTTAAAATTAAACTTTTTTTTTTTGTGTTATGTCGAATCAATCAGAGAGGAATTAATTTTTTTTTAATTGTGTAATCCGGAATTAGAGATGTCGGTTTTAAAATAATTTGTTTTTTGTCACGGGTGTTTGTTTGTTTTAAAAAAGTTTTTTTGTTTTTTGCTTTGTGTGTCACGGGTTGTTTGATACCAAGTGGTCAGTTTTCTTTTTAACGTGAACTTAGGAAAGAAAATTGAAGGAAGAAAAGAATTGCAGGAAGAAAAGAAAGAGAAGAAGAAGCCTTAGGAAAGAAAGAGTAAGAAGAAGGTAGAGGAGGTCTAAAATTAATACTAAGTAAGTATTATATCAATTATTTATGTTTCTGCTCATTATATATACAACTGCTTAGTATTCTTTTGTTGTTTATTATGTAAATTTATATTATTTTTTGTTAAATTATTATGATTTGACTATGATATTTGTGTATTTCAGATGGATCAATTTGCAGTTCAATCTTTTGTTGATCCAGGGTCGATAAATGATTCTGTATTGACTTCACAGGCTAACCATCGGTCGAATTATAGTAGGGGTAGTGCAGTATTGTCCTTTCTATACAGGGGGTTGTGTGTAGCAACGAAACCTAGTTCAAAAACTTGCGCTGATTTCTTAACTATTGTTCAGGTATGTAAATTATATTTGATTGCATGATACTAGTGGACTAAACATCTTTCTTACATGACTTTATATATATATATATATATATATATATATATATATATATATATAGCTTTGGGCATGGGAGAGATTGTTGTGTACACAACCTATTAGGTGTCAAGTAGACATACTTCAGCAGGATAAATCGTTGCCATTGGGTTGCAGGTATACTTATTTTACTTCATTCTTCTTATGATCTGTTTATTATTTATTCACTTTTTAGTCACTATTTTTTATGTCAATTGCTCCGTATGTAGGTGGAAGGGTCCCCTTTCATGTTCAACTATTACCGCCCACAACCACCGTGGCTACCGAGATCAGCTTTCGCTTTTGACCGAGGATCAGGTTATTTGGCAGCCATATTTAGGTATCAGAGGTCCATATTTTTGCTATCAGGGCCAGAATATATGGAGGGCGAAGACGCCCCTTTTCTGCTTTGATAGGATTGAGTGGCACCTTCCAGATCGTGTTATGAGGCAGTTCGTGATGTTGCAATGGATCCCTCCCGATTGTGACACTAATGAAGAACTGCATCGGATTGTCCGCCGAGGTCGATCAAAGGCGAACTTGATGATCTTACATCGGGAGTACATAGATATGTGGGACAGACGAGATGATATGGTTATTGATGGAAACTATGGTGTGGAGGAGGTGGACTATACCCACATATATAAATGATATGGTACAGATCTATTACTCGGACAACGATCTGAGAATCCGTCCACCGTAGAGGATCGAGTGGGGGACATGCTAATTGTTTTGAGGGTTTGGTAAGCTTTATACTCAATATAATGATTTTACCATTTTTTTAACCATTATATTTGTAATAATTATTTTGCTTAATTTTGTTTAACAGATTCAAAACCTTCAACGCCTTTACATATCCAACCAGATCGCCATATCCAACGAAATGGAGCGATGCAGTATGGTCTCACAAGAGAAACTTCTAGACCGTAGTATTATCCAACAATCGTTGGCAGCTATTAGGCAGCAACAACGATTGGATGCACAACAAGCTCCCCCATCACCAGTAGATCGTGTTCGAGGGGTGCCACAGAGGCAAAATCAGGTTCGTGGAAATGCCCGGCACGTGCATGAGGAGCAAGAGATGGGGTTGCAAGATGAGGAGGAGGCGGAGGATGAGGAGGGGGCAGAGGATGAAGAGGAGGCGAAGGATGACGAGGATGAGGGTGTTGAAGATGACGAAGAGGGAGTTAGGGGGAATGCGGAGGGGAGAAGAGATATGAACATGTTAGACGTAGGTCAATTTGGGTCATTTACGGGGATGCTTAATCAGGTACATTCGACTGGACCAGATAGGCAGAGCGGTATCACTCAAACTGATTATACTCGGACTCCATCTCAGGTACTTGGGTTTTCACAATTTTCACCATCTCCTAGTTTTACGCCTAGTTTTAGTTTGTCTCCTACCACATTTCCTGATGAACCATCCATAGACCCTCATTGGCCATCTTCATCTATAGACCCTCATCGGTCATCTTCATCTAGGCAACGTTTGCCAAGCTTATTAGATCGCATGCTTCGAAGAGGGTCAAGGAATCGCAATCCTCGTAATCCTTTCACCCCATCTGACTGGCAGTGACGGATTTCCTATGTGACCGGGATGTGGTCACTAAATGTTTGGATTGATTATTATAGGATTTCTTGTATCTTAATTCATACTATTTCTTTTATTGTTACTTTATCTTTTCTGAAAGTGTAAGGCTATTGTGAAAACCATTAGTTAGTAGTTAAGGGTTATGTATTGTGAAAACAATTCGTGATCCTCGTTGTTAAATTTTGAATTCAATAAATGACAAAAACCCACTTGGTTACTTTACGCTAATTACTTTACACTAACTTGTTCATATATATACATTCAAATCCGGCACTGTCAATGCCGATCTTATCTTAACTGACAAATTCGGCACTGCCAATGCCGGTTTTTATCTTAACTGACAAATTCGGCACTGCCAATGTCGGATTTATCTTAACTGACAAATCCGGTACTGCCAATGCTGGATTTATCTTAACTGACAAATCTGGTACTGCCAATGCTGATTTTATCAAATCTGAATTTCCCCTTTAAAAGAAAGGACCAGTTTTATTATAACCTCGTTCATAGCTTCATACAAAACCCAAAAATGGATCCTAGTCTCCCCCGCCATTCCAATCGACGTCCTCATTCCTCCGGCCAAACATCTGCCCCTCAACCCTCTCACCTCTCTCAAATAAATCTCTCTCAACCCTCTTCAGAGCGTCTGATTCCTGGTCCCGCTGGTATAGTGCATGCCGCTATGCGTCAGAGAAACCGCGATCGTCAGAGCGTTTCCTTTCAGGAACCTCTGATTCCGACCCAAGAGTATGTACGAAGAGCGATTGAAAATCCCGTGGAGGATAAAGATTTCCAACGCAGTCCTTGGCTCTCCGCACTTGAACTGCTCAATGGCGATGGTATGATTCCTGCTACCCCTTTGAATACTATCAAGGGTGGATGTATCAATTTTGATACGATTAATGTTGTTGTTGCTGTTGTCAAGACCATCACACGAAATGAATTTGGTGACGCTATGGTGACTTTGAAGGTTAGCATATGAGTTTTGTGTGTTTTCTAGCATGATTAGTATGTGTCTTATCATACTAATTAAGGTAAAATTGATAGGATTCTACGGGAACAATAGGTGCTTCAATTCATCATAAGGTGTTTTTTGAGAGTGAGTTCGCTAATGACATATCTGTTGGTTCTGTTATGATACTTCATCAGGTATGATTTATTAAAAATGCAACAGCTTGAATCTATTATTAATATTGCCATCTAATCATGTTGTTTTGTAATTTTTAGGTTGTTGTTTTCTCCCCCTCACGTAAAGCATATTATCTTAACATCATACTCCCCAATGTATTCAAGGTAAAATTGTTAGGATCCTACTCTGAGTGAGTGATTGTTCAACAAATGACATTAGTTTATTTGTGTTGCAGGTATTCCATAAGGATTTCATCCCATCTGATTTTCCATGAAGGGGTTTTTCATGTCACCTGGAAGTGGTTACTTAATATTTTGCTTGATTAATGTAATAGTTGTTGAACTTGTATTTTCTATCCTATGTGATCGGGATGTGATCACTAATTTGAACTATTTATTTTAATGCTATTTAAGTTTTTTAAAGTCCTAAATATAAATGTTAATCTTGCCTACAACAAAATGAAAAAAGGGTTGACTCAACATATTTATATTAGGGAAAAAGTTATATTAATTGGGTGGATATAATGGTTTGCTAGAAACTACTTATATCTTGTGAAGTCGTGTTTTGATTCACTACCAACATAATATAATTCCTATTGGGTCACACACAAAGAGCGAATTTGATTCTGGCTTAAAAAAATAGAAATTTTGGGAATGGCCTTGGCTGGAAAGAATGGCCTTGGCTCATGGCAGTCGCCATAAAATCAGACTTGGATGGAAGGAATGGCCTTGGCCCTTGGCATGCGCCATAAAATCAGCCTTGGCTGGAAAGAATGGCCTTGTGCTATTTCTCTTATTGTAACAGAACACAACATTCAGTCCTTGGTAAATAACATAACAACATTCATACTTGAATATATTACAACTTCAAATAAAATAACGATACTTAATTGTTCAAAGTAGTAAACTTAAGAACTAAAAATGCAAATCACAATCAATTCTGCTCCCTAAGAGTTGGACACCTCCTTCGAGTGTGACCTTTTACCTTGCAAATCCCACAACGATTCTTCTTCTTAGAAAATTGCCAATCCATAGAGTTTTTCAATCTCCTTGACTTGGGTCTTCCTTGCTTATCACGGCGGTGGTCCGGGTTAGGATAAAAACGTGGGACAATGTGATCCACATTCCAATAGGCCTCATCATGGATTGGATGAAAAGAACAACTCCACGTCTTGTAGTACGAGTCAAGGCTGTAAAAATAATCAATATATTTCAAACCATCAACGTTTTGCATTTTGAAACATGCAAGAACATGCGAACAAGGGTAATGATATTGGGTCCATTTGCCACAAGTGCATTTTCCAGCACCCAATTCCACAACTTGAATATGTCCACCTTTGTCACCTCGTACTCTAGTTGTCACTTGATAAACACCCGCTGGCGTGTCGTTAAACCTTCTAACTTGATGAAACCCAGCCTTTCTCAAGTTATACCGGTATCTATTATCGACCCTCTGACTGAATTTTAAGGTGGCATTTACCTGTGGGATACTGTGAGTACCCCGACCCGAACTCGTGTTTTTTGGTCCACTTTCCTTGATTTTTGGGCTCATTTATTTGCTAAAATGCATTTTTGAGCCCAATTATCCATTTGTTTATTCAATCCATTGGGCCTGCCTTCCTGCGGCCCAGCTTTGTCATAATGCTGACCGGTGTCGTCCGACATAGGGCCACCCAAAGGCGGTTAACTCCCTCTGTCGTCCGACATAAGACCTCCCATCAGCATGCCTATAAATAAAGGGCATGACTGGTCATTTTAAGGGAGGACTTTTGCAAGTAAGGAAACTCTGCAGAAATACACACTCACTCTCTCTCTCATACACACACACTCACCTCCCTCCTCACACACACACACACCCAAGCCAAGATCCAAAGAAAGACCTCCTTTGTTGGTGTTTTGAAGCGGTAAACACCATACTACTGGTGCTTTTACCTTGTGGACTACAATAGGTAGTCCCTAAACTCCCTCTCCCTCTGATTACATCTTATATACTTGTTCATTTCATCTTGCATGCTTACATGGTTTGATATTATGTGAAATATTTGGGATTTTGCATGACAATGGTGGTGGAGATGTGAATCTTCCATATTCACATCTCCTCACCTCAGATATGGGCATTTGGTAGCCTTAGTTGCATTAAAGTTTGCATCTTGGTTAGCTTTGTTTGAGTTAGGAGGTGATGGCTACATGATAATGGCCATAAATATGTGATTCATCACATTTGGCCATTAAAGCCATGTGATCCTCCCATAATACTCACGTAGTGTTGTTATTCTACTGCTTTCAGTTAATAATATAGCTTAGATGTGCATTGAGAGCAAGGTGGGATCAATCTGACTGAAGGGCTCTGAAACAGGCCGCCTATGTCGGATGACACAGGACACCTCAAGAGGTCCTGTGTCATACGACATAGAGTTCCCATAAAGCTCTTTGGCTTTCAAGGACTTCAGATCTACCAAGATTGATCTCCCTTTGTGACTCAAAGCTGGGTTTAAATAGTGTTTAGTTCATTTATCACTATTTGGGGAGCCTAAGATCTGTTTGGGTGCAATCCATTGATGGAGGCGGTTTGTCGTGTGACATGGACAGCCTTGGATGTCCTATGTCATACGACATCCGTATCATTAAAAGTCATTTATGACTTTGCTCACTCCAATCAACCCCAAATTGGTCTTAGACCCTGAATAGTGCCTATCATCAGTTAAAATAAGCATTGTTTTAATTCTAGAATAGCCTTGGTGTTGTAAGAGACAATCTGACCAGGAGGCCTTATGTCGTCCGACATCCCTCTCTGAGGAAGTCTTGTGTCGGACGACATCCGAGCTTCCTGAGCAGACTGTCTCATCCTCTGCCTTGTAATGCAAGTCTCCGTTTGTAAGGGTGTTGTAACGACCCCAACCCTAGGCATCAATTTTTAATACTCCCTCCGTCCCAGACCAAGGGTATATGGGGGGAATTTCACGCTTCTTAAGAAATTTTTTAAAAAATGAATAAAAGTTAAATGTGAAATAGGGAATAGTAATTAAATGTGTGGTTGAAAATATGAGAGATAATGTAAAAGTTAAATGTGTGGTAGGGAATAGGAGAGAGAATGTAAAAGTTAAAAATATTTAATAGGAGAGAGAATGAGTGGGAGGAATAATAGTTAAATGTGTGGTAGAAAATAGAAGAGAGAATGTATAAGGATATAATGAATGGTTTTTTTGTAAATATATGAAGATGATAAGGGTATTAATATATTCAAAAACTTGCCTTTTTTGGAAATGAACTCTTGGTCTGGGACGTCCCAAAAGGGAAAGATGAACCCTTGGTCTGGGACGGAGGGAGTATTATATTAAATGCTTTTAATATTCATATTTATTTTATGTGTTCAATTATGTCCTTAAATTCTTAATTTAAGATAACTTGGGTGAGAAGTGAATTTGGAACCTCTTGAGAATTTATTGGATATTAAATAAGGAAATTTGGGGAAATAATAAAAATGGAAAAATGATAAATAGTGCAAGGAGGTGAATTGAGTAGGATGAATTATTTGGATAAATGAGTTAGATTTAAATTAAAATGGTGAGGGGAAAGCCTTGGTAGAGTTTCATGGGGGGCCAAAGTTGTAACCTTCCCTCCCCTTGCCAAGTGTCTTCCCCTAAACCCTCCTCTTACTTCCCCCTTGACCGGCCCCCCCCCTCTCTTCATCCTCCTCACTCTACTTCCTTCTCCTTCATTCATACTTCCTCCTTCCTAGAGGAAGCTTTAGAAACTCCATGGGAGCTCTCAACCCCTCTTCTTGAAGTCAAGCCATTCTTCCATCATTTTCAAGTCCAAGGATATCATTGAAGTGGGATCATCTAGGAGTATCCATCTAGCTAGAAAGATCAACCTCCCATTACAAATCCAAAGGTGAGTTATTATGACCTTTCTTTCTTTGAATGATCATGAAAATAAATATTATTGTGTTTGTTCCCTTGAATGTGTTGATTGAGAGCTTGTTGGGTTTATAGAAATTTTATGGTTTATGGAAGTTGAATTGATCTAGGTTTAAGACATGGTTTCATGGAGTTAAATGGGTAGATTGAAGTTAACAAAGTTGGAAATGTCCCTTTTTATTTATAACTTAGAATGCTTTTGGTTGGATCCTTGGGATTTTTGAGGAATGGTTGTTGTTCGCTGTTTTACAAATTGGCCGAGGGACGAGTCGTCCCTTGGACGAAGGGAAGTCGTGACCTATAGAGGGACGCCAGGTTCAGAAGGGGGTCACATGGGCACGAGTCGTGCCCTGGGGGACGAGTCGTGCCCTGTCCTGGTTTCAAGATATCAACTTTAGAGCTGTTCAAACCTAATCAAACTCGAACCAAAATGAAATCTCTTTAACCTAGATTAAAGTAGAATACTTTGGCTATACAATGACATCTTAAGGGATCAAAATGGAATTGTGGAAGTAGTTTAATTATTGTCCCGAAAATGGTTGATAGGTTTGATTTGTAACTTCATCAAAATAGTTCCAACTTGGGAAATAGATCTTGAACTTTTATTAAGGTTGTTCGAGGTGGTATAATAATTATGTAAGAGTGGTTTACGATTCATAGTGGCCTTACTTACTCCATACCCTTGGTGAGTAGTTGCAATAGAGTAAAAGCTATAGGTTTCGCTATTGAGCTAATTGGTAATGGGTATGTATCACTTTGTGGCATGGTTATTCCAAGTTGTGGAATTATTGATTATAGGGTTACCTTAATATCCTAAGTATGGACTATTTGACAAGTGTTATGTAGCATCCCAAAGTGTGGATTATGTGTTATATAGTGGTGTTATATCCCAATGGTGGATTATATGGCATGTTGATTTTATGGTATTCCGGTGTGGATTATTTGGCAAGTTATTGCATTGGTATTCCAAGTATGGATATGTTTACTATGTGGTTGTATGGTTATCCCAATTGTGGATTTGTTTGTTATCATTCATATTTATTGATGATACTATGCATAGTGTATTACTTAAATGTTGCATTATGATGTTGGTTGAACATGAGTATATTTTACCATGTTGCCATGGTGTTTATCTCCTTTGTGGATTATTTGGTATTGTTATATTATTATCCCGTTTTGTGGATTATCTCAAGTAACTATCATGTGCTTGAGCGTGTTATGTTCGGGTGGGTATGATGGATGCCAATCAATTATTGATTTGTTCAATAAGTGATTGAAGGTACATCATACCGGTGACCCTTCCCCACTCTGTGGCCACGGGGTGGGGCTGTGCTAACGACTGTATTGACCCAAAAAGCTTTACAGACGTGTGGCGACCGTTGTAAGGAGGGACGATATTATTTTTGGGATACTCTAATATAGGGATCCTTTCTTATATGGATCTCTGGGGCATGAGACCTATAAGAGGTGAATGTGCTGGAGGCAATTCACCAAAGAGTGGAGTTTTACTCCCACGTTGTACGACTTATTGTTCAGACGGGAAAAAGGTAAAATGAGGTAACGTAAGGTGTTTACCGCTTTTATAATGTGTTATGTGCTACCATGCTATGTGTTGCACTTTGTTTGGCATATTGCTGCATATCATAATAGCTCATTGAGATTTATTCTCACCCCTCTCCCTTTACTGTTTTAGATTCCGAGACAGGTGAACCGAACCAGTGAGGCCGGGGATATCATTGTGGACTTTTGCTTTTGGGGCTTGACAAGTTAAGTATAGGAGTGGGTTGTTAGGAGTATTGGTTAAGTATTCCTCTTTTATAATTTGTATGGAAAAACCTTTTGTTAAACAAATGTTAATTAAGGTTTCCAATGTAATTGATCAGATTATTGTTTATTAAAGTTGTGGTTGGATTTCCTCTAAGCAGAGATATTTCCAATTGAATTTATTTGGAAGTTTGAAAAATGGTTTTCTTTTAAAGGCAAATAAATGTTTTAAAAATCTAGATGAATTGTCTTAGTTTGAGCTCCCTTAGCTCGGGACACGTGTTAGGTCCCGGGTTGGGGTGCTCACAGTTGGTATCAGAGCTTAGTTTAGAGGTCAAGGGTAGATGTCTAGACTAAGTGGGAATGTGTGGAAATTGACGCCGAGTGTTTTATGCAGGAGTCCGTTCTAATGGCCGGAAGCAAGGATGATCAGCGAAAAGTTCTGGGAATTGAAGAAGATTTGGGTATAGGTGGAATTCAGGATGAAGAGATGATGAAATTATTCAGGAAGTTTGTACAGGATATGGAGACTAGAGGATCGGTTCGAATCGGCTGAGGAGTGTCAAAGTGATGGATGGGAAAGGTTTGTGAAGATGAATCCATCGAGTTTTAATGGATATCCGAATCCGTTAAAGGCAGAAAATTGGTTAGCAGAAATGAATAAGATTTTCGAGGTCATAGAAAGTCGCAACGAAGAGAAAGTTAGGTATGCCGTTTTCAAGCTTGAAGGTTCGGTGATCGGTGGTGGCGAAGTTGAAGGAAAGTTGGGAGCGGGATCATACGCCCAGATTTGGGATAAGTTCACTCGGCGGTTCGAGGACTATTTTATTTCAATGGTTACAAGGGATAAGGAGGAGATTGAATTCTTAAGACTAAAACAAGGGAACATGACGGTGAATCAGTATTCGGTCCGGTTTGAGGAATTAGCTAAGTGTTGCCCTCATTTGGCATCGCATGAAGTGAAAAGGGTTCGAAGTTTGTAACGGGGTTGAGGAGTGAGTTTAGGAAAGAATTATGGATTGATAGTTTCATCAATTATCGACGGCCTTAGATAGAGCATATAAGGTCGAGAAGGACATTGAGGAAAATAGTGGAAGGTCAGGAAGTGGGATTAGAAACAAGCCAAAGTATCTAGGACAAGGATCCAAAGTCATTAGAGGACGACGAGTGCTTTAACTTCGGGAAGTTTGAGAGAGGAACTTATGGTAGCTTCTTCTGTCTAGGCCAAAACCCAAACAGTATGGGATGATTTGTAAGTTTTGCAAGAAGGTTGGACATACCGAAGATCGGTGTTGGAGTAAGCAAGGGAAATGCTTGAAGTGTGGAGAGATGGGGCATTTTAGGAGGAATTGCCCAAGGTTTCGACAGAGCGAGCTTCGGGCGGCGGTCGGCAAGGTGGACGGCAAAGAGGTGGTACCAAAAGAGATAACAAAGGGGAACCGAAAGAGAGGGTACGTGGTCGAGTGTGTGTTTCGGATCCGGGAGAGATGGATCCCTCCGAGGTCACTAGAGGTATATTTCTGTCTCAAAAGTTAGGATCATATATTATAGATCATGTTGCATATCATTTATGTTTGGCATCACATTTTGCTTATATGTGACATACATCGTTGAGAATTTGTTTTATTGTTAGAGGATTCTGCTCTTATGAGAGAATACCTCGAACCTTCTTTGGTTTACCACGATGGTGATGTGGTTATGGTGAGCATGTATTGCCGATTGAATTGGTACGATTATTAAATTATGATTTTGAGATATATTTGACATGTATGGTTAAGTAATTGTTGTATAATGGTAGACTATCATAATAAGTGAGTCTCCTTTTTCCATGCCAAAATTGTTTATGATGGTGTTTGAGATAGGTAAACCTTAATGTGAAATTCTTGTTATATGTGGGTAATTAAGGTGAAACTTTTGAATTAAGGTGTGAAGAGTAATTGGTATATGCTAGACTTGCATAAGGAGTCTTTTCCAAAAATTTTATGTGCTAGTTGTGAGTAAATGGTAAATGTGCTCCCGTCGGTATGTTTCATGTGCTGGTTCTGAGTAGGATAAGCAGAGTTGTAATCCTTATTTTGATGGTTTTAGGGTGATTAGAATTGATGGTCCCTTTGGTAATTAAAGTTTCGGGAAGATCGTGAAAATAATTTGAGAGTTGGGTTAATGACTTCCTTGTGAGGAGTCCCTGTATGCAAAGTTCGGCTAGTATGAGTTGACTCGAGAGGATTTCAAATTTTGGGGTTTTGTAGTCTTAAACTCGGATGTTACCATGGATCTTGTGAGGATTAAGTCAGTGATCCTTAAGTTGGCAAGTGTTACCTAAGAAATTTAAGGAATTCTTAAGAATTGTAGAGTCGTTGCTTTAGTTGACTTTAAAGGACGTATAAATGGTGCAGGATGTAACAAGGGTGAATCATATGGTTAGTAATGGAGAATAGGTTAGCCTTGAACCCGATCCTTACTTTACCTAGTGGATGTGGGGATCTCGTGAAAATTTAAGTGTGTATTACCGGAAGATCAAGGTGTAGTGTTATGCAAAATGAGAAAGTGATAGCGTACGTTTCGAGGAAGTTAACTTGGATGGAGTGGAAATTTCTTATCATTTTTCGAGAGCGGTTACAATTGGTTGTGTGATTTAAATGGAATCTTATCTTTTGAAGTTCTCTTTTTGGGGTTGGTTACCGATCCTAAGAGTTGAAGGATTTAGTAGTCGAAAGGAAGAGGTTTAAAGAATACCAAATTTCTTGAGGAATAGGTTGTGTTGTGTGACGGATTTTCCTTTCAACTTGAGAAGTTTAAGTAACCTTAGCGAGTTTACATTCTAGCATCGAGATGAAACCGTATGAAGCTTGGTTCGGGAAGATATTATCGATCTCCAATTTATAGGGATGGAATTAGTAAAGTTAGGCCTAAGGTAATTTAGCGCCAAAGTTTGTTAATCCAATTGAAGTTCTAGAAAAGGTTCACGATTTGACTTATAGACCGACTTAGAGTAGCTTATTGAGCGTTGGAAGTTTTAAATGTAATGTCGTAATGTATTTGGTAACTTAAGTTGTAATACTTTTATTTAATTGTACTTTCTTGAGGTCGTGGAAATTCGGGTAGTAGTAATTGTATGGTATTCTTGGGGTGTTGCGTCGTAAAATCGTATTATTAATGAAATTAGAAATCTTGGGAAGAATCATAGAAGTGAAGAGACTAATTGAGAATTGAAGTCCTAGAGTACTCGGGTTATGGGAAGGTATAGTAGAGTCATGCCATTGAGAAATCTAATTGGGAATATTAAGTTAGAAATTGTGAAAAGGTAACCTTTGCTAGTTTGAACCTTAGGGTAAGTGACAATCAAATTCGGGACGAATTTTCTTTAAGGGAGTGAGTGTAACGACCCCTGACCCTAGGCATCAATTTTTAATATTATATTAAATGCTTTTAATATTCATATTTATTTTATGTGTTCAATTATGTCCTTAAATTCTTAATTTAAGATAACTTGGGTGAGAAGTGAATTTGGAACCTCTTGAGAATTTATTGGATATTAAATAAGGAAATTTGGGGAAATAATAAAAATGGAAAAATGATAAATAGTGCAAGGAGGTGAATTGAGTAGGATGAATTATTTGGATAAATGAGTTAGATTTAAATTAAAATGGTGAGGGGAAAGCCTTGGTAGAGTTTCATGGGGGGGCCAAAGTTGTAACCTTCCCTCCCCTTGCCAAGTGTCTTCCCCTAAACCCTCCTCTTACTTCCCCCTTGACCGGCCCCCCCCCCTCTCTTCATCCTCCTCACTCTACTTCCTCCTCCTTCATTCATACTTCCTCCTTCCTAGAGGAAGCTTTAGAAACTCCATGGGAGCTCTCGGCCCCTCTTCTTGAAGTCAAGCCATTCTTCCATCATTTTCAAGTCCAAGGATATCATTGAAGTGGGATCATCTAGGAGTATCCATCTAGCTAGAAAGATCAACCTCCCATTACAAATCCAAAGGTGAGTTATTATGACCTTTCTTTCTTTGAATGATCATGAAAATAAATATTATTGTGTTTGTTCCCTTGAATGTGTTGATTGAGAGCTTGTTGGGTTTATAGAAATTTTATGGTTTATGGAAGTTGAATTGATCTAGGTTTAAGACATGGTTTCATGGAGTTAAATGGGTAGATTGAAGTTAACAAAGTTGGAAATGTCCCTTTTTATTTATAACTTAGAATGCTTTTGGTTGGATCCTTGGGATTTTTGAGGAATGGTTGTTGTTCTTCTTTGTTTTACAAATTAATTTGAGGGACGAGTCGTCCCTTGGACGAAGGAAGTCGTGACCTATAGAGGGACGCCGGAGTTCGGAAAGGGGTCACATGGGCACGAGTCGTGCCACAGGGGGACGAGTCGTGCCACTGTCTGGTTTCAAGATATCAACTTTAGAGTACATTCAAACCTAATCAAACTCGAACCAAAATGAAATCTCTTTAACCTAGATTAAAGTAGAATACTTTGGCTATACAATGACAGCTTAAGGAATCAAAATGGAATTGTCGAAGTAGTTTAATTATTTTCCGAAAATGGTTGATAGGTTTGATTTGTAACTTCATCAAAATAGTTCCAACTTGGGAAATAGATCTTGAACTTTTATTAAGGTTGTTCGAGGTGGTATAATAATTATGTAAGAGTGGTTTACGATTCATAGTGGCCTTACTTACTCCATTACCCTTGGTGAGTAGTTGCAATAGAGTAAAAGCTATAGGTTTCGCTATTGAGCTAATTGGTAATGGGTATGTATCACTTTGTGGCATGGTTATTCCAAGTTGTGGAATTATTGATTATAGGGTTACCTTAATATCCTAAGTATGGACTATTTGACAAGTGTTATGTAGCATCCCAAAGTGTGGATTATGTGTTATATAGTGGTGTTATATCCCAATGGTGGATTATATGGCATGTTGATTTTATGGTATTCGGTGTGGATTATTTGGCAAGTTATTGCATTGGTATTCCAAGTATGGATATGTTTACTATGTGGTTGTATGGTTATCCCAATTGTGGATTTGTTTGTTATCATTCATATTTATTGATGATACTATGCATAGTGTATTACTTAAATGTTGCATTATGATGTTGGTTGAACATGAGTATATTTTACCATGTTGCCATGGTGTTTATCTCCTTTGTGGATTATTTGGTATTGTTATATTATTATCCCGTTTTGTGGATTATCTCAAGTAACTATCATGTGCTTCGAGCGTGTTATGTTCGGGTGGGTATGATGGATGCCAATCAATTATTGATTTGTTCAATAAGTGATTGAAGGTACATCATACCGGTGACCCTTCCCCACTCTGTGGCCACGGGGTGGGGCGTGTGCTGGCTGTATTGACCCAGCTTTACGGACGTGTGGCGACCGTTGTAAGGAGGGACGATATTATTTTGGGATACTCTAATATAGGGATCCTTTCTTATATGGATCTACGGGGCATGAGACCTATAAAGAGGTGAATGTCTTTGGAGGCAATTCACCAAAGAGTGGAGTTTTACTCCCACGTTGTACGACTTATTGTTCGAGACGGGAAAAAGGTAAAATGAGGTAACGTAAGGTGTTTACCGCTTTTATAATGTGTTATGTGCTACCATGCTATGTGTTGCACTTTGTTTGGCATATTCTTTGCATATCATAATAGCTCATTGAGATTTATTCTCACCCCTCTCCCTTTCTTGTTTTAGATTAGAGGCAGGTGAACCGAACCGGTGAGGTAGGGATATCATTGTGGACTTTTGCTTTTGGGGCTTGACAAGTTAAGTATAGGAGTGGGTTGTTAGGAGTATTGGTTAAGTATTCCTCTTTTATAATTTGTATGGAAAAACCTTTTGTTAAACAAATGTTAATTAAGGTTTCCAATGTAATTGATCAGATTATTGTTTATTAAAGTTGTGGTTGGATTTCCTCTAAGCAGAGATATTTCCAATTGAATTTATTTGGAAGTTTGAAAAATGGTTTTCTTTTAAAGGCAAATAAATGTTTTAAAAATCTAGATGAATTGTCTTAGTTTGAGCTCCCTTAGCTCGGGACACGTGTTAGGTCCCGGGTTGGGGTGCTCACAGGTGTGGCCCCCTGTCATGGCTCACAAGTTGTATCCATTCTGAATACCATCAATGAAATCCAAGTTTGCATGCCTTGTTTGTTGACACAAATCGCACACACTTTAAATGTTTATAATTGTCCATTGTTTGATTGAAAGTCTCGAAAGAGGCGATGTGGGTGAGCTCATTATTCTCTTCCCCCATCGTAACTTGACCCCCGGACCCATTTTCTCATTTCAGAAGGTTTTTCAATGTTTTTCCTTAAAAACGACGTGGCGACTCCCAAAACCTATAAAAATGATTTTACAACTCGATTGTATTACTTTTTTTCGGAGGGCATTCATTCAGATACTAGGATCTCCCCCCTAAAGCCCGGATTGCTTTACTGAGTCTATGTTGAAAGTATGACACACACCTGTAGAAGGAGATCTCCCCCCTAATGCCGTACCTATATCCACCATCATGAGCCATTGTCCACTTTCTAGCATCCTAGTAGTCAAACCATTTAACCGCCTCAGGTTGATTATAAGAATCTGCCTCAAATAACATTTCAACTTTTTGTCTTGGGTGGTGCTAACAGCTCTCCAGAAAAGATCTTTTAATCCAACACCCTTGTGAGCTTTAAGAAAATTAGCTCGCAAATGCAACATGCACCATCTGTGAACGACATTTCGAGGTCAGGAACTGTTGTCTCCAACTGTGGAAAGGATGCCACCATGTCGATCAGATATCAAGTAAATACTACGACCCTTAATAACATGTTTGCAGAGAAGATATAGAAACCAACACCAATTGCGGTAGTCCTCCTTTTCAACAATAGCAAATGCGAGAGGAAGTATACAATCATTCGCATCAACACCCATGGCAATAAGTATAACCCCTTTATATCTTCCATGCATGAATGTAGGGGTGTAAATGGTACGGTTTGGTTCGGTTTGGACAAATTTAGAGACCAAACCGCTATTACCCGGTTTGGAAAAATCTCAAACCAAACCGAACCATGAAAATTTTCAAACCGAACCAAACCACCTCGGTTTGGTTCGGTTTGGTATCAAACCGCGGTTCCATTAAGCGGTTCAAACCGCGGTCCGAACTGCGGTCTAGACCACGGTTCGAACCACAAACCTGTCCAAACTCCAAATGTTACCTAATTATATAAAAGACATATTAAAATTACAAAACCACTTTAAAACTTAAATTACAAAACCAAAAACCAAAGTACCAACATAAATAATCAAAGTACCAACATTCTTCACATACCCCAAACAAAATCAAAGTACCAACATACATAATTAAATTGTAGCGAAGTACCAAAGTAGTCCAAAGGGTTACAACTTATCACGAATTAAACATGAAATAAACCAAACTGAACATACTGAACAAACCAAACTTTTAGACATGAAAAGTTTGGTTTGAATCAAGTGATAAAATAACAAGCAGGAACATTCTTCACATACCCCAATCTGCAGCAACAGTAACAACCGAGACAGAATCAGTATAAGCATAGAAAAACAGGCAGTATTTTCATGAGATACTTACATAGAGATGTTTGAAATAAGTAGGCAGAGAGAGAGAGAGAGAAGGGGGATAATTACCCTTGGCAATTACCTGGAAAGAATCAATAACGAGGATGGTACAGAATGATTGAGAGATAGATCCAGCCAATCACGAAGCTGCAAAGAAGCTTGCTTAGTTTAGAATATTAAAACAAATAGTTGCACTTATATCATACTAGCTAGGAGATGCAATATGTATGCACAGAATGATTACAGTTTCCTTTGCCTGATCACATCAATCTTAAACTGTAGTTAAAGTTTTGAAATTAACAAATAATATACCCAATAGCATAACTTATTCACCAAAAACACAGAAACTCATATGAAAAAGAACACACTATAAACCAGCACAATAAAAAGATGTATTTTCATGAGATACTTGAGCAACTAAACCAGCACAATAAACCAACACAATAAACCCAGTGATGTATTACAAAAAGGTGGGGTAGACAATCTGAAGGTTGCTCTCTAAGTGTTGAGCTTAAAGAATAAAAAGTAGTTGATTTTCTTCTCAAGTAAACAATAGAGAAACTTGAGCAACTGAACCAGCACCTTAACAGTTAACAGACCAGTCTCAGCATAGAAAAACAGGCAGTATTTTCATGAGATACTTACATAGTAATTCAAGTATCATTCCCTTAAAGTCGAAGGACCCACAAGATCTGTATTTTCAGTTATAACTGCAAGATATAAAGTTATAAACATAAGAAAATAAATCAACTTAACATATACAAAATAAATGAATAAAGTTGTTGAAATTAATTGGGTTGTATATATAGTAAATTTACCGGATTCGGCATCGCTAAAGTCATCCAACCTCATTTCAACATCAATGGGAAGTGGTTCGTCACGCAACCAGTCTTGTGCACAAATCAAACTCTCCACAACCTTGGGACTCAAAGAGCTACAAAATGGGTTCAAGACGCGACCTCCGGTGCTAAAGGCTGATTCTGAAGCAACTGTGGTAACAGGAATTGCCAAAATTTCTTTTGCTAATAGGGAGAGAACATGATACCTATGAGCATTTCCTTTCCACCATAACAAAATATCGAAGTTCTTAGCTTTTTTCTCAACAGTTTCATCCAAGTATCTATCAATTTCTGACTTAGCACCATCATCCACTTCCTCCAAGTGCATAAGATATGCATATTGCATGTCTTCAATATTGTTAATGTTAAGATCATGTGTTGCCATGAATGTTGTCCCAAGTGTTGCAAACCAGTGTTGCCACTAGTGTTGCCACAAGTGTTGTCATTTGGATTTGGCAACACTGAAAAAGTTACTGTATTTTTCACAAATAAAAATTTGGAAATTAATGTTTAAATAACAGTAGTTAGTCTGCTTAAAATGAGCTGGAAAAGATCAACAGAAACTGCCCAGGCGTTAGTTACGAAGAAGAGGAGAAAATTAACAAATAAACATGTGTTTATTTGTTTAATTAATGACCAAGCAAAAAGATATTTTATTCAGCTATTCAGGGGGAAAACAAGTCAGAGTATAAGGCATCTAGAGCTGGGAGGTACAAGCAAGAGAAGCAAGAGAAGACCTAGTCTCCTACAAATGAGGCGAGAAGGCTATTTTGGAGGAAACAAACTCAAGGTCATTGCTTGATCATTTTGAGTAGGCTCCAAGACTTTGTGGCCTATAAATAGTGCAGTGGATCTTCATTAAAGATCATCCAATTCAGAAAACGTAAATCTGCACAAGAAATAGAATTCTGCTCTCAAGTGTTGCCGTTCAAGTGTTGGCAACACTCAGTTCGACACTCGAGAAATTCATATAGATTTTTATATTTTTGTGAGGTTTTGAGTGTTCATTTTCAGAGAGAGTTCTTTTATATGTTTTTCCTTATGTTAATAATTGTTTATCATTAAGGAACTTCTTCGACCTTGTATTGAATTCATATTATTAATAGAAAGGTCTTGCCCTCCTGGCACCCATCAAGTTATATATTTATATAACTTGATAAAAATTATATTCTTGTGTATTGTTTTAATTCTTCCGATGCAAATTAGATTTATTTCTATTTATTTATGTTTTTCTTGAATTGGTGTATGTGTTGTTGTTAGTGTGGCTAACACTAAGGACAACACTTGTGAGTTTCGTCTCACCTTGTGAGTTTCGCCTCACTTGTTCTAAGCCATAGACAATTTCAATTGGTATCAGAGCCTAGCACTTGATATACTAAGTGTTTAGATCCTTTTGTCATTGCTTATGATCCTGCAAACCCTAATCAAAAGAGATTACCGGTTTTAGATGGATCAAATTATGCTTATTGGAAGATTCGCCTACGCTCGCATATCAAATCAATTGATCTTCGAGCTTGGCGATCTATTTTAAATGGTTATTCTGTTCCAATGCTTCCTCCGGATGACGATGGTGACGTTCAAGTCAAACCTGAATTCGAGTGGACAATTGAAGAGAATAATCTTGCTAGTTTCAATGAAAAGGCACTAAATGCCATCTATGAATGGGTTGACATGCATATGTTCAAACTCATTCAAAATAGTCCCTCTGCAAAAGATGCTTGGAATACTTTACAAAGATTTTGTGAAGGAGATGGTAGTGTCCGAGAAACAAAGCTTAGAGGTCTCACTAGTAGATTTGAAATATTACGAATGGGTGAAAACGAAGATATTACTTCTTGTTTTGAAAAGTTGATTGATATTTCAAATGCTTGTCAAGTATTAGGGGAACCTTTTACAAATAAACAACTCATTTCAAAAGCTATCCGTACTCTTCCCGAACGTTTTAATATTAAAGTTTCAGCTATTGAAGAGGTCCATAATCTTTCAACAATGGACATTAACTCCTTAATGAGTATTTTGAAAAACTTTGAGATGAATCTCAATGAACAAACTGAGGCTTCTAAAGGCAAAAATATTGCCGTAAAAGTCGAATCTTCGGACACATGTGTGGATGATGAAGATGAAGCCTTCGAGGAGTTAGATGAAAATACTAGTGTAGCTTTACTTGCAAAGAGATATAATGCTATGCTTAGAAAATTTAACAGTGTGCAGGTAAAAGCTAAGGACCAAGCGGCCAAAACCTCTAGTTTTATGCCAAGGAGAGGTCCTCCTCCAAATCAAAAGGATACCCCACCTAGGCGTGCATCCTCGGAAAAGATCCGGTCCGATCCTAAGTACATTGAATCTATTCAATGTCATGCTTGTTCCGGTTGGGGTCACTATGCCAATGAATGTGCTAACACCTTGAGAGAGGCGGGCAAAAACTTGTGGGTATCTCTTAGTGATGGAGAGGAGGAAGGAACAGAGAAAGATGAAAAGACGGAGCAAGTGGCCATGATGGTCACGATAGAGGAGCTACCTTCGACAGAGAGTGTTACCTCAAGTGTTGTTCCAGATTTAACAACACTTGACACAACACTTGTGACTTCTTCAGAAAGTGTTGCTCCAAGTGTCGTCCAGGAAATGGCAACACTTGACACAACACTCAACAGGTATGATTCTTTAAATGATATTTGCTTATTTGATTCAGTTGGTTTAAACTCAGAGGAGACTATAGAGTATGATCTTTGTAAAGATGAGCTCATTCATGAATTAAAAAACCTCTATAAGTCTCTCCTTGTGGAATGGAAAAAGGAGAACAAGATGGTGGTTTTATTGAAAAAGGAAAATCATGATCTTAAAAACTCCTTGACTCGGCTGGAGGTTCAACTCAGTAGGAGAGACTTGGAACTTGATAAAATCAAGGCCAAACTCAACCTAGCCGAATCCACCTTCAAAAAACTCAACACGAGTTCATCCAAATTGGATGAAATACTCAATTTGAGTAAGCCTCTGAAAGCTGATCTTGGGTTCCAAGAATCACTAGAAAGTATTACCTCTTCCTTGTTTGATGTTGAAACTAAAAATTGTTTTATAAAAGAGCGTGTCAAGGAAAAGGGTAGTACTCCTAGTGATACTTCTGATCAATCCAATGAATGTGGATACTGTCACAAAGCTGGACATATAAAATCAGAGTGTTTTTTCCTTCAAAAGAAAATGTCCAGTCTTCAAGTGTTGCCTCAAGTGTCGCCAATTTCTCAGGGCAACACTCATGGCAACACTGGTGAACAGAAATCCAGATTTTCAAAAAGGGCTTGGTTACCCAAGGAAAAACTGAAATGCTATGTTGTTTACACAGCTTTAAGGACTAACATTGCAGGAACTTGGTACTTTGATAGTGGTTGTTCACGTCATATGACGGGTACAAAATCATTCCTAACAGAGTATCAACCTATTCAAGGAGGCTCTGTGACTTATGGTGGTGGAGGCAAGAGTGAAATAGTTGGTAAAGGAACACTGGATATTGTTGGTTTTCCTCCTTTGAAAAATGTCTTGCACGTAGATGGTTTACTTGCTTATTCAATTAGTATTAGCCAATTATGTGATGACAATTTGGAGGTAAAATTCAATAAATATAACTGTGAAGTGTTTGATAATACTAACTTTTGTGTCATGACTGGAATAAGATCAAGTGATAATTGCTACCTGGTTGGTAATAAATCTGTGTGCAATTTGACAAAACTTGATGATATAAGGTTATGGCATCAAAAGTTAGGTCATTCTCATTATAGGAATCTTGAGAAGATTATCAAACACAATGCCGTCAAAGGTGTTCCTAAACTAAACCTCAAAGACACTGTGATGTGTGGTGACTGTCAAAAGGGTAAGCAAACTCGTGTTGCTCACAGTGTTGAACAACACAATGAGCAACACTCAGGAACAACACATTGTTTTCAGCTTCTACATATGGACTTGATGGGTCCTATTGAGGTAGAAATCTTGGGAGGTAAGAAGTATGTTTATGTGATAGTTGATGATTTTTTTAGGTATACAGGGGTCTATTTTTTAAGAGAAAATCTGAAACTTTTGATAAATTTACTCACTTAGTCTCTAAAATCAAAAACATGTTTTGTTCTCCTATTTTTTGAATAAGGTCAGATCATGGTAGAGAGTTTGAAAATCTCTCCTTCTCTACATTTTGTAGTAAAAAGGGTATACACCATGAATTTTCAGGACCTAAAACACCACAACAAAATGGTATTGCTGAAAGGAAAAATAGGACTTTAATGGAGATGGCTCGTGTTATGCTAATTGCTAGAAATATTTCTAAAGGTTTTTGGGCCGAAGCATTAAACACAGCTTGTCACACTACGAATAGAGTTTTCTTAAGACCCGGTACTACTATGACACCCTATGAGATTTTAAATGGAAAGAAACCTACGGTTCACTATTTTCACGTATTTGGGTGTTTGTGCTATATTTTAAACGATCGGGAATACTTAGGAAAACTAGATTCCAAGAGTGACAAAGCCATCTTTCTGGGCTACTCTCAAAACAGTCATGCTTATCGAGTCTATAACCTGAGATTAAAAGTGATTCAAGAATCGGTAAATATTGAATTTAATGATTACTTGAGTGCTACAGGAGAACCAGCTGATGATATACCTCTGACCTTGCTGGAAGAAGTCGAACAGAAGGCTGGAACAGAAACTGATTCGGCCAGTGCAGACACAGATTCAAGTGTTGCTCCGAGTGTTGCCCCTGAAATGGCGACACCTGAGGCAACACAGGAGAACAGAACAGTGGCTGGAAATTCTGAGAGTAGTGATTCAGAAGAAGAAGATGGATTGGTGTACCATCAAGGCAGGAGAGATCCCCCAACTCGTATTAGAAATTATCATCCCATTACTCAAGTGATTGGTGATGTTAATGAAGGGGTCCGAATAAGGAACAAGGAGCCAGTTGACTACAGAGATATGGTTAGGTATGTGTGTATGTCCTCCACATACTCCAAGGTAAAATACTCCTGTTTCGTTTCCTCTCTTGAACCAAAAAATGTGATTGAGGCTTTAAATGATAATTTATGGATTCAAGCTACGCAAGAAGAGCTTGAACAATTTACCCGTAACGAGGTTTGGTGTTTAGTTCCACTTCCTTTAAATACAAACATTATTGGAACTAAATGGATTTACAAAAACAAATCTGATGAATTGGGTAATATTGTTCGTAATAAAGCTCGTCTTATGGCTCAAGGCTATACACAAGTGGAAGAAATCGACTTTGATGAGACCTTTGCACCTGTGGCTAGAACTGAGTCAATAAGACTTCTTCTTGCTATAGCCTGCTACCTCAAAATCACATTACACCAAATGGATGTCAAAGCGGCGTTCTTGAATGGGTACTTAGATAAAGAGATCTATGTTGAGCAACCTAAAGGGTTTGAAGACCCATTCCACCCAGACCATGTATACAGACTTGATAAGGCCTTATATGGCTTGAAACAAGCTTCTCATGCATGGTATGGGCGTCTAACAAGTTTTCTTCTTGAATATGGATTTGTTAGAGGAGAAGCCGATAGGAAATTATTTATTCTTAGGGAAAATAAAGAGCTTGTCATTGCTCAGGTCTATGTTGATGACATAGTTTATGGTTCCACATCTAAAACATGTTTACAAAATTTTGTGGAAGGTATGACATCAACATTCGAGCTGAGCATGATAGGAGAACTTAATTATTTTCTAGGATTGCAGGTGAGACAGTCAGATGATGGAATCTTTATCTCTCAGAGCAAGTATGCTAAGAGTCTGGTGAAAAGATTTGGATTGGAGAGTGCAAAGAGCTCTAAAATACCTATGGGATCATCTCTTAAGGTAACCAAAGATCAGGCAGGGGAGGATGTTGACCCAACTCTGTATAGATCCATGATAGGTAGTCTTCTTTATCTTACTGCCAGTCATCCCGATATTATGTTCAGTGTAGGTGTATGTGCTAGATATCAATCTGCTCCTAAAATTTTTCACCTAAATGCTGTCAAGAAAATCATTAAGTATGTGTCTGGGACAAGTGAATTGGGAATCTGGTTCACCAAAGACACTAATACCAACTTGGTTGGTTTTAGTGACTCTGATTGGGCAGGGGATATAGATGATAGAAAGAGCACTAGTGGGGGTTGTTTTTTCTTGGGTAATAATCTTGTATCATGGTACAGTCGCAAGCAAAATTGTGTCTCTCTCTCGACTGTTGAATCTGAATATGTAGCAGCCGGGAGTTGTTGTTCACAATTAATATGGTTGAAACATATGCTTGACGACTATGGTCTTGATAGTAATATCTTGTCCATGTATTGTGACAATTTGAGTGCTATAAACATCTCCAAAAACCGTGTACAACACTCACGCACTAAACACATTGATATCCGCCATCATTTTTTGAGAGATTTAGTAGAAAAGGAATTGATCCAAATAGAGCATATTGATACTAAATATCAACTTGCTGATATTTTGACCAAAGCCTTGGACCATGAGAGATTTTCAAGTTTGAAAAAATCTCTTAGTTTATGCTTTCTATAAATCTGCTGTTTCAAGTGTTGCCAACACTGACAGCAACACTCTGTATTTGTTGTATATTATTATTTATAAAAAAAAATTAGTTAGTTTAATCCCAAATGGGGGGCATTTACTGACCTTTTTGTTCTAGTATGTGTACATTCTTAAGGTTAACATTTTTTTTTTATAAAATACCCCTTTGTGCTTAAAGTGACAAAGTCACTTATATTATGTTGATATTGAAAAAAAAAAGACAAAGCTTGTTAAAATATTTTCAAAGGGAGTATAATGTAGTTGTTTTGTACTAAGTATTAGGGACATGAAGCTCGCTACTACAGTGTACCCTACTTGAAAGGTATAAAACTTACTACATTTAGCTTTACATGTTTATAAAAAACTCGGGACACGGAGCTCGCTACTACGATGCTTTCTTGTAAATAAAGAATGTGTAAAGCTTGCTTAAAAAAATTGCCTAAGGAATGATAAGTTAAATATGTTGAAAAAATATCAAGGGGATTTTATTTAAAAATGTTGCCTTGTGTGTCTCGCAACATTGCTAGTAACACATTAGTAGATGCTACATTATTTTTTTTATTTTTTATTTTTGTTTTTGTTAATTAAATTTTAAATTTCAAAAAGTCTATTTTCTTATATTTAGAGTTTGTGAAATTTAAAAGGTTTTTAGCAAAAATATTTATTTTTTGTCTAACTAATTATAATTTAGAAATATCTATTTTTTAAAAATTCATCTCTTTGAATTTTGAAAAACACAATTTTATGGATATTGCTAAAATTATGTTTAGTTATTATATTAAAAAAATATTGTTTTTTTTAAAATGGCGGATAACGCCGTGAGTTTGTTGGGGATAAAATGGGATAAGAGGGTTTTTAAATTGATTTGACCTTGTGAAATCAACTTAAATACCCTTTCACTCAAAAACCCTCCTCCTAAACCCTCTCACTCTCTCTCTTCGTCTCTCTCTCTCTCTAGGCGGAAATCAAAACCCTCACCCCTGTTCTTCGTCTTCCTTCGATCCTCCATGGCAAGTCCAAAAAATTCTTCCCAAATTTCTTCTCCCATGGAGATTTCGCCTCTTGTCCCTTCGAGTGTCGCCTCCAATGTCGCCGTCCCCATGGAGACATCACCTGCGACACTTTCGGCCACACCCTCAACCTCACCATCTTTGGACATTATTGTGTACAATCCTCCTCAAATTCCCATTCCTATAAGCCTTCCTGAAACTACTCCCTCCGTAGAACTCACCTTCACCCCTGAAAAGAAAACCAAAAAGAGAAAGGCGGTTGATGCCTCTTCATCATTTTGGGGTGGTGTGCGTCGTTAATCTGAAAGGATCAAGACGTTGTTCAGGTCAAAGATACCTTCCAACACGGCTGATGATCCTGTTAATGTGGAGGATAGTTCAAGTTCGTCGCTCAACATTTCGTCCGAGGACAATTCGGACCCGATCTTTAAAGAGACTAAGGAGCCCTCATCATCTTCTGATGAGGATGAAGAAGCTTGGATGGATGATGAAGAGACTCTAGCTGAAGCCCAGTTGATGGATGTGTATTTACCCATCCAAATGATGCACTTTTAGGCTTTCTTTGTGTTTGATTCCCGAGCTTTATGTATATTTAATATGGTTTGTGAGTATTTAGTGAGTACAAGGTAAAGAGATGATTAAAGGTGTATTTTATGGCTAAAAAGTGCAAGGAGTAAAGTTGGAATGCAGCGGAGCAAAGAAAGAATGAAACAAATTTGAGCTCCAGAAACTGCCAGCCAGAGCGGCCGCGCTCAACACCATTGCGGCCGCGCTCAAGAGACGAGATTCAAGCCAAACTTTCTGCCAACGAGAGCGTCCGCGCTCAACATCAGAGCGGCCGCGCTGGTCCGTCATCAGCAACAGTTTTTACGACTTAATGAAGGGCATTCTTGACTTTTTCGAGCTTTTTGTCTACAGATTTTTGCCCTATTCTCTATATATTTCACAGCCTACTTTTAGTTGGAGGAGAGAGGATAGGATTGGAGTTTTATGCTTTTCTTTAATAATCCTTTGGAGAAGAATTCATCAATTCCAGGTTTTATCATTGTAAATTATGAGTAGCTAAATTTCTCAGATTTGTAGATTGGTTGGATCTTTATCCGGATTTCTATGCAATAGTATTTTAATTCTTTCAATTTGATTCCTTCTAGTTCATTGATAGATCTTAATTTCTTGTTCTTAGATTTGAGATGTATGTTAATATACGAACTCGTCTTTGAATAATTGGGTATTGAATTCGCCATTAATTTGGGATCTTGATACATAGACCACTATTTATTGAATAACTTGGTCTGTGCCGTAATAGAATCGGATCAACGTTAGGTTCGTTTATTCTTATGTGCTTAATGTATTCTTGGCATATTGTGGTACCGTAATAGAAACTACAATATTAAGAGAGTATTTAGGATTGTAATCCGGCCACCTAACCGTGTCGATCCTAGTTAAAGTGAATGAACCCTAGAAGTTGAGTTGATGTTTTATAAGTAAAATTATGCAAGAATGATGGTAAAGTGAAATCCCATCTACGAATCTCTGCTCATAATCTGTTTTCTTGTTTAGTTAGTTTTTGTTATTTATTTTATGCTTTTAGTTCTAAATCAAATCTATAAAATGTGGTTACTAAATTCACTGCGTTTACTTTATTTGTTTACCAACGAGTCTCTGTGGTTCGACCCCTGCTCGTGCATACTGCTACACCGGTAGTGAGTACACTTGATCGGTATTTTTATTACAAGAGGGAGATTTCCTCCATCAAGTTTTTGGCGCCGTTGTCGGGAACTTGTTGCAAGTAAACAAGTAGGTTAGGTAGTGAATGCAAGGTCGTCGTTCTTTGAAGCCTACATTGGTGCCATTGAACGACAACATAAACAGACTTAATAAAGCTAAAGACACTAAGCTTCTTGAGGAAGCATTTGAGGGCGATCCCCTCTTTAATCCACTTTTCTCAGATTCGACATTTGAATCGTAACCAGACCCTCCACCAGAGGTAGAGGAAGAGAAAGCCGAGATGGCGGAACCACCGGCACAAACTATGAATGATTTCTGAGACCTCGGGTAGACACATCTACCTCTTTGCATAGTCTTTGTACGATGCGGCCAAAAATCTAGAGGTCAAAGGAAAATACTTTTCCATGTTGCCAAGCTTTCAAGGATTGCCTGGTGAGGATGCACTCACGTTCCTTAAAGAGTATATTATTGTTGTTGCTCTATTTTTGTTAAGACAGGGAGTGACTGAGGAGCAAATTAGACTGAAGTGTTTTCCTTACACCCTTAAGGGAGTGGCTAAAACATGGTTGATGATGCTTGCACCGAGCAGCATTAGTACTTGAGTAGAATTGCAAGATGTGTTCCTTAAAAGATATTACCCACATCATCTGTTGGTTGATTTTAGACAGAAATTGATGACATTTTCCCAAGATGTGGGGGAGCCCTTTCATGAGGCATGGGAAAGATTTAATACAATGTTAATACAATGTCCCCAACACAATTTCACACTACCCTCACTGAACCAAGCCTTTAATGATGGCTTGAATGACAATGGTCAATCAATGGTTGACAATGCTGCTGGAGGCTCGATAGGAGCCAAGACCCCGGATGAGACTAAAGCTTTATACGAGATGTTGAGTGCTAATTCTCAACAAAAGAGTTCGAGGGGTAAAACAAGGGGGGTATTGGATTTGACTGCTACTGATAATCTCTCCAAGCAAATTGCAGTCTTAAGTAGTAAGGTTGATAAATTGACTGTTTGTGGCACTTCTTCTGGTGCTAATGTTATTACTGATTATTGTGCAAATTGTGGTTTATCATCTCATGTGACTAATATGTGTCCAAGTGCAACAAATTTCTCTTATCGTCCTGAACAGGCACATGCTTTCAACGGATATGGACAAAGGCCACCACCCCAAGGCAACCAATATGGCAACTACAATCTATGAGGTGGCCATCAGAATCAGCAAGTAAAACCCCTTCAGGCACCACCACCTGGACAACATGGTAGGGAGCCTTGGGAGCTGGCTGTTCAGCAGTTAAGGATGGAGATGCAGCAAAGTAGTAGAAATACAGATGCTGCGTTTGAAAAGATGGGCACACAAGTAGAGCAACTTGTGAAGGTTGCCCAAGAGTTGATGAAAGAGAAAAATCCACCCGAGCAAGCAAAGTCAATCACAACATTGTGGGATGAAAGTGAGGAAATTGAGGAGGTATTTCTATCTTCTCTTGATAATACTGATTGTTGTGATAAAAAAGATGATGTTAATGAGGATGAAAAGGTTAAATATGTTCAAAAAGACCCCGGGTGTTTCACTATCCCAATTTCTTTAGGGGGTAAAAATTTTAAAGGTTGGATCATGGGGCAAGCGTCAATGTGATGCCCTTTCATGTTTTTAGAAGTTTGGGGGTATGTGAGTTGAAACCACCCAAGAGAGACTTGCAATTGGCAGATCTCTCAATCAAAAGACCTTTAGGGGTTATTGAAGGGGTGTTGGTTAAAATTGATAAAATCATTATCCCCATTGACTTTTATGTGATGTGTATGGAGGGATCAAGTGAGGAACATTTGAAAACTCCCATTCTGCTTGGGAGGCCATTTATGTTTGACACTAAGGCCACCATTGATGTGTGTCAAGGGGTGGTGTCCTTGAGAGGTATGGGGGAGGAATGTAAGTTTTGTATGCTTCAAAATGATAAGAAACCCTTCCCCAAAGATGGTTTGTAGGAGCCATAACAGATTTTCCAATTTTTAAAGATTATGTGAATGGATGTGAGAAAAGTGGGAATAATGCGGACGTTTGTCCCTTGGCTAGTAACATTAAGGTCGACCAATACTCTAGGAGTAACGGGTCGTATCACTCCCCACACGACTCCCATAAAGAGTCGATTCCATCACATCTACCACAAGGGCCTTCAAAACGTAAAGTTAGTGAGGAGAGTTACAGTGATTTATCTGATTCTATATTTTCTACTATTTTTATTCACGATAACTCTCTTGATCTTGGTTGTGAGAATGGTGATTTGCAGGTTGAAGAAAAAATTGAGTTTGGGGGTGGGCACCCCAATAAAAAGAAAATAAAGAGGGGTAAGCACAAGAAAAAAGATTCGAAAATAAATGTGGCTTTACCCCTAGAGCTGAATTGGAAAGAGAAGGGCGTCTGTGCCCGTGAGGAAAAGAGATGGTCCAAAGACCGCAAAGCTAAGGCCAAGTAAGCTTGGGACCATAGTCGGGCTAACGACTTTAACCAAATGCGCTGCTTGGGAGGCAACCCAATGAGGTATACACAACTGAGAGTACACTGTAATATTCGGAATCTCAAAAAAAAAATTGGAAAACTAGCTGAATGAAAAGAACATACACTGTCATTATCCATTGATGACCAATATTCTGGAAATTATAGCCGAAAATTATAGTTGAATGAAGAACAAACATCAGATTTCAGAAAAATAGGATAAATTATAGCAACATCAAGTAAGATATAAGATTAAAGTAAGATTAAAGTAAATAGAACATACCGGCGAGTCGGCAAAATATCTAGGGCTCGGAAATTAAGCCGGAAATTGGTGAGGCTGAGGAAGAGTAGGCCGGAGATGAAGGGTTAGCCGTGAGGTGAGGATGAGGACGAAGGAAGAGTAAGAGGGAAAGTCTTCGTCTTCGTCGATGAGGAAAATTGGAAATGGCGGAGATTGAGAGAGAGAGAAGCTGCGCCGCACTGTGAAATTGAAAAGGAAGGAAATGGAAAGGGTTTAGAAATTTAGGATATTTATATTTTGTAAGCTAATTATTAAATTAGGGTTTGAAAATCAAGGGTGGAGATTAAATCAAAAATAATCAACGGTTAATATGACGGTTTGGGTGGTTCAGCTCGGTGGTTTGGTTTGGCGGTTCAGCTCGGTGGTTCGGTTTGGCGGTTCAGCTCGGTGGTTCGATATGGCAGTTCAGCTCGGTGGTTCGGTTTGGCGGTTCAGCTCGAAATGGTTCGGTTTGGTTTGGAGGAGTCAGACCGCAAACCAAACCGAGCCGCATGGTTTATAGATTTTTGGAACCGAGCTGAACCGCTAAGGCATAAAAACCAAACCAAACCACGTGGTTTAGTTCGATTCGGTCTCAAACCGCGGTTTGAACCGAACCGCTGACACCCCTACATGAATGTGCCATCAACAGAAATAACAGGACGGCAATAAGAGAACGCTTCTAAACAAGTGCCAAATGCCCAAAATACACGATCAAATATACCTAAAGCACCAGAAGGAGGAGGATCAGAAAACTCCACAATTGTTCCAGGGTTCCACTTTTGGATAGCTGCTAATAAACGTGGCAATCTTATGTATGATCCTTCCCAGTCTCCATATGCCTCTGCAATGGCTTTTTGTTTACCACACCATGCTTTTCTATATGAAACATCCTTCCCATGATTAGTATTTATTGTTGCCTTCACAACTGAAATCTTCACCCCGGGATCAACCTTAACAAGTTCCAAAACTTCTCGTCCTATGAACTTAGCATCTAAGTTTTGATGATCTTCGGTAATTTCTGTACCCAAGCAAGAATGAGGACTCGTGTACTTGGTTATTTCCCAATAACCACTCTTTTTCAAACTCACATTCACATAAAAATTGCATGGAAAATCTTTCACCAAACATTCAATCATCCACTTTCGGGTTGTGCTTCTTTTAACCTTGAAGTGCAAATTTTTCTTAATATGAAACATTTTCATTTTATGTTGCAACTCAAACTTCTGAGAAAAGCGCATACCTTTGGCAATATCATCAAATTCTCCATTCCAAGCCTCAAAGTTACATTCGTTATTATCATAAATTTCTGATCCTACCCCAATATCACCATAAAATTGATAGTCTGCTCTCTCATACACGTTATCTTGCGGCTGTTCGTAACCAACAAAATGTACCCCCAAATCTTCCCTCACCCCATCATCACCCTCATTCTCGCTAACATCGGTAGCACTACTACAATCATCGTATCCATCATCACGATCATAATTTATAAGGGCCCCAATATTTTCTTCATAATTTGGATCATTGTCTGAATCATTATACCATTCCCCATCTCTCTCTTCCTCCCCCTCCTCCTCTCCCTCCTCTTCCTCTCCCTCTTCCTTTGCCTCTTCCTCCTCTCCCTCTCCCTCTCCCTCTCCCTCTTCCTCTCCCTCTTCCACATGTGTTCCTGTATCCCTCTCATTGTAGTAGCTTAAAGAATCCATCTGTAAAGTATCCATGTCATTAACATACTCATTTTGGAATGGCTCCTCATGGGTTTCAAACTCCTCAACATTCACATTATCAACTGAATTCATCTTAACATACAATTGTAAGCAACTCAACCCCCCAAACTGAGCAGAAACATCAAACATGAGTTTCATACCCATATCATTCTCGATTACAAATGGAATATAGTTTGAAACCCCATGGGCGACAAGATGAGGATATCTACAAGTAACTTCGAATTGAATATTGGCTCGATCTACCCCAATTTTCTTACATAACTTCTTAATCAACTTCCTGTAACTCCATCGAGTTTTAGCCATAAGTGCACATTTTGGAGCCTTTTCAAAATTCTCAGCTTCAAACGGATTTTCATCATTTCCTCCCCAATAGCACATGAAAACAAGTGAAACTCCATTCATATTTTTTCCTAAAAAATTAAAAAAAAATGTGTCAAAATCCTAAGTTAACAAGCACTATATATAATTTAATTTTAAAAATCAAAACTTAAAAATCAATAATTAAATATACATTACAACAAGTTTATCAAATTAATTTTAACAATTTTGTTAAAATTGCATTATAATTATTTAAATAATTTCTTTAAAAGCCATAATTAATCAAACAGATAATAATAGATTTAGCAACCAATTAAACAAAAAGAAAAGAAAAACTAACCTTACAACTTTAAATAATCTTCTCTTCCTTCTTTTTCTTTTTTCCTCCTCCTTCTTCTCTTTCTTTCTTTACTTCCTTTTTCTTTCTTTCTTTCTTTCTCTCTTTTTTTCTCTCTAACAACAACGAATTTTCTTTCTTTCTTTACTATCTTCTTCTTTAGTTTTCTCTCTTTATTTCTTATGTGTAATTAAAATGGTACGTATAGCTACTTTTTTCAATTTTTTCAGTTTTTTCAGTGTTTCAGTCAAAAGCATTTAATGTCAAAAAAAAAAAACAAAAAATTATTTTAAAATCGGCATCTCTAATTCCGAATTACACAAAAAAAAATTAATTCCTCTCTCTCTCTCTCTCTGATTCGACAAAACACATCAAAAAAAATTATTTTAAAACCAGCATCTCTAATGCCGGATCACACAAAAAAATGTAATTCCTCTCTCTCTCTCTGATTCGACATAACACACAAAAAAAAATTAATTTTAAAATCGGCATCTCTAATGCCGGATTACACAATTAAAAAAAAATAAAATAATTCCTCTCTGATTGATTCGACCTAACATAAAAAAAAAGTTTAATTTTAAAACCGGCATCTCTAATGCCGGATTACAACAACAACAACAACAACAACAACAACAACAACAAAGCCTTAGTTCCAAAATAATTTGGGGTCGGCTAACATGAATCCTCATATGTCATCGTGTGAAAATGTTGTTGGAAAAATAAATAAATAAATAAAATAAAAAATAAAAAATAAAAAATAATAATAATAAAATAATAATAATAATAATAAATAAATATATATAGTAAAAATAAAAATAAAAAAAAAATCAGCCCCCCACATGAATTTTTGCCCTCCACTCCGGCCTCTTCAACACCATACTTTCATCCACTCCAAGTAAACTAATATCATTTTCAATCACTCTAATCCAAGTTTGTTTGGGTCTTCCCCTACCCCTCGCCATTTTATCATTCTCCACTGTTCTGGCCTCCTAACCGGTGCATCACTCGATCTCCTTATCACATGTCCAAACTACCTCAGACGATTTTTCCTCATTTTATCCTCAATGGGCGCAACTCCTACTTTACATCTGATCACCTCATTCCCCAATCGATCCTTTCTTGTATGACCGCACATCCATAGAAGCATACGCATCTCCGCCACATTCATCTTATGCATGTGACACTGTTTCACGACCCAACATTCGATGCCGTAAAGCAATGCCGGCCTAATTGCCGTGCGCTAGAATTTTTCCTTTAATCTATTGGGCATGCCGCGATCACATAGAAACCCTATGGCACTCTTCCACTTCAACCAACATGCTTTAATCCTATGAGCCACATCACCATCTAATTCTCCATCCTTTTGGATAATGGATCCAAGATAGCGAAAAAACTCAGAAGCTTGGACAATATTTCCATCAAATGTGACCCCCCCTGCCTCCCTACTTCCAACTCTGCTAAACTTACACTCCAAATATTCAGTCTTGCTTCTGCTTAGTCGAAAACCTCGAGATTCCAAAGTGTGTCTCCACAACTCCAATTTACTTTCAACACCCTCTCTTGTCTCATCAATCAGCACAATATCATATGCGAACAACATACACCTTGGTATATCATCTAGGACTGACCTCGTCAATTCGTCCATTATCAAAGCAAAAACAAAGGGGCTAAGTGCGGAACCTTGATGCACTCCAATCTTTATAGGAAACTCTTCAGTCTTCCCAACACTAGTGTGTACACAAGTACTAACTCCATTATGCATGTCCTTGATAATATCAATATATTTCTTTGAAACACCCTTCTTTGTTAATGCCTACCAAAGTACCTCTCTTGGCACTTTATCATACGCCTTCTCCAAATTAATGAAAACCATATGCAAATCTTTCTTTTGATCCAGATATTTCTCCATGGTTTGTCTCATAAGATATATTGCCTCCATAGTCGATATTCCCAGCATAAACCCAAATTGGTTATCCGAAATATCCACAATTTTCTCAGCCTTTGTGCAATCACTCTTTTCCAAAGTGTCATAGTATGGCTCATTAGTTTAATCCCCCGATAGTTGGCACAATCTTTGACATCACCTTTGTTCTTATACAAAGGAATCAGAGTACTTTTCCGCCACTCCAATGGCATTGTGTTAATTCTCCATATCTTGTTAAATAGCGTTGTTAACTAATCTATTCCCCTCTCCCCGAAACATCTCCAAACCTCAATTGGTATACCATCCGGTCCTACAGCTTTCTTCAATCTCATCTTTTTCATTGCCATTTCCACTTCACTCTTTGGAATTCTCCGCATAAAATCTCGATTAACCATACTCGAAGAGATATTTAAATATCCAATATCCTGCTCTTGACCGCCACTGAACAAGGTATCAAAGTACGAACTCCATCTATCTTTTATCTCTTTATCCCCAACTAGAACTCTTTGATCTACATCTTTCACATATTTAACCGTCCCAATATCTCGTGTCCTCTTATCCCTCATATGAGCGATTCTGTAGATGTCCTTTTCCCCTTCTTTTGTATCCAACTTATCATAAAGTTTTTGATTCACCTTTGCTCTTGCGTCTCTTACTGCTTTCTTAGCATCTCTTCTAGCTTCTTTATACTTCTCATAGCTCTCGTCGCTCCTACATTTTCCTAATAATTTGTAGCATTCTCGCTTGCCCTTTATTGCTTGTTTTACTTCCTCGTTCCACCATGATGTGTCCTTACTTGGTGGACCGTTTCCTCTAGATTCTCCAAGGACTTCTTTCGCCACCTCCTTTATGGTATGTTCTATCTTAGTCCAAGTCGAATCTATATCCATATCATCCATATTATCCGACCAAATACCGGTATCAACCATCTTAGCTACAAATTTCTGTTGATTCTCCCCTTGAAGTCTCCACCACTTGATTCTAGGGTCTACATGTGATTTTCTCTTCCTCGAAATTCTCTTACTTCGAAAATCAAGTACCACCAGTCTATGTTGAGTTGCTGTGCTCTCACCCGGAATAACCTTTCAATCTGTATAACTCTTTCTACAAGCATTTCTTACTAAGAAGAAGTCAATCTGACTCGCATTACCTCCACTCCTATAGGACACCAAGTGAGATTCTTTCTTCTTGAACCAAGTGTTCATTATAATCAAGTCATATGCCAACACAAAGTCCAGGATACTATTTCCTGCTTCATTCCTCTCCCCAAAACCAAAACCTCCATGTATGCTCTCAAAGCCATATCGACTAGACCCCAAATGCCCGTTTAGATCACCACCAATCACTAATTTCTCACCACTAGGTACTCGTTGCACCACCTTCTCCAATTATTTCCAGAACACTTGTTTAATAGATGCATCCAACCCTACTTGTGGTGCATAGGAGGAAATAATAGTTATAATCTCATCACGTATCACCAGTTTAATGCCCATAATTCGATCACTCTTCCTGTACACTTCCACCACATCATTAATATACTCCCTATCAATAATGATACCCACTCCATTTGTGAGCACCCCAACCCGAGACCTAACGCGTGTCCCGCGCTAGAGGAGCTCAAACTAAGAAAATCCATCTAAATTTTTAAAACATTTATCTGCCTTTAAAAGAAAACCACTTTTCAAACTTCCAAATAAAAATCAATTGGTAATATCTCTACCTAGAGGAAATCCAACCACAACTTTAATAAACCGTAATCTGATCAATTACATTGGAAACCTTAAATTAACATTTGTTTAACAAAAGGGTTTTCCATACAAATTATAAAAGAGGAATACTTAACCAATACTCCTAACAACCCACTCCTATACTTAACTTGTCAAGCCCCAAAAGCAAAAGTCCACAATGATATCCCCGGCCTCACTGGTTCGGGTCACCTGTCTCGGAATCTAAAACAGTAAAGGGAGAGGGGTGAGAATAAATCTCAATGAGCTATTATGAATGCAGCAAGATGCCAAACAAAGTGCAACACATAGCATGGTAGCACATAACACGTTATGAAAACGGTAAACACATTACGTTACCTCATTTTACCTTTCCCGTCTGAACAATAAGTCGTACAACGTGGGAGTAAAACTCCACTCTTTGGTGAATTGCCTCCAGCACATTCACCTCTTATAGGACTCATACCCCAGAGATCCATATAAGAAAAGATACCTATAATAGAGTATCCAAAATAATATCGCTAACTGTAAAGCTTTAGGCTTAATACAGAAGCATTCCCCCTAATCGCCAATCGCAGCAGTATGTAAAGCCTTTTGGGTCAATACATAAGCTTGCACGCCCACTCTGTGGCCACAGAGGGGTAAGGTCACAGGTACAATGAACCTTCAATCACTTATAGAACAAATCAGTAATTGATTGAATTCCATTGTACCCCCTGAATGTAAACACGTTCAAGCACATAATAGATACTTGAAATAAATCCACAAAAAGGGATAATAATATAACAACATGGTAATGTATACTCATGCTAAACAGTACCATAGTGCAACAATTCATGTAATACACAATGCGTAATATCATCAATGCATATGAACTCAATTAAGGTAACAATATAACCACATAATCCACACCGGGATACAATACAATCATGTACCAATTAATCCACACCGGGATACAACACAACAACTTGCCAAATAATCCATACTTAGGATATTAAGGTATACACCAAATTCAATAATTCCACAAATTGGGATAATAATGCCACAAGGCGATACATGCTCATCTTCCATTAACGAAATAGTGAAACTTATGGTTTCTACGCTATTTCTAACTAATCACCAAGGATAGGGGAACAAGTAAAGTCACCAAGTACCATAAACCAAACCTACGAAGTCATTACTTAACCTTGAATAATCTTAATGAAAGTGCAAGACCTACTTCCCAAGTTTGGACCACTTTCCGAACAATATTTAACTACTCCCACAATTCCATTTCGACCAAATAAGACGTCATGGCCAAGCCAAAGTATCCTACTCTAACTCAGGTTAAAGAGGATCAATTCGTATCCGGGTTGATTAGGTTCTACTAATTTATATTGGGTGGGAGTCACCATTTATAAGAGGTCAAACAACTTACCAAACAATTCTTATTTAATTTGAAAAAGTTTGGTTCAGGGGTATGGGCGACCGCCCTAACCACTTGGGCGACCGCCCAAGTGGACTTCAAAGGTAATTATGGTTTTACGCCACTATGGGCGACCGCTCACCACTTGGGCGACCGCCCAAGTGAGTTTTAAGGCCAAAGTGAATTCCTGCCATGATGGGCGGCCGCCCGAGCCCCATGGGCGACCGCCCAAGCCTCCAGCAGCCCATTTCCAGATTTTTACCCCTTTGAAGCCTATGTTTCCATTCTTCTAACTAAGCTTAAGTCAAGAGCACCAAAGAATACTTCAATCTTACCAAGTCCCATATAAACATGTAAACCCAAACCCAAGTAACCCTAGATGGATTATCACTACAAATTCCACCCATTCCCTTAAATCTAAATCAACTCCCATGAACCACAACATCTTTTAAGTCATTAATCCATTTTCTAACTCCAAGAAGATTTCCAAAACATATAACAACAATCACAACACCAAGAACAACAATAGATAGTTCATGAGCACATAAATGAAAGGAGGTCATAACAACTCACTTTGGAATAGGAGATGGATTAAGGATTTCTTGAGCTTGATAAACTCCCCTAGAAGCCTTGATCACAAAAGTACTCCCGGATTAGGAAATGGATGAGAACTCCACTCTCTAAGGACTTGGAAAGAGGTGTAGCTTGGAGAGGGCTTCCATGGCTTTAGAATGAAGAGAAAGTATGAAGAAAATGAAGGAGGAGGAAGGAGAGTGAGGAGGATGATGGAGAGGGGGGGCCGGTTATGGAGGGAGTATGGGGGAGGGCACATGGCAAGCCTAGGAAGGAGTAAGACTTATTGGCCCCCTCCCACAAAATTTAACTAAGGCTTTCATTTTAAATTTAACTAACCTTTACTCAAGTAATTCATCCTACTCAATTAACCTCCTTGCACTATTTATCATATTTCCATTTTTATTATTTCTTCAAGGTTCTTATTTAATGTCTAATAAATTCATAAAAGATTCTAATTTTACTTCTCACCCAAATTATCTTAAATTAAGAATTTTAAAGACATAATCGAACACATAAGTTAACATAAATATTAGAAGCATATAATAAAATATTAAAAATTAATGCCTAGGGTTGGGGTCGTTACACTCACTCCCCCTTAAAGAAAATTCGTCCCGAATTTGATTGTCACTTACCCTAAGGTTCAAATAGCGAAGGTTACCTTTCACACATTCTAACTTAATATTTTTAATTAGATTTCTCAATGGCAAGATTCTACTATACATTTTCACAACTCAAATACTCTAAGACTTCAATTCCCAATTAGTCTCATCAATGCTATGATTCTTTCCAAGATTCAAATTTCATTAATAATGTGATATTACAACTTAATATTCCGAGAATACCATACCATCATCACTAACCCGAATTTCACGACCTCAAAGAAAGTATATAAAAAAAAAAAAAATATTACATCTTATGTTACCCAATACATTACGATATTTCATTTAAAACTTCAAATGCCCTGCAAGCTGCCCCAAGTCGGTCTATAAGTCAAATCACCAACATTTTCTAAACTTCAAATGGATTAACAAACTTTGGCGCTAAATTACCTTAGGCCTAGCTTTACTAATTTCACCCCAACAAATTGGAGATCGAAATATCTTCCTGAACCACGCCTCAAACGGTTTTATCTCAATGCTAAAATAATAACTGCTATTATACGCAACTCGCTAAGGTTAATTAAACTTCTCAAGTGGAAAGGAAATCCGTCACACAACATAACCTATTCCTCAAGAATTTGGGTAGTCTTCAAATCTCTTCCTTTCGACTAACTTAATCCTCCAACTCTTAGGATCGGTAACAACTCTCAAAGGAAGCTTCAAAAGATAAGGTTCCTACTTAAATAACGCAACACAAGTGTAGCTACTCCTGAGTAGAGGATAAGAAAATCTCACTTATCTAAGTTAAACTCCTCAAAGCATACGTTATCACTTTCCCATTTCGTATAATATCATAATCTAATCTTCCTTTAATACACCTTAAAATTTCACAAAGTCCTCACATCCACCAGGTAATGTAAGGACCGGATCTATAACTAATCTATTATCCATTCTATTAATATGATTCATCCTTATTACATCCTACACCTTTTATACATCCTTTAAAGTCAACCAAAGCAACGACTTTACAATTCTTAAGAATTCCTTAAATCTCTTCGATAGCACTTGCCAACTCAAAGATCACGGACTCAACCCTCACAAGATCCATGGTAACATCCGAGTTTAAGACTATAGAACCCAAGATTTGAAATCCTCTCGAGCCAACTCATACTAGCCGAACTTTGCATACAGGGACTCCTCACAAGGAAATCATTAACCCAACTCTCAAATGATTTTCACGATCTTCCCGGAACTTAAATTAACAAAGAGATCATCAATTCTAATTACCCTAAAGTCATCAAAATAAGGATTACAATTCTGCTTATCATACTCAGAACCAACACATGAAATATACCGACGGGAGCATATTTACCATTTACTCACAACTAGCACATAAAATTTTTGAAAAGACTTCTTATGCAAGTCTAACATATACCAATTACCCTTCACGTCTTAATTCAAATTTTTTCACCTTAAATACTCATATATAACAAGAATTTCACATTAAGGTTTACCTATATCAAATACCAATATAAGCAATCTAGTCATGGAAAAAGGAGACTCACTTATTATGATAGTCTATCATTATACAACAACTACTTAACCCTCCAGGTCAAGTATATCTCAAAATCATAATTTAATAATTATACCAATTCAACCGGCAATACATGCTCAGCCATAACCACATCATCATCGTGGTAAACCAAAGAAGGTTCGAGGTATTCTCTCATAAGAGCAGAATCCTATAACGATAAAACAAATTCTCAACAATGTATGTCACATATAATCAAAATGTGATGCCAAACATAAATGATATGCAACAGGATCTATAAAATATGACCCCTAACTTTTGAGACAGGGAATATACCTCTAGTGACCTCTGAGGGATCTATCTCTCCTGAACCCGAAACGCATACTCGACCAAAGACCTTCTCTTTCGGTTCCCCTTTGTCATCTCTCTTGGTACTACCTCTTTGTCGTCCACCCAGCTGACCGCTGCTTGAAGCTCGTCCCCACGGCATCCTTGGGCAATTCCTCTTAAAGTGTCCCAATGCTCCACAATTTAAACACTTGCCTTGCTTACTCCAACACCGATCTTCGGTATGTCCAACCTTCTTGCAAAATTCACAAATCATCCCATCTTTTGTTTGGGTATTGGCCTAGACGAAGAAGCCACCATAAGTCCCTCTCTTACACCCCCTGAAGTTAAAGCCCTTGGCTGATTTCTAATGATTTTGGATCCTTGTCTTATATACTTTGGCTTGTTTCCAATTCCATCTTCCGATTTTCCACTATTTTCCCCAATGTCCTTTTCGACCTTATATGCTCTATCTATGACTGTCTGAAAATCGGTGAAATTATTAATCCATAATTTCTTCCTAAGCTCACTCCTCAAACCTGTTACAAACTTCTGAACCCTTTTCGCTTCATGCGATACCAAATGAGGGCAACACCTAGCTAATTCCTCAAACCGGACTGAAAACTGATTCACCGTCATGTCCCCTTGTTTTAGCCCTAAGAATTCAATCTCCTTCCTATCCCTTGTAACCATTAAAATGAAATAATCCTCGAACTGCTGAGTGAAATTATCCCAAATCTGGGGCGTATGATCCTGCTCCCAACTTCTCTTCAAATTCTGCCACCACTGATCAGCTAGACCTTCAAGTTTGAAAACGGCATACCTAACTTTCTCTTTGTTGGGACTTTCTATAACCTCGAAAATCCTATTCATTTCTGCTAACCATTTTTCTGCCTTAAACGGATTCGGATCTCCGTTAAAGCTCGGTGGGTTCATCTTTACAAATCTTTCTAATCCATCACTTTGGCATCCCTCAGGTTGATTCGGAACTGATCCTCTAGTCTCCATATTATTTACAAACTTCCTGAATAATTTCATCACTTCTTCATTCTGAATTCCACCTATACCCATATCTCCTTCAATTTCTAGAACCTTCCGCTGATCATCCTTGCTTCCGGCCATTAGAACAAACTCCTGCATTAAACACTCGGCGTCAATTTCCACACATTCCCCCTTAGTTTAGACATCTACCCTTGACCTCTAAACTAAGCTCTGATACCAACTGTGAGCACCCCAACCCGAGACCTAACGCATGTCCCGCGCTAGAGGAGCTCAAACTAAGAAAATCCATCTAAATTTTTAAAACATTTATCTGCCTTTAAAAGAAAACCACTTTTCAAACTTCCAAATAAAAATCAATTGGTAATATCTCTACCTAGAGGAAATCCAACCACAACTTTAATAAACCGTAATCTGATCAATTACATTGGAAACCTTAAATTAACATTTGTTTAACAAAAGGGTTTTCCATACAAATTATAAGAGAGGAATACTTAACCAATACTCCTAACAACCCACTCCTATACTTAACTTGTCAAGCCCCAAAAGCAAAAGTCCACAATGATATCCCCGGCCTCACTGGTTCGGGTCACCTGTCTCGGAATCTAAAACAGTAAAGGGAGAGGGGTGAGAATAAATCTCAATGAGCTATTATGAATGCAAGAAGATGCCAAACAAAGTGCAACACATAGCATGGTAGCACATAACACGTTATGAAAACGGTAAACACATTACGTTACCTCATTTTACCTTTCCCGTCTGAACAATAAGTCGTACAACGTGGGAGTAAAACTCCACTCTTTGGTGAATTGCCTCCAGCACATTCACCTCTTATAGGACTCATACCCCAGAGATCCATATAAGAAAAGATACCTATAATAGAGTATCCAAAATAATATCGCTAATCAGTAAAGCTTTAGGCTTAATACGAAGCATTCCCCCTAATCGCCAATCGCAGCAGTATGTAAAGCCTTTTGGGTCAATACAGAAGCTTGCACGCCCACTCTGTGGCCACAGAGGGGTAAGGTCACAGGTACAATGAACCTTCAATCACTTATAGAACAAATCAGTAATTGATTGAATTCCATTGTACCCCCTGAATGTAAACACGTTCAAGCACATAATAGATACTTGAAATAAATCCACAAAAAGGGATAATAATATAACAACATGGTAATGTATACTCATGCTAAACAGTACCATAGTGCAACAATTCATGTAATACACAATGCGTAATATCATCAATGCATATGAACTCAATTAAGGTAACAATATAACCACATAATCCACACCGGGATACAATACAATCATGTACCAATTAATCCACACCGGGATACAACACAACAACTTGCCAAATAATCCATACTTAGGATATTAAGGTATACACCAAATTCAATAATTCCACAAATTGGGATAATAATGCCACAAGGCGATACATGCTCATCTTCCATTAACGAAATAGTGAAACTTATGGTTTCTACGCTATTTCTAACTAATCACCAAGGATAGGGGAACAAGTAAAGTCACCAAGTACCATAAACCAAACCTACGAAGTCATTACTTAACCTTGAATAATCTTAATGAAAGTGCAAGACCTACTTCCCAAGTTTGGACCACTTTCCGAACAATATTTAACTACTCCCACAATTCCATTTCGACCAAATAAGACGTCATGGCCAAGCCAAAGTATCCTACTCTAACTCAGGTTAAAGAGGATCAATTCGTATCCGGGTTGATTAGGTTCTACTAATTTATATTGGGTAGGAGTCACCATTTATAAGAGGTCAAACAACTTACCAAACAATTCTTATTTAATTTGAAAAAGTTTGGTTCAGGGGTATGGGCGACCGCCCTAACCACTTGGGCGACCGCCCAAGTGGACTTCAAAGGTAATTATGGTTTCTGCCACTATGGGCGACCGCCCTCACCACTTGGGCGACCGCCCAAGTGAGTTTTAAGGCCAAAGTGAATTCACGCCATGATGGGCGGCCGCCCAGCCCCCACGGGCGACCGCCCAAGCCTCCAAAGCGCCCATTTCCAGATTTTTACCCCTTTGAAGCCTATGTTTCCATTCTTCTAACTAAGCTTAAGTCAAGAGCACCAAAGAATACTTCAATCTTACCAAGTCCCATATAAACATGTAAACCCAAACCCAAGTAACCCTAGATGGATTATCACTACAAATTCCACCCATTCCCTTAAATCTAAATCAACTCCCATGAACCACAACATCTTTTAAGTCATTAATCCATTTTCTAACTCCAAGAAGATTTCCAAAACATATAACAACAATCACAACACCAAGAACAACAATAGATAGTTCATGAGCACATAAATGAAAGGAGGTCATAACAACTCACTTTGGAATAGGAGATGGATTAAGGATTTCTTGAGCTTGATAAACTCCCCTAGAAGCCTTGATCACAAAAGTACTCCCGGATTAGGAAATGGATGAGAACTCCACTCTCTAAGGACTTGGAAAGAGGTGTAGCTTGAAGAGGGCTTCCATGGCTTTAGAATGAAGAGAAAGTATGAAGAAAATGAAGGAGGAGGAAGGAGAGTGAGGAGGATGATGGAGAGGGGGGGCCGGTTATGGAGGGAGTATGGGGGAGGGCACATGGCAAGCCTAGGAAGGAGTAAGACTTATTGGCCCCCCTCCCACAAAATTTAACTAAGGCTTTCATTTTAAATTTAACTAACCTTTACTCAAGTAATTCATCCTACTCAATTAACCTCCTTGCACTATTTATCATATTTCCATTTTTATTATTTCTTCAAGGTTCTTATTTAATGTCTAATAAATTCATAAAAGATTCTAATTTTACTTCTCACCCAAATTATCTTAAATTAAGAATTTTAAAGACATAATCGAACACATAAGTTAACATAAATATTAGAAGCATATAATAAAATATTAAAAATTAATGCCTAGGGTTGGGGTCGTTACACCATTTCTACCCTTATCCTTTCATGAGTATAAAAAAAAAATTAATTTTAAAATCGAAAGTAGCATTGCCGAATTTACCAAAAAAAATGATTTTTAAAACCGGAAATAGAGGTTTCGGATTTTGTTTAAAAACGGAAAATGGAGTTCCGGTTTTTTTTTTTTTAAAAAAAGTGTTATTTTGATAAATTAGTTTTTTTTGTGTTATTTTGGTAAATAAATATTTAAAAAGTAATATTTTGGTTTTTTCATCTATTATTACTCCCTTCGTCCATCCAGGTTAAAGCCGTAAATTTTATTCAAAAAGTTTGAAACAGTCTGGGTTTCCATATTAAAATCAATTAGTGTTAATGGTATTAGCTCAAGATTCTTATATGTTATAAACAATTCTCATTTATTTTTGATATGTAATAATGTTCTCTTGCACGCCCCTCACGTGTAGCCGGGCTTTTGTCAAAGGCTTATAACGTGGACTGGTTGGCCGGGTTGTCATGAGTGGCGCAGAGGTTAATCAGGGGCCGTTGGACCTTCACGTTTAAAGAGTCAGCTCTGATACCATAATAAAGTTTGAGATTTCACCTTAAAACCAAGTAATACTAATAAGAGCGACCCATGATCTTTATATATTATAGATAAGGTTTATCAATTACCGATGTGTGATAATATCTCTAACACGCTCCCTCACGTGTATCCGGACTTTATCAAACACTTACAACGTGGACTTATTAATCAGATGGCGCGGAGCATCATCGTGAGCCGTTGGGCCTGCATGTGTAATGGACTTGCTCTGATACCATCTTAAAGTCTTAGTTTCCCCTTAAAACCAATTGCTGATAAGGGCAGTAGCCCATGATCCTTATATGTTATAAACAAGTATCGTTTATTTTTGATATGGGATAATGTTCTCTTACACGCCCTCTCACGTGTAGCCGGGTTTTTGCCAGAAGCTTACAACGTATACTAGTTGGTCGGGTTGTCATGTGTGGCGCAGAGGTTTATCGTGGGTCGTTGGGCCTTAACGTGTAAATAGCCAGCTCTGATACCATGATAAAGTTTGAGATTTCACCTTAAAACCAATTGATACTTATGGGATTGGATCAGGATCTCTATATATTATAGGTAAGGTTTATGAATTCCCGATTTGTGATAATATCTCTGATACGCCCCCTCACGTGTAGCCGGGCTTTATCAAAGGCTTAAAACGTGAACTTATTAATCGGGTGGCGCGGAGTAACATCGTGAGTCATTGGGCCTGCATGTGTAATGGATTTGCTCTGATACCATTTTAAAGTATTAGGTTCCACCTTAAAGTCAATTGGTGTTAAGGAGAGTAGCCCAGGATTCTTATATGTTATACACAAGTCTTGTTTATTTTCGTTGTGAAATAATGTTCTCTTATACGCCCCCTCACGTGTAGCCAGACTTTTGTCAAAGGCTTAAAACGCGGACTGGTTGGTCGGGTTATCATGGGTGACGCGGAGGTTAATTTTGGGTCGTTGGGCGTTCACGTGTAAAGAGACAGCTCTGATAACATGATAAAGTTTGAGATTTTAACTTAAAACCAATTGGTACTAAGCGAAGTGGCTGATGATCTTTATGTATTATATTCAAGATTTATCAATTACCGATATTGGATAATATCTCTAACAAAACAACACATTACTTAAAATGAAAAAATTACAATATTTTCAATTCGATGTGATTAACTTTCACATTGACAAAAATTTTATACTAACTATTTTTTCACCTCAATTAAAATTTAACCAAAATTTTATTAATGAAATGAAATTGTAAAAGTTGCTATAATGCTTTAATTTTATTAGTCAACTCAATAAATTTTTGACCAAAAATTTATGAAAAATATATTATTAAAATAATTTTTTAATTAAACTTGTCATTGTTTAACTACAATGAAAACAACTATTAATAACAATTTTCAAAGTTAGAATGAAGAAATTTTTATAAAATCTGAATCCAATTTCATTTAAATCGACAACCAATGTCAAAATGAGACTCCATTTCATCAAGTAAATTAAACTAGGATTTTGTAACGACCCCAATTTCTATAATAAAAACAATTTCCAAAACATTTAATAATAATCATCAAAATGGCATCTCAACTGACGCCCTAATTCTAAAGTATTACATCCATCATAAATGTTATTCAAACGTAACGGCTAGAACAACCCACTCGCTCGATAAGTATTTAATGTTTGATAAATAACCCTAAAATCTCAATCACCTGATTCCTTCTCTACTGCTCTAGCTCTTGTTGTGGTAGCTATCTGAGCCAAACCTTGTACCACCTGACCATTCCAGCCATGATCTGCGTCAACGTCTGCAACAGGTCTGTCATGTATGGGTTCGACTGCCCTTTGATGTTATTTCTATTTCTATTGCTCCTCGACATCTGAGGACGATAATATAAAGCTTACATCTGTCTTATGAACATGAGGCGTCATCACTCACGCCCATACTAGTAATACTTAGCGCGAAATACTTTATACTATAAACAGAATTCGTCTCACTAGACTAAAACATTTAAATCAAGTCATAGTTCAATTCACTAGACCCTTGGCCTTTTTAATAGACCGCTATTACTCTCATAAGTCGTTTCAACAGACTTATTGGTCGTTTCAACAGACCAACAATACTAATACTCATACTTGCTATGTAGGGTTTTCGAGGGTCCATGCGCAGCGGAATAAGCAATAACTCGAAAAACCCCAAGCCCTAGAATCCGTTCTAGATGAATAATTAAGAAAGATGAAATAGAAATACCAACCTTGAATGCTTTTGCCTTTGATAAACTTGACCCAACTCCAGATTGAACGACCTTGTTAATCCTTGATGAACGAACGGGAATCACGAACCAAAGATCTTGACGAGCGAAGATCCTCTATGTGTATCCACGCGATGAACGAACCCTAGAACTCTTCTAGGAGGATTGCTAGATCCTATTGATTGAAACACCTTTCAATCAATGAAGAACAATGGATTTGGTGGTGTTTGATTCTCAATTCTCAATTGAAATCTCTCACTTTTGATGTTTCTCTCAAGCCAAAACGTTCTCTTGACGGCTAGGGCAACCGAGGGTAAGTATTTATACGTTATAAAACTTTTCCCCTCGTGAAAACCCTAGTTTTAAGTCAATTCCGCGTCGATCCGGTGTCCGGGGGCAGTCGTCCCCCGGGGGCCGAGTCGTCCCCTGGCACCCGGCCGAATACGGCGTCCCCCTTAAGGGGAATAGTTGGTTACGGCACTGGGACGAGTCGTCCCCTGAGAACAAAAAACTCCATATTCTTCATTTTTGACAATTCGTTCGATGCGTGTGACCCCATAGGACTATATTATGTTGGCAATGAGTTCGATCACATCGATCCTCATAAGACATGAGCGGACTCTAGCAAGCCATCATGCCTACCCAAATAATATAATATCAAGTTCGATTTCCTATATAGAACATATCACAATCCCATTGTCACACGATGTTATATTGAACATGAGTCATGGTCCACGTCAACTCATATTGTTCAATGCTTTCTCGTTACCAAGTAAATTGATTAATCGAATGATATTAATCACATTAATTCATTCGGGCATGGCCATGCACTACATCAATCTTACTTACGAGTGGCCTAGCAAACATCTCTCTTTACGAGGGACAATTTCCATCTTGACTTATCATTCTTCCCAACAAGAATCATACCATGCCAATGATAGCCCTTATTGTCATCCGGTTAAAGACAACGTTAAACTATATCAAACATGATATTCATCGAGCGGAAGACGATGATAATCTCAGGTCAAAGGATATCAATGATATGACTATATGAGATTTAATTATGACATATGACCATGACATAAATCTCATAATGGGTCAAGTCCAGTACCTTGTTCTCTAACAAGTACCCATGAATCTAATGTGCATCTCCATGCATATAATCATCAAATGATTATCCATTAGACTTCATACTAGTGCTTCATAAGTACTAGGGACACGATTATTATAACTAAACATGCAAACACATATAATAATCAAAGAAGAAATCTCATATATAAATGAACAATGACATTACATAAAGGTCTATCTCTATAGGCCTAGGGCACTAACACCTACAGTCTCCCACTTGCACTAGGCCCAATCATTCATGTATCTTATACCCATGGACCTAACATGACCATCATGTTTAGCTTGTGGCAAAGGCTTGGTGAGAGAGTCCGAAATGTTGTCATTCGTTGGTACCTTGCATATTTTAACGTCTTCCCTGTCACAGATTTCTCAAATGAGGTGGAAACGTCTTAGAATGTGTTTGGATCGTTGATGTGACCTTGGTTCTTTTGCTTGGACAAATGACACCACAATTGTCACAACAAAGTTCTACTGGATTAGTGATACTTGGAACAATTCCAAAACACTAATGAACTTTTGATCCAAACTGCCTTTTCTAGCTACATCATATGTTGCTAAAATTAAGCCTTAGAAGTAGAATCGGCTACGATTTTCTGCTTGGAACTCTTCCAATAAAATCGCACCTCCAATAAGCATAAACACAAATCCTAATTGCGATTTTAATTAACTTTGTCAGTTTGGAAGTTAGCATCCGTGTAACCTTTACAACAAGATTAACTTCCAACCTTTCAAATACCAAGAACGTATCCTTAGTTCTTCTTAAGTACTTTAAGGATCGTCTTGACTGCCATCCAATGGTTCTCACCAGGATCTGATTGGTATCGACTCGTCATGCTCAAAGCATACGAGACGTCGGGTCTAATACAAATCATGGCATACATGACAGATCCAAATGTCAGAGCATATGGAACTTCATCCATTCTTTTTTTTTTGCTCATCAGTTGTCATGGGACACTGAGTCTCGCTAAGAGTAATACCATGACCCATTGACAAGTTACCTTTCTTAGAATCATCTAAGAACCTTATCAATATGAGTATTTTGACTCAAACCAACTTATCCTTTTATATCTATCTCTATAGATCTTGATACCAAGGATGTAAGCGGCTTCACCCATATCATTCATTGAGAAACCTTTCCTTGACCAAGACTTGACAGTCTTAAGTGTCGGAACTTTGTTTTCAATGAGTAAGATATCATTGTCATATAACAATAGAAATAATACTATGCTACCACTGAATTTCATGTATACACAAAGTTCATCTTCGTACTTGATGAAGTCAAACTCTTTGACCGATTCATCAAAATGAAAATTCCAATCCCTCGAAGCTTGCTTCAACCCATCTTATGGATCTTTGCAACATGCATACTTTATTAGAATTTCTTGGATCGACAAACCTTCGGGTTGTGTACTGTACACATCCTTAAGAATCTTTCCATTTAGGAAAGTCGTTTGTCATCCATTTGTCATATCACATAGTCATAATATGCGGCTATGACAATTGAAATTCTAACAGACTTCGGCATTGTAATGGGTAAAAAGGTTTCAACATAGTCAATACTATGAATTTGCCTAAATCCCTTTACTACAATCCTTAGTCATGAAAGTATACACCTTCCATCCATGTCGGTCTTGAAGACCTACTTGCACCCTTTAGTTTTACACCTTCAGGTAGCTCAATCAAGTTTCAAACTTGATCATCAGACATGGATTGTAATTCGGACTCCATGGTTCCTAACCATTTATCCGAATTAGGAGTTGACATCCCCTCTAGATAGTAAGTAGGATTGTCATTCTCAATGACTTCCACTTTATTACTTTCCGATATGAGAAATCAATATTTCTCGGATTCGGACTGTAACCTATCCAATCTACGATGGACTTGTGTAACTTGAATCGGTTCCACAACTCCTTGTGAAATTGGTTCCATCTCTACTCTTGGTTCCATGTTATTTTCGTGTTCTTGAACTTCTTCAAAATCAATTTTACTCCCACTAGATCCTTTATTGAGAAACTGTTTCTCAAGAAACGAATCATATAGAGCAACAAACACTTTGTTCTCATTGCGGTTGTAAAACTAATATCTGAAATTAACCCTGTCAGATTTGGTGCTAACTTATGAGAGACAAGTCTCTTTACATAAGATTCGCAACCCCAAATCTTTATGAAAGACATTCTTTCATGCCATATCTCATGTGGGGACTTAGGAATCGATTTAGTAGGGACACAATTCAGTGTAACCGCATTATTTCTAATGCATATCCTCAAAAGGAAATAGGAAAGTCAACTTGACACATCATCGAACGAACCATGTCATACAAGGTTCAATTCCTCCTCTCGTACACACCATACAATGTGGTGTTCCGGGTGGAGTCAACTCAAACGATTTCACAGCTTTGAGATGATTGTCAACCTCTTGGCTCAAATATTCATTACCTCAATCTAATCGAAGTACTTTAATAGTTTTGCCAAGATTGGTTTTTGTACTTCATCTTGAAATATTCGAAATATCTCAAACGATTCACCTTTGGACTTCATCAGATAGACATAGTCATATCTAGATAAGTAACCGGTGAATGTGATGAAATACCGAATTCCTCCCCTAGCAATGCTACTTAATAGTCCATATACATCTCATGTATAAGGGCCAATAAGCCACTACCCTCCCACTACTCTTAGTGTAGGGTGGTTTGGTCATTTTACCAAATAAACGAGATTCACATACCTCAAATGATTCATAATCATATGAGTCTAAATGTCCATGTTAATGGAGTTTAGATTATACGTTTCTCATTTATATGACCAAGCCGTAAGCAATGCCATGTGAACGTGTTGTTCACATCATTCGGTTTAGATTTCACACTTATATTATAGATATCTTCAATATTATTTTGTATCTTAACATCAAGGATATGAAGACCATTTAATGACATATGCATTATAATAATGCATATCATTAAATAAATATAAGGCTTCTTATTTTCAATAAGAGAATTATATCTTTCATCATCCTCATAAGAAACAAAATAATACTCCTACTCAAATTCGGAACGTAGTCACACTTGTTCAAAACAAGTACTAGTCCACAAGGTAAAGTGACTTCATAAGTCCCTACGGCTAATGCAGCAACTCTTGCTTCATAACTACGCATAGGTTTAATTCACCTTCTTTGAGTAGCTTTCTATTCTTTATTTCTTGCACATTTAGACAAATGTGGGATCTATATCCGGTATCATATACCCAAGAACAAGAAGTCGAAAGGAAAATATATATCATATAAATATTTGAAGTAGTAGCAATCAAATTGCCCTTCTTCACCTTTTAGGCCTTCCTTATTAGCCTTGCAACTTTGCTTCCAATGACAATCTCATTGCAGCGGTAGCAAACTGCATCCTTTTGAGACACTTTGGGTTTAGCCTCTTCGGCTTTGGCAACTTTTGCCCTAGGTTTAGCAACCTTTGCTTTACCTTCTTGCCTTCCCTTTTGAACCCCTTTCTTGTGTTAACCATTAACACACTTGCGAATTGCTCCTTTTGCATCTCATGCATTAAAAGCCTTCACCACAACATATATCTTTTGTCTAGCTTGCACTTGGAACATTTCCTTTTGTGCGTTGTGCTAGAACAAAAGCAATTTCCACGTGTTCAAGGTTCTTCTTAAGAGCCTTTAAACATGGTGGCAAGTATAGGGCAAACAAAATCATAGGAATCATCTAAATGTTTCTTATGTTGCTCCTTACCTGTCCTTTGCAACGTTTGCGGTGGGTTCAAGAGGAATAGATTCGTCAAGAACGTACAATTTTGCTTAAGAACTCTTCTTGAGCATCCGATCAAATCGAATAACCTTTGTACCGTTCTTTTCGAACTTGTCCTTCATAAGGACGAATCGCAATAATAAGGATTAATTATAGTTTAATGCTATTTCTACAACAAAATATGCAACACATATGAACACATATAAGTACCGATTTCATTTAAGAGATTAAATAACGTATTTCATAAATACTCCCACTAAATTATATAACCTTCTTATGCAAATATGCATAATATAATTTAATAGGCTAAGACCCAACTTTAATTTAATTTCAAGTCGGCTATGGCACGACTGCTCAAAATTAAACTAAAAAGGTAGATAACATTTATCAATCATATCTATATATGACTCTTAGATCATTATGAGATTATAGACATCATATGTCACATGTTTCAATCTCATCTTATGCCTTAGGCCCAAAACCGTTTTGATAGCCTAATTGAGTTCAACCATGTTAAACGTATAGCAATCACTATTTGCTCATCTTGATCATACAAAGATAGAATCAATGTACCTCGCTGTGGCGTAGCCTACATGAAACTACCCGTGTACTCACAAGTGTTTAAACATGGGTGGCATAAAACAAACTCAAATTACAAAGAAGGTTCAATTTTTCATGCTTATCAATTACATGCCAAGGTTGATTCATGAAAACTATATGAGCATAATTATAAACGTGGAATGATACAACACAAATCATATTTGATCAGTAATTACTAGTACGTGGCATCGTATCCAAAGTTATCCCACACTTCCCAGAAGTGCCTGCGGGGAAGGTTTTGGCTTCCAGCCTATATACTAAGTAATACATCAAAATCCATATTATAGATTAATCACATTAATCACATAATTCCATTCATAATCATGGTATATCTACATATACAATTACTTCCATAAGCAAATCCCATATAAATTCATATTCTAGATCATGCACATCATGAAAATTCATATAATCATATTACACAATTATCATGATTATCTAACTAAGCATCATGAACGGGGCTCTGATACCACTGTAGGGTTTCCGAGGGTCCATGCGCAGCGGAATTGTGAATGTGGTGCCCAAATTTTGTGTTGGATTCACGCGAGTTTGAAGACATCCGAGTTATTTGAAAAACGGAGTCGCCACGCCATTTTGATTACCTCAAAACTTTGAAAAAAGGTTGTTTTATGGGTTCGGAGGTTAAGTTACCCCTTGGGAAGAACGTTTGGCGTTCACCCAAAGTGCCTTGCCGGAGCAAGTCTCCCGAGATTTCATTAAATCGTGCTTGCTTGCGTGCTTTCTTGTGTGCATGTGTTTGAAAATAAAGGGGGGAATGTCCCAAGTTGTCTTCCGGACGTACAAACCATTTGTTGGTTGTCGCTCGGGATTCCTTGGAATTTTATGTATTCGGGATTATGATCCCGTCCTCATCTTATGACTTGTGATCATCGCATTTTAAACCTCGGGACCCTCGGGACTTGCGTGATCGAGAGAATGACTCTCTTTTGGTCAAAGATGAGGTTCTTTAGAAAAGGAGGGTCCTTAGCCCATCAATCCTACGCTTTAAGACGGTCGAGCTCGTATAGAGGCTTCATACTCTTTCTTAAGCGATAATCGGAGATATAGGGTTCAAGGTGTCCCTTTCTAAAGAAATCGTGAACCTTTAATGGAAGGAACGATGTAAAGATAGGATCTTTTACACCTGGTCCATTCCAAGGTTGGGGAAAGGGGAATGCATGATGAAAAATGACACTTTAATGAAAAGATGACATTTTTGGGTTGCAAATGATGCACTTAGTTTTAAAGAAATAATCTTTATTGCAAATGATGCATAAAGATTTGATTTTTATGCAAATGATGCATTTTTGTTGAAGAAATTGGCATTCATTATGCAAATGATGCATAAAGATTGCATTTTGAAAAGCATATGATGCTAGCTTATGGTAAAGACATGGTCTTTAAAGCAAATGATGCTTGAACAAGGGGTTTTGAATGCAAAGGATGCATTTTTATTGAAAAGATTGGATTTTTATATGCAAATGATGCATAAAAATGACATTTTTATTTGAAAATGGGGGTTTTAGGTGCAAAGGATGCACCTTTATGAAAAAGACTACATTTTTATGACAAATGAGGTCTTAATGCATGCAAAAGGGAAAGGGGGTGATAAAGATGTGATCTTTATGAATAAATGCCAAGTCCCAAGCAAGATATATGAATGCAATGAGCAAGTATATCAATTAAAATGCAAGGTTAGGGCGTGCGAGGTTACCAATTGCTTCCTTTGCTTCTTTGGTCGGAGCTAGGAGGAGAGATTGGTCTTGGATCTTCAAGGAGGAGGGAGGGAGCTTCTTGGCCTTCTTCTTCACCTTCTTGAGCCTTCACCAATATTCTTCACGTCTTGGGAGTGACTGATTGTATTGCTATGGATTGTATGTCTTGTTGTTGTTGTTCTTGAAATGGGTAGAGGAGGGCTCTATTTATAGGCGATGCGGATAAGGCTAATGAAGCCGTGCGGTCGAGAGACGAGCTAATGCACCGGCAGCGGGCTTATCCATTGTGACTCAAACATTCTAGAACCATGCAAGGTGGCATTATTCTAGAACCTTCTTCCTAATTAAGAAAAACGTGTTTCTTAATTAGGAAGGCTCCCTTCAGCCCCTTATTTTAATTTGGGACTGCTCCAGGACATTTCCTAACACTAGGAAGGTCCGGAATTACCGGAAACTTACCGAAATTGCCGGAAATTTAACCTGGAAGGCATGAGCGATTTGGGTACTTACGAAGCCCTCGGCAACGTCACTTGCAAGGCGAGTGGGGTTGTCGATAGAAAAGGATCCGATCTCGGCGAATGCCGAGACGGATTGGGTGACCAAGGTGGTCGAGTGGCCGAACCTTTTGGAAGGCTACCTACGTATCCCGAGGAATCAAGCCAGCCGTAGTTCGAAATTAGGATCCGCCGGGGAGGAGGAAGAGAAACTGGTCTCTTGCCGGGGAAATAGAAGAGAAAATGACCTAGGAGGTCAAGCAATTGATCCTACTGGGGATATGCTAGGAGTGACCGAGGTGGTCGGATATCTGAACCTCTATGAGGGGCTGCTTTATCACTGAGGAGTGACAAAGAAACAGGTGACCAAAGTGGTCGAATGGCCGAACCTTTTATAAAAGGCTACCTACGTATCCCGGAGGAATCAAGCCTTGATCGTAGTTCAAGCATCACTAGATAGTTAGGAACGATGTCTAGGATTCTTGAGATTTTGACAATTCGGAGGTTGTCACCTGATTGACAATTACTGGAGGATGTCACCTGATTGAAACTAGAGCTTACGTCACTATCGAGGGGATAGAGGTAGCTAGAGTTTGGTGAACTTGAGCATACGTCTCAATCTCTTTCGAATCAGAGATATGGGTTGCCAAAGCTAGAATGATTTAAGCATACGTCACTATTCGGGATAGAGGTAGCTTAAGTTGATAGAAACTTAGCATATCGTCACTATTCCTCGGATGAGGTAGCTTAAGTTGATAGAAACTTAGCATACGTCACTATTCTGGATAGAGGTAGCTTAAGTTGAGAGAAACTTAGCATACGTCACTATTCTGGATAGAGGTAGCTTAAGTTGAGAGAAACTTAGCATACGTCACTATTCGGGATAGAGGTAGCTTAAGTTGAGAGAAACTTAGCATACGTCACTATTCGGGATAGAGGTAGCTTAAGTTGATAGAAACTTAGCATACGTCACTATTCGGGATAGAGGTAGCTTAAGTTGAGAGAAACTTAGCATACGTCACTATTCAAGGGATAGAGGTAGCTTAAGTTGATAGAAACTTAGCATACGTCACTATTCCGGATAGAGGTAGGCTCGCTTTAGAGTTTTGACACTGGAGGTTGTCACCTAGTGTTATCCCGTTATAACGGAATTAACGGAGGTGACTGGGAATAGAGCTTGATTGCTAAAGAGATAAGGGATATTTTTCTGAAAAAGATGTTATCTTGGTTAAAAGATAACGGAAATTGCATGCCCAAGTGGAAGGTCCAGGGGCAGGATTGTAATTTCTGCTCAGAGCGAATGAAGCCGCCCGGCATGAGATGGAGAAAAAGGAGCCGTACGGCTAGAGACCTGTTTTTTCCAGATTATTTAAAACAGGTTTGAACGGGCATTGGACATTATTGCCGCCCAAGAACTGCCGAGGAAGAGAGAGAGAAAGGAGAGAATTTCTTCAAAATTCTTCAATTCCCTTTGCTTCTATCGATTGGAATGGATCCTGAGGGCAATCCCATACCGAGGCAAGCAAGAAGGAACATCTCGCGGCTGCGAGAAGGAGGAGAAAGGAGCTCGTTCGGACGGAGAGGAAGTATGACTTCCTTACGCCTCCATCTGAGCTCTATCCTGGAGAAGGGAGCATAAATCAACGAACCCGCGATCGGTTGGGGTAAGCATTCTCATTTTGCTCAAATCCGATGATTTTGCTTGAATTTTGAATGATTTAGGGCTTGACCCGAATTTTAGGAAATTTCTAGGATTTTTGAATGATTTTGAGATGCATGAACAACCTATGAGGCTAAGAATATGCAATGTGCAATTTGTTTGATGAAAATTATGAGAATGACTCACTTTTTTCTCGCAAAATGAAGTAAGAATGAGAATTGTCTAAATATGAGACGGAGTTCTTGCCTTGTGCTAGAACTAGGTCAAAATTCTGATTTTCAATGAGAAAACATGATTTTGGAAGATGAAAATGATTCATGCATGCCATTTTATTTGAAAAAATAATGCTTATGTGCACAGAATTGTGAAAATTGTGATTTTGTGCCTTAGGAAAGCAATGGGACTTGACATGACGCGTTTCAAATGATGAAAGACGTGTTTTTTGATGCAAATAATGCTAGAAAAAATTTTGTGAATGATTTTCTTTTGAAAACATGTGCATTTTTGTGAATATATGCATGCTTTTGAAAATGATGAAGGACTGACACTTCTTTTTTTTTTGTGCTTGTCTACAGGAGAACAAGTCTAGAGGACCATCGGAGATAGCGGTTAAGCTTTGGCAGAGGATGCCGGATTTTGAGAAGAATGGGGTGAACCCCAAGAATTTGGTGAGGGCTACCGGTCTGGACGCGTTTGTAGAGGCCATCGGCAGGGTGTTCACATCACCTCTAAGAGCAAGGGCTTGATCCAGCCCTTTCGAGTTCTCGTGGGATAGACACATAGCTTTCACCCGAGCCGGGAGAGCTTACAAGGACTCCCGCCGATTTCACAGCCTATTACCGGCCTACAGCTCACCGGAGGCCCGTGACTTGAGAGACCACATTACGCCCGAGGAGTTCCGTGCTTTGGTTGATTTGAGCCGATTCCCAAGGGGCCGGGGATGGAAACGCGGAACGCCGAGGTGGCGCTCGTACTTGCATGCGTAACTTTGCCGCTAATGATGTGATCGCCTGCCAGCCACTGCTAGAGCATTCATATGGTTGATGCTATCGTCACTATCTTTGCTAATTCTGGGACGCCGGCCATGACTTGCCTCCTCGACTCTTGGAGGATGTGGATGGGATAGTGGACGGTCTCTTGGGCGAGGCCGGATTGGCGGAGTTGTACTTCTCGTTGGACATGTACACGGAACAAAGCCGCTTCCATGGATCGCTTCTCATTTGCCCTCGAGGTAGTCTCCTTTCTTTTTCTTTTCTCTTTTCCCCGTCTTGAGACTTTTATGAGAGAGAGAATGACCTTTTGATGTTTTGAACATGCAGCCTGGTTTTGCGAGGTGATCGGGTTCTTCCCTTGGAACCGCCAGAGTGATGTCACCATCTTCCCCGCTATGGTTCGCCGAGGGGAGATGCGAGAGATAAATTCACTGGGAAGACCCGGATTACCTTCGATTACAAAATGGTGAGGCCACCATCAACCGTAGACGGGCACGACGGAGCGGACTTCTACCCTCGGGGGCGTATCCTGAGATTTTGCCGAGATGCCATCGAGGTGACGAGGCGCAGGAGGTGGCTCACCGGGCCGACATGTGATGTCATTTACTTGGGGACCGTTTCTCGAGGCAAGATGGTCATGTCCCTCCATTTGACGCCATTACTCCACACGATCCTCCAAAGACGGATGCCGCAGCCTGTGGATTGGCCGTAGGATGAGATAGCTAGGTACCAGGTGGCGTGGCTGCAGAGGAGTACTTTGACATGGACACCCCCTACGCCGTGTTTGTGGAGCAGCGCTTGAGGACGCCACGTAAGCTAGTGAAGCTAGCGGTCACTGTGTGGATACGGGGAGGATGAGCCTATCGACTCCGCCGATCCCTCCCCGCGCATTTGTCCTACGTGGTCCATGGAGTGCCGAGGAGGATGAGGATACCGTCCCCGATGCTAGGGAGCCCCAAGACACCTTGCCGCCCGATAGCACCGTAAGTGTACTTTTAGTGGTCTTATTCCCTTTTAGCTTTCGATTTTCGCTTTTTGCAATTTTCTCGAGATTTTTCCGAGATTTTTTCGAGATTTTCTCTTCTTTTCTCAGTTCCACTCGCACTTATGATAAGTCGGTCGTGCGTAATAGGGCCGGGAAGGACATGTGCCGATCCTCTTCGAGGAAGCCGGCTCGCGCTTCAAAGGCAAAGCAGCCTGATGCACAGAGCTCGGGCGCAAGAGACGGCACGTCTGGGGCACAAATGCCTACCTCATCGGCCTCTGAGTACTCTTCCAAAGGCCATGCCCTGGGGCGGGGACCCAACGCCGACATTCTCGGAGCAAACTGGCCGAGTACGGGCACGATAATGTCCATTTGTCCGACGTGAGCGACTGTGAGGACTTGATGAGGGAGGCTAGCATCTATGAGTTGAGCAAATATGAGGAGGAAGAAGAATCTGAGGCCTAGGAGGTCTCTAGAATAGATTTGGAACGAAAACAAACAATGAACAATTTTTATGCACACTTTGTTTATTTTTTGCTTTATTTGGGCGCCGATGGGGCGAAAACATTGTATTTACATTTTATTTACTTTTCTAATTTATGCTTTCTCAATTTGCATATTATCCGAGCCTCGGGGTGACTTTTTGCTTGGAATTGGGGCCGAAATCGGGCCAAAATGATTTATAATGGTATATAAATGCTTGAATGGCTTCGGATATGTTTTTGTACATGTGTTTGGTTGAGAAAGTGGGGTGAAAACTCCCTTGGGCAGCAATCTTGGTTGCCGCAGAATTTTTTTCTCGCAGAGGGCTAATGTAGCCGTGCGGCATGGCCTCGAGGGCAAATGAAGCCGTGCGGCTCACGCCCGTCTCGAACCGGTTATTTTCTCGAATAAAAGCAAGGCTTGGCCATTTCATTTCATTTTCCTCTAGACTTGTCCCAATTGTTCCCAGAGCATATTTTGGACCTAAAAGCACCATCTTTGAACACTTTGCGATGGAGAAGCCCGTCGATTGCAAAGGGGGAAGCGAGACCATTTTCTATCCGGTCTTCAATCTTGGGCGAGACATAACTTCCAAAATCACAAGGGACTGCTTGATTCTTCCTTCAAGATCAAGTCTTTATGGCATTTGAGGGATCTCCCGCCCGATTGGGACTCGCTGAGAGCCGCAAAGAAAGTTCTCGGGACGTCCGGAGACATGTTTACCGCTTTTCTTACAACGAAATTGTCCCAACGCACGAAGACTTCGTGAGCCTTGATTGGGGTCCCGAGACCGAGGCTATATCTATTCCGCTGATCGGAGACGTGCCTGTGGCGGTAAGGCTTGCATCTTTTCCCGCAGATTCCTTTCGGGGAGAGGCCGAGAGGATGATGGTAGCCCTGATAGGATTGACCTTCTCGATATCCCGGTGTGCTTTGGGTCTCCAGATATGGCTGCGACCACGGTAGCTATGGATGCTTTCATTCTCTCGCGTATTCTCTCGTTTTGTTCACCGCCGAGTCCGCTGGGGACTGTCACATAGTGGTCTCTTGGACATGGTCGAGACTGCAGGGCCGGGAAGGATATTGTCCCACCGGTTTTGGGGGAGACTTTTCATGGGATCGACAGGATGGCTCGGGAGACCATTTCATGAGGTCCGGAGTCCGCTATGTTGACTTTGTGGCCGCAGGAGAGGCTCGGGCTTTGCTCGGGGCTTTGCCGACTCTGCCCTCGGGTGATTTCTGAGAGGTGCGCCTAGGCAGCAGAATGTGGTAGCCGGGAGCCGATGATGGCTAGGCTATCCACTTCGGACATCCGTTGGTGGATACCACACCGGAGGTTGCGTACTGTGAGGATATTTCAGAGTCTTATGTCGCGAGGGTTCCGTGATTCTCGCCGGTCATCCTTCTACATACCCCGCTTAGTATCCAGCAGCTTGGGGCTTTACAGAGCCTTGAGTGATCGGGAGGACATCCGGACCATGGAGGTGGTGTCATTGGACATGAGTGATCCAAATGCCTTCTCTTTCTTCTCGAGGGCTTGGACATACACCGCTTTCCCACCTGTGGCTATCTTCAGAGCAGAAGAGCACCATCTTGACCACCGTCTACTTGGACCGGTACGAGAGGGAGACGGGAGCGACTCAAAGGTTATCTTGGAGGATAGACGTCGAGCTTTATTGGGAGCCGATCGCGACTCGAGTAGGACTCGAGGAGACCGAGGCTAAGGCGAGTTGCCATAACCAATCGTGTGACTTGGTCGAGATATGGAGGCTCTGGTACAAAAGGTTGTCCGAGGTCGCTCATTCGACCGAGTCTCGTAGGGAGGAGATACGGACTCGTGCTCGTATAGAGAGAGCGCTTATTGACACGGGGTTGGTGGAGGCTCCAGCGAGGATACCGCAGGTCGGGATGAGGGATACCGACATTATTGAGAAGAAAAGGAAGAAGACTCGACGAGGCCGAGGAAAAGGGAAGAAGACCAAAGAAGACTCAAATAATGACGACCGACAAGTCTTTTCTCAAGATCCTCTTATTGCCATTTGCAAACACATTAGTTTATTTAGGCATTTTATTGTATTTTAGATCTTTTTAGCAGGTTAGCAAGAGTTAAGAGGTAGACCGTGCTTGAACTCATCAAGAAGTTTTTAACTTGTAATGAACAAGGCATATTATCTTAAAATTAATCAAGACACATTTCATGGAAATTCAAATGTCTTTATTGATTGGGACCCGTTTATGAAAACCGAAATACCCTTTATTATTTAGGACGCACTTCATGGAAGCTTGATTGTCCTTTTTATTGTTTAGACCGAACCATATATGGTCAGCCTACGTTCCCCTTTTACAAGAAAGGCTAAGGGGCTCAGTCTACGTAGTTCATTCTCGTGAACTAATTTTTTTTATGTGCACTCGTTTTTTGCCTAGACCGCCCTTTTTGGGGTTTTCACTTAGTCCGGGCATTACTCTTTTTGCACTAAGATTTTTTTTTTTTTTTTTTTTTTTTTATATGTGCAACCCCGTCTTTGCCTAGACCGCCCTTTTTGGGGTTTTCACTTAGCCGGGCATTACTCTTTTTGCACTAAGATTTTTTCTTTTTCTTTTTTTTTTTTTTTTTTTTTTTTTATTAGACATAGTATCTTCTGAGTTTATCACCGTTGACTGGGTGGACAAAGGGATTGCCATCCAAGTCTCGCAAGCTTCATTGCTCCTCCCGACAAGATCTTCGCACCACATAAGGGCCGATCCAAACGGGTTCCCATTTTCCTGTGGGGTTGTCTCGGTAGGGGGCTTTACTTTCAAAGCACTAAGTCACCTTTCTTTGATGTCTCCGGCCTCGACCTTTTATCAAACGCCCGGCCATTCGCCTCCGGTAGGCTCGGGTGTGTTCCATGGCTTTTAGCCTTCTCTCGTCAAGGTGGCTAACTCATCATGCCGGCCGCGCAACCATTCCACTTCATTGACACTGTTTTCCAGAGGACCCTTAATGACGGGATTTCCAACTCCACCGGTAACACCGCTTCCATCCCGTAAGTTAGGCAAAAGGAGTTTCTCCCGTGGCCGTTTCCGACAGACGTTCGTAGCCCCTGCAGTGCTAGGTGCAGCTTTTCGCCAATCACGACCACGGTGGCCATCTTCCTGATGATCCGCTCGAGTGTCTTATTAGCAGCTTCCACAGCTCCATTGGTCCGAGGTCTCGTACGGGGACGACTTGTGGCGAGTAACTCGACTCGACAGCCAGCCTATCGCAGCCTTCCTTCAAGTGTGACCCATTATCGTAAATGATCTCGCTGGGCACCCCATATCTCGCACATTATGTTTTCTTTGATGAACTGGGCCACTTTTCTCGGAAGCTGAGGACCTTGTAGGACTTGGCCTCTACCCACTTGGTGAAGTAGTCGATGGCTACCAACACGAACTCGTGCCCATTGCTTCCGGCCGGGGCTATTTTCCCTATAACGTCAATGCCCCAAGTTGCAAACGGCCAAGGAGTCGCCATGCGCAAGATGTGTCATGAGGTGGGAGATGGTTGAGGTTGGCAAACCGCCGGCACTTGTCGCAGTTCGGACGTGCCGAACGCAACTGCCTCTACGGAGATCCAAGAGTAACCCATTCTCGAGGATCACTTGCATCGTGGCTCGCATTCATGTGAGGACCGCAAGGACCATCATGACTTCGGCCATCAACTCTCTCGGCTCTTTCTTGAGTGACACATAAGAGGAGCGGTCCTTGATAGCGTTTCTTGTACATGTGCTGCCTCCTAGGATGACATAATGGGAGGCCAACCTTTTCGTGGCTCGCAAGCTTTTGGCTCGACACCTTCTTTTGGTTTACCTTCTCCGTCTCGAAAGCCGATTCTCCGTCTCGAGGAATTGGTAACTGATTGTACCAAGGTTCCTTTATGGGCTCGGGTCCTGTGTCCACTTCATAAATGTAAGGCCGGGGCTTCTCTTCTACCCACTCAAGGGCTTTATGGCTTTTCCTGTGGATCTCTACCAATGAGGCTAGAGTAGCTAGGGCATCTCGCGAACTGTTCTTTTCCTCGGCAAGTAGTGGAAAGTCACTTCTCCGAACCGTCCAAATAACTCCTCCATACGGGCATGATACCGTTGTAGATTAGGGTCCACAGCCTTCCACTTGTTGGAGACTTCGTTGATGATCGTGGCCGAGTCTCCGTAAACTTCGAGCTCCTTGACATTTCTTTTCTAAGGCAGCCTCCAAACCAAAGAATGCAAAGCTTCATACTCGGCGACATTGTTCGTGGCAGAAAGTTCAACTTGAGGGCTATGGGGTATGCTCATCTTTCGGATCGACCAATAGCATTCCTACACCATTTCCTCTTTGTTAGCGGCTGGCCAAAGAACAATTGCCATCTATTCTCGTGCTCAACCGCAAAGATCCCTTCATCTCGGGAATTGGGGTTCGTGCCCTCTCGTCTTCATTATCGGGAAGTTCGCCAGTGATCCGACAATGCTTGACCCTTGATGGCCTTTCTCGGTCACATAGTTGATGTCGTATTCTCGCCAAGAAGAAGGACCACTTCGCTAAACGCATTGATAGGGAAGGCTTGTCAAAGATGTACTTGATGGGGTCCATTTTCGAGACCAAATTCACAGGCGGGCTTCGCATATAATGCTTCAATTTGCCGACTACCTGCACTCGCCTCCCGCACGTGTCTTTTCACATGCCGAGTAATTGAGCTCACTCCTCTTGTAGCTTCCGACCGACAAAGTAAATGGCATTTTCTACCCGAGAGTCTTTCTTTTCCCGAGCAAGCATAGCCCCAACCGCCGTGTTCATGATAAGGAGATAGAGCGTAAGAGGCTTCGTCTATGTGGGGGCATAGTACCGGGGATGTACTAAGTATGCCTTGATCTGGTCAAAGGCATCTTGGCATTCTTCGGTCCATTCTCGTGTCCACATTCTTCTTCATGAGCTTGAAGATGGGCTCGCACATAGTGGTCAACCGATTGACGAAACGGCCGATGTACCGCAATTTACCCATGAAGCTCTTGACTTCGTCCTGGTTTGAGGTGGCCTCATATCCATGATGGCTTTGATCTTTCTGGGGTCAACTTCTATACCTCGCTCCGTGACCATATACCCAAGCACTTTTCCCTTGTCACTCCGAAGGCGCATTTGGCGTGGTTTAGTCTCATGGAATGCCGTCTCAACCTCTCAAAGAATTTTCGTAGGTCAACAAAGTGCCGCCCACCCTCTCCTTTGGAGTGGATTATCATGTCATCTACGTAGACCTCAATCTCCTTGTGGATCATGTCATGAAAAAGCGCGGTCGCCGCCCTTTCGTAAGTAGCCCCGGCATTCTTGAGCTCCGAATGGCATTACCGTATAACAAAGAGGTTCCCCATGGTGTGGTGAAGGCCGTCTTTTCTTGGTCTTCCTCGGCCATCTTGATCTCGGTTGTAGCTCGCAAAACCATCAACGAAGGATTTGACTTCGTAGCTGGCAAAGGAGTCCACCAGATGTCTATGTTTGCGTAGGGTAGTCATCTTTGGGCCGGCCTTGTTCGTATCTCTGAATCCACACAGCCAAGACCTTCCCATCGCCTCGTTACTGGCCACGATGTTGGACAACCATGTCGGGTATTCAATGACTCGATGAACCCTACCCGCAGAGCTTCTCAATTTCTTCTTTGACCCGTAGAGACCATTCCGCTTAATCTTTCTCGCTCGCTTTATCGGCTTAGCATCTCGGTGCTAGAGGGATTCTGTGTTCTACTATCGAACCTGCCTAGCCCCTGCATATCCTTGTATGACCATGCAAACACGTCGATGTATTCTCTCGAGCAAACTCGATCAATCTATCCCTTTCAACCCCGGAAGAAGCTTCCAATCCGTGTCTCTTTAGGTTCCTCAATAGTACCCAAGTTCACACTTATCAAAACCTCCTCACTGGGCCCGGTTTTCCTCTTTTTCGAAACCCGCTTAAAGATTTCTTTAATGTATTGTTCGTTTAGTGTGTTTGCATCTTGTTCAAATGATTCATTATTAACTGTTGTTAGGTTTTGAGTTAATTTATCATTTGTTAAGTTGGCAATAAGAGGATAATCGTAAAGATTTGTCATTTCATTCAAGATAAGGGGAAAGATGACATCGATTACATTTTCATAATCCTCAGCGTGAGGCCTTCTGATGACTTCGAGGACTGGAATTCAAAGATTCCCGACTCGACCGAATATACAACAGGTGTTTGACACGACCGGGCCGAGAAGGACGGGGTACCAATCCAAGCTCCGTGATCATTTGCCGCCGATCGCTATCGGCCCCGAGAATGTCTCCCAATTCTTCAATGGCATTTCGTCTTAGTTACCAAAGTGCGAGGATCAAAATGACTTTCACCATCGTCTCCAATAACGGCAACTATCTCATTGTCTCGAATCAAGTCGATCAAGTCTCGGGATTTGTGCTTCTTCGTCAAACAACTCTTGCAAACCCCACTCGATCCGTTTTCACCGCCGGCGCCTTCTATCTCGGCCGATCTTTGGAAGAGCTAACTCAAAGGCGGAGAAGTCCATTGTCCCGATGCCGACTTTTGCCACCGGCCGGATTTCCTCAAGACGTACTCATTCTCGAACGGTAGTGGTAGCCCTGTGGATATCCGGCAAATCAAGGAACATTCTTCGAACGGGATTGGCCGGCTTTCCCCTAATTTTCTTAAGGTTCTCTAGAAGGGTTTTCTCGCAAGGAGATTTGGCGATCACTTTCATCATATTGTGTCCCTCCTTTTGTAAAGTAATGGGTCGAGATAGACTGTAGGGATGGAGCCGGACCCCTTCACCTTTCGTGCCTTTAGCTTTTCCGGCATCCCGAGAGTTCGGTTTGTACCCCAAGCCATATCTCGGTAGTCTCTGCTCCTTCACATCAATGATGGTGTTACGACCTTGAAGTCTTCTACCCAATCCAAGTCCCTAAGATAACTCATTTTTCGCATCATTCTCACGGCAGAGGGATTTTATCTAAGTAGTGGTGAGGTCAGGCAACACACTTGTGCCTTGGAAGAAGCTACTGAGAATCCGGCCAATGCTAACCCTTCATCATCGTGCTTGATCTCCAATATCGGATATCCCCAAAGGCCGGTTCCTTCTACCGTGACACTGCCCCCATAAATGGTGGTGATAGTTCCATCACTCGACCGAAATTTGACGCACCGATGCAAAGTAGAGGCTACCCCGTTTATCCGGTGGATCCAAGGCCGTCCCAAAGAAGGCAAGAATGAAATCGGAATATCAATAACTTGAAAGTCAACGTCCATGACCTTTTTCCGAACCACATCTTGAGAGTGGCGATCCCCAAAACCGATCGTGCAAAGGGAGTCATAGGCCTTAATAGTCTCGACTAGAAGGCTTTAAGTCTCGTTGGCTTTAGATCCAATAAATCCATCATCTTAGCCGGCAAGACATTCATCGTGCATCCTCCGTCGACTAATACTCGTGGCAATCGACGCTCTTCTAACCGGACTGTGATGTAAAGAGGTTCGTTGTGACTAGCCCCATATTTTGGCAGTGTCTAAGTCACAAGGTAATGATGTTTCCGTAGTGGATATTTCCAATCATTTCGACGACCTCATCCGGGGTGACATCTATGGGCACCATGGTCTTGGCCAAACTTTCTTCTAGCTTCAACTTATGAGGGTACGAGGAGGTCAACAGGACCATAAGGAGATATTGGCTTGGGTACACTTCAACCGAGTCAACACCGGATCCTCTTTGTCGTAGTCCGGTTTTTCTCGCTTCCGCTTATAAGGCCTCTTATCTCGTCTTCGGCTCCGAGACGGCATTCCTTTTGTCACCCTTAGGCCGCTCAATACTATCTCGTCTGCATCGAGTCATCACATAGACATTGGATTTTCCTTGGTCATTATTCCTACCGGAGGATTCTCACAATTCTTTCAAAGTCGAGGCGGATTCTTTACCGGCGTATGGCCAATTCTCGCGATTGATCTCGATTGACGGTGCCGCCAAGCATAGGCGGCTTCCCAAATCTGGTCCTGTGTTACCGGCTTTTTGACCTTTTCTCGAGTTTGACCGGCTGATTTCAACTTCACCTTCTCCGTTTAAAGCTTTCACAGCCTCATTCAAACTTTTCAAAGTCGCATGCAACAAGAATTATCACTTCCGGAGTTTGGAGCTTGGCAAATGGCTTTCTCATCCGAACTTAGCAACTTCTTTAGCAGAGTAGGATCACATTCCTCATCACCGTCAAGCATGTCTTTTCTTTCCTGGGGTCAATCTTCGACGACATCTTTGACGTTGGCCAAACATTTTCTCAAGTGGGAAATTCCATCATCAATAAGGATTTCATGGTCAAACCTCATGGCGGGTTCCTTTTCCTTACCGTCGAGAGATTTTCCGGGCTTTTGGCTTCGGGCTAACCACTCCTCTATTGTTCCTTCCGCACTTCGACCGTGTCTTCATCGTTGTCACTACGTAGTTCTCGTGGGAACTTTCGCCTTGACTCATGACCAATGAGGGCAAAAGCAGTGTCGGGATACTTGACGCCATACGAGGGGTATCTCGACTCTTCCTGCTTAGGGATTACCAGAAAACATCATTATCATCGTAGGACATAAAGTGGACTGGGTCGCCTCTAAACTCGTGACTCTTTCCAAGGCATCCATACATTCTTCTTCGTACCAAGTTTCGTGAGTGACTACTAACACCGTGATAGAGTCTACCCTTCCCGATGAGAGTTTGGCTTCGGCGACGCTTACATGTTCTAGATCGCGGAGGAGCCCACTTCCCTCTTTTGGCTAAAGCTTCGATCAAGTTTCTCCATTCACCTACCAAGTCCTTGTACGGAGTATTGAACTCTAGGATATAGGACTCATACACTACCTCATCCTTCTCCGAGCCTTCGCATAGGCCGCAGACACACTTTGAAGTGATTTCATCCCCTATTCCAGTGTCCGTGGCTTTCGCCTCATCTTGCCCTTCGGGTTTCACTTCCGTTGGCTCCAAGTCCATTCCTTTTATCGAACTGTCATCATCGCCAGAATCCATCCATTCCTATTCTCGTTTCCGATCGACTCTTCACCGTAGCCGTCCGAGAGGTAGGCAAATTCACAGGTGTTGACAAAATTGGAAAGGTCAAATTGGTATTGGGATTCCAAAGTAGGCTCAGCCGAAAGGAGGAAAAAGGTCCACTGGGGATTCGGAGGAAGCGAGGGTGTCGGGACCCTAACAAATTGGGTATTGGAGAAGACCGAGAAGGGACATTTTTGGCAATGGGTTATATGAAGATGGGGGAGGGCATTGGTTATAGGCTAGCTCTTCTTCCCTAGTCATCTCGGTTACCCAAACCAAAGACTGTTCTCTCGTCAAATCGCCATTCTCGACTCTCGAAACCGAGGATTCTCGCGAACCGTTCGAGGATTCTCGCGCTAACAAGTCGCCGACCCGGTGTTCTCACCCACTTCTTTCTCGCCGCGGGAAAGGGATAGGAAAGGTTTAGACTCTGGGTAGGTGTTTAGTCAAGGCTCGTGCAATATGCAAATTAGAATCTTCAAGTTTACTTAAAATGTTGTCTTTTATTAATATCTATTTGGTTGGAAAAGGGGTTCTCGCCCTTCTTTTTCACAACTACTCTAGATCCCGGATCGCCCGGGTTCCGTCACTACGTCTATAAGCCCCTCGTATTCCACCTCGTATTTCGACCTCCCAGGTGGATGCCCCTGCGAGGGTCCTATAGGCACGCGGATCCCACCGACCGAGAGTAAAGAACGCTCCTATCGGGTCTAGCGGGTCATAGGACCTTTCAACGCACGAGCGATGCGGATTATAGTCAAGGCAATACCGGAAAGTCTCGTCTCTCTCGCTCGACGGATCTTTGACAGAGTTTCGCTTGAGCGAATGACGGTTTGACCTTCGGTAATGTCCGAGAGAATAATAGGCATGGGCCGGGCGGCAAAAGCCGGATGACACAAAGGTCACATTGAACTTCGTTGCATACGCAAAGGCGTGAGTCGAAATCGAAGTCAATGCCGGCCAAGATCTTGCCAATTTTTCCTTGTCGGAATTTTGGCAGTAGCTTCGCTGAGCGAAAGATCTTTTGATTTTTTGGCAAAGACTTGGTCTTGACTCTTACGCATTCCGTGCGGGTCAAGGTCAATAGTCAATGTCTGAGTCAAGATCCCACCGATTTTTCCTTGTCGGAATTTTGCGTAATTTCGCTTGAGCGAAAATCTTGGCTTCCGTTATGAGCTAAGGCTTGACCTTTACGTGGGTATGCAATCGGGCTATATGACACGGACTAGACCAAAACCAACCAAAAGTCACGGTTTTTTGAAACGTGTGACACGGACCGTGCATTGGTCGACACCGGCCGCCATGGGAGGTTGGGATGATTCCGTGCGCGCCCGGGAGCATCGTAAGGCCGTCCGTGATCGCACTGAACCACCCTCGGTTTGAAGGACGTGCGTGCAAAAGTGTACATGTGATATATCAAAGTGCGCATAGTGTGCTGTCTCCTAAAAATGTTCCTTTTTGAGTTAAAACAGAGATGTTCATAAATGTGTTTTAAAGGAATGATTTTCGGGACGGGGAAAATGCAACACATAAGCACGTAAATTTTCTCGGGAGCCCTGGCCGCCATGGAGCCGAGTAGCCCCAAGCCGCTAGGACCGCTGATTAACCATGATTTTTCCCGGTGGAATTGCCACCGAGGTCGCCCTGGCCGAATCCAAGGAGGATTGAGCCGTACGACTGCATGGATCAATTTTCCAGGTTCCACTCCTTTTGCTATTTTTTTCGGGTTGTTTCCCGTTCAAAGTATGCACAGATTCCAAGATGCAAATGATGCAATGCATGGTAAAGAAAGCAAGCATGATTAATGAAATCGGCGATGGGAGTCTAACCCGCTCAAAGGGAAAAGCTTTCTTTTATTTTTTTTTTCAAAATTGTTTTTTTTTTCAAAAAGGGATACTGGTACGTGGATTGTTAAACCACCGGTATATCCCAACTCCCACGTCGTGAGTGTACAGAAGGGCAAGTGGTTTCCACCTATATACCAAGTATCGATTTTAGTTTGTTTTGAAAATAAAAGCTTTTCTCCTTTGGGATATCCCCTCGGAGTCGCCAAACCGTGGAATGTGGTGCCCAAATTTTGTGTTGGATTCACGCGAGTTTGAAGACATCCGAGTTATTTGAAAAACGGAGTCGCCACGCCATTTTGATTACCTCAAAACTTTGAAAAAAGGTTGTTTTATGGGTTCGGAGGTTAAGTTACCCCTTGGGAAGAACGTTTGGCGTTCACCCAAAGTGCCTTGCCGGAGCAAGTCTCCCGAGATTTCATTAATCGTGCTTGCTTGCGTGCTTTCTTGTGTGCATGTGTTTGAAAATAAGGGGGAATGTCCCAAGTTGTCTTCCTGACGTACAAACCATTTGTTGGTTGTCGCCGGGATTCCTTGAATTTTATGTATTCGGGATTATGATCCCGTCCTCATCTTATGACTTGTGATCATCGCATTTTAAACCTCGGGACCCTCGGGACTTGCGTGATCGAGAGAATGACTCTCTTTGTGGTCAAAGATGAGGTTCTTTAGAAAAGGAGGGTCCTTAGCCCATCAATCCTACGCTTTAAGATCTTTCGGGCCGAGCTCGTATAGAGGCTTCATACTCTTTCTTAAGCGATAATCGGAGATATAGGGTTCAAGGTTGTCCCTTTCTAAAGAAATCATGAACCTTAATGGAAGGAACGATGTAAAGATAGGATCTTTTACACCGGTCCGTTCCAAGGTTGGGGGAAAGGGGAATGCATGATGAAAATGACACTTTAATGAAAAGATGACATTTTTATGTTTGCAAATGATGCTTTTAGATTTAAAGAAATAATCTTTATTGCAAATGATGCATAAAGATTTGATTTTTATGCAAATGATGCATTTTTGTTGAAGAAATTGGCATTCATTATGCAAATGATGCATAAAGATTGCATTTTGAAAAGCATATGATGCTAGTTTATGGTAAAGACATGGTCTTTAAAGCAAATGATGCTTTAACAAGGGGTTTTGAATGCAAAGGATGCATTTTTATTGAAAAGGATTGGATTTTTATATGCAAATGATGCATAAAAATGACATTTTTATTTGAAAATAGGGGTTTTAGGTGCAAAGGATGCACCTTTATGAAAAAGACTACATTTTTATGACAAATGAGGTCTTAATGCATGCAAAAGGGGAAGGGGGATGATAAAGATATGATCTTTAACTATGAATGCCAAGTCCCAAGCAAGATATGATATATGAATGCAATGAGCAAGTATAATCACATATATCAATTAAAATGCAAGGTTAGGGCGCGCGAGGTTACCAATGGCTTCCTTTGCTTCTTTGGACGGAGCTAGGAGGAGAGGTGGATCTTGGATCTTCAAGGAGGAGGGAGGTAGCTTCTTGGCCTTCCTTCTTCACCTTCTTGAGCCTTCACCAATATTCTTCACGCCTTGGGAGTGACTGATTGTATTGCTATGGATTGTATGTATTGTTGTTGTTGTTTGAAATGGGTAGAGGAGGGCTCTATTTATAGGCACTGGATAAGGCTAATGAAGCCGTGCGGTCGAGACCTTGAGCTAATGCACTCCGTGCGGGCTTATCCACAATGACTCAAAGCATTCTAGAACCATGCAAGGTGGCATTATTCTAGAACCTTCCTTCCTAATTAAGAAAAACGTGTTTCTTAATTAGGAAGGCTCCTTCAAATTTCTTTATTTAATTAAAAACAGTTCCGGAATGTTTCCGGAACACTAGGAAGGTCTGGGGAATTACCGGAAAACTTACCGAAATTGCCGGGAAATTTAACCGGAAGGCATGAGCCAGATTTGGGTACTTACACCTTCCGACATGACTGATGATGAGCACGAATAGTAGCTTTGATTGTTGTTATTTGGATTTCCATAATCTCATGAGCCTTTTTGAATAATGTGTCAAAAGTAGAAGAAGCACTCCCCAAGGCCTTCTTCAACCTGTTATGCTCACTCTCGTACATTCGTGGTGTGGGTTTCGAAGTGCGAATCGATCCGTGTGCATCGACAAAATATTCGTAGAGTATGGAGCAATCCAGTCTCGCGGAGGTAGGTCAATAAATCAGATAAGATCTCGTAATGATCGCAAAACAATTGCCAACGGGTGTCCCACTCTTCGCGAGTAGCACGATATTGCTTTATTAAATCTCCTCATGAATGATAGTGCAAACTCATTGCTACCGCTTTAGCCAACGCTCTCTTTTAACATTGACTTCGATATGCCTTCGACACAAATGGTGTGCGGTCTCGGGAAATACCATTTGGACAAGCATTAATGAAAGCCAAGTCACGATCGCTTAAGAAAACAAGCTTGGCATGTGGGAGTATGAAAAAGACTTTACAAATTCTTGAGTGCCCACGTGTAATTCTCAGTCTTCTCATTTTGGAGGAACGCATATGCAATTGTGAAATTCTTCCCCGTTGAATTAAATCCTATAATCTCAAGTAATGCCATTCCATAGCAGTTGGTGTTGTAAGTGCAGTCACCTTGTATCATTTAAAGAGAAATAAAGTTAGAAATGAATAAAATTGCAATTCAAAAAAAATGCATACGACTTGTGGAAAACAGAGTCAAAAAACAGATTCAAAAAAATCAAAAATTTACCTTGTACTACACATGGAAAACAGTTAAGCATATCTGATGCTCGTGGGTGAGAGAAGAATATGTCACCGATCATGTCACTCTCGTTACCTTTCCTCATGAAGAAGGTATATTGCTTATCCTCGAGTGCTTTTATGAACTGTTGAAGCGAGAATCTCCCTTGTCGTTCTTGTGACTTGCATTTTGTGAGGGCATTGTGGACGTGTTTCGGAGTACTCACGTTCTTCTCATCCTTCCTATTTAACATTGTTAGAATGTTATTTGGACGCACCGAAGACTGACTTGCGCTACACACCTCCTCATATTCAGAACTAGTCAATTTACCCAACGGATGACCTTCGGGATACGTTGGAAAGTCATGATTATGAGAACCATGCTTCACAACGTAACCCCATACCCCATCACCCCTATCTTTGGCCCGGATTTCAAAATTGCACCCAATCTTCTTCGTACTAGTCAACCTCACATCTTTAGTTTTTCCGGACCTGTACTTGCCACCAAAATGGCATACAATCTTCGCGTAGCCTAGGATCTTGCCACTTGTCTTCCTCGAATCTCCTATAGAAAGGGTTATATTTTGACGGGCCGCGATATCCCGTACGTGTTTAACAAGATCATCCCTATTTGAAAATAATAGGGATGTATCGAATTGATCACTGACATCCAGGTCCCTACAAATTGTATTACCATCAATTAGAAAATTGCACAATAAACAACAGATCAGATGACATTTCGTGTAACATTATACGAGATGTTCCTGGAACATCTCGTGTAAATGTACACGACTTAAACGCATTTATCTCGTGTGACATAATACGAGGTAATACACCATAACTCGTGTATACACACACGACAAATAGCATAAAACTCGTATAATCTCACACGAAATAGAGTAATATCAGAATTTAAAAATCCAATCTTGAAAAACAATTTCGTTTCAACATTGGATTTTTATTGCGATTTTGATCAAAACACCAAATATAACTTTAAAAACTTACTTCATTGTTGCTTGAATTTTGATTTTGATGTGGAGAATTTGGTGGCAAACCTTCTTCTTCAAAAATATATTCCACAAGCTCAAGATCAATATGATCATAAAAACTTGGAGAATGTTGTGGAGAATCCATACTATGGTGTTAGATGATTTGAGAATTAATGAAAATAATGGGCATAAATTTATGGGTTTTAAGACTTGGACAATGGCGTGGAGTATATCGTAGCTGCATGGGTGTACAGTAATGGTGTTTCTCTGTTGTTGGGTTAAGTTGTCTGCGTGTATATCGTGTTTTATGTAGGGCTTCAGGGTGTATCTCGTGTGTATATACACGATTTACTATGGTACATATCGTGTATACACACACGATATAGTCTTTGTTTCTGGTAATTATCTCGTATGAACAATACACGAGATACACCCTGATTCATTTCATGTATTGTTCATACGAAATGTCTTAGTAAATATCGTGTATTTAAACACGACACACCATATAATAAAATAAAAATTAATTATAAATAAATGTGATAGGTTATATGATATTGTATGATGTTGGTTCAATCTTATATGTAATCATTGTTTGTTTTCCAACTTATTATAACAAGAAACATATAATCTTGATTAACAAATATGATAATTTCAAATATATAATCTTGAGTAGTTGGTATTCCTCTAATATATAACTTACCATTAACCTCGTTTATTTTTTTTTAATTTTTTTCTACATTCTAAATGACATTTAAAGTGTTTTTCATCTACATGAGTTTCCTTCAAATCCAAATGGAAATTGAGTTACAAATATGTGTCATTATTTAGGGTTTTATGTGTCCCGATCTTGTGAAAAATGGTATACGGCTACCTCGTTTATTTTTTTTAATTTTTTTCTAAATTCTAGATGACATTTAAAGTGTTTTTCATCTACATGAGTTTCCTCCAAATCCAAATGGAAATTGAGTTACAAATACGTGCCATTATTTAGGGTTTTTAGGGTTTTATGTGTCCCGATCTTGTGAAAAATGGTATACGGCTACCTCGTTTATTTTTTTTTAATTTTTTTCTAGATTCTAGATGACATTTAAAGTGTTTTTCATCTACATGAGTTTCCTCAAAATCCAAATGGAAATTGAGTTACAAATATGTGCCATTATTTAGGGTTTTTAGGGTTTTATGTGTCCCGATCTTGTGAAAAATGGTATACGGCTACCTCGTTTATTTTTTTTTTTAAATTTTTTTCTAGATTCTAGAGGACATTTAAAGTGTTTTTCATCTACATGAGTTTCCTCCAAATCCAAATGGAAATTGAGTTACAAATATGTGCCATTATTTAGAATTTTTAGGATTTTATGTGTCCCGATCTTGTGAAAAATGGTATACGGCTACCTCGTTTATTTTTTTCTCCATTCTAAATGGCATTTAAAGTGTTTTTCATCTCTATGACTTTATTTATAATCATTTGTTAGGTGATTATAAATAAAGTGGTATCACTTAAATGTGATAGGTTATATGATATTGTATGATCCAATATGACGTTTGTTCCTTGTCATGTATAAGTGTATAAATTTTGCTCAATTAACAACACAATTCAATAATATAACATAGCATATGCGTATCATTAACATCGTGTTGCAAATCATCGAAGAACACCTTCATTTTGATATGTCGTATGTATATACACGATATTAGGACATCATATCGTGTGGTTGTGTATGACATAAATTACAGAGTAAATTTAAATTTCGTATAATTTCATACGACCTAATATTTTACACAATTAGTCTATGTCGTGTAAAAGTACACGACATGAAGGCTTCCTGTCGTCCTTTCGCAAACAACACGCGAAGGATAGTTTGACCATTATTGATGCCTTGTATGTAATATGCCTTGTATATAGAATTTACCAATTTTTCCTAATAAAATTACACATTCCAAAATTTAAATTTAAAGGGATCGAATGACATCGGGTGAGCGTTACAATTACCTGTGACTTTGAGTTTACCCCGAAATAAACAAAACGATTTCTAGGGTTAATGATAAATACGAGCATCAACAAACCCTAGGCAATCGTTGACATCATTCTTCGCGATCCTCTTCGTTTCGATGGTAATACCCGCAATTAACTTTTCGATTCCCTCTATTTCATCATAAAAAGCCTAATCTGACATCGAAATTATATATAATTCTCTCTGTTGTGCTTTTCGATTGATCTTACTTCATCAATCACGTTTTTCCTTAGGATTTGATCCGTAATTGATGTTCTTTGGTTAGGGTTTGCATAAAGTTGCCCCTTTTTCATAATTGAAGGAAAATAATAATTCCATACGAGTTTAGACTGATCATGAAAATATATGTGTTGGGATTCTTAGTGATTTTGATTGCTTCGGAGTTGATTTCTAGTTATCAGGTTAATTTTGCACTTTTGTTTTGATTCATAGGAATGTGATGCTGCAATTGATTGGTTGCATTAACTAGTATTTCAGTGCATAATACTTGTATTAATTGATATACAATTGATCATGTGTGCGTGTATATATGTGCATTTGCATCTTTATTTATGCGTCCCTACACTTTCAGTTGTTTTCAAGTTCTATGATGTGAAGTAGATATTTTTTTTCCATTTACAACCAAAAAAAGTACTTGTAACTTGTTCGCGAATCGCGATTGAGCTACTTGCTAGGATGAATGATTATTAAATGTACATTTTTACTCCCCAGGTTCTTATGAATGAATTATGTTACCGAGAAGAGTTTCTCAGCGGAAGCATCTGAAGAATGCTCTTTTCATTAGGAAGGATAAAATTTCTATGAAGAACTGGTCACTGAAAACTGATAGCAAGCGAAAGACTAAAACCTCCCCACAAAAGAGCCAAAGTTTGTCAACAATTGACTGGAAGTTCAAGACCAAGCTCTCATATATTTTGAGGTATCAAATCAGAAATAGGAAGAAGCAAAAGTCTGGGAGTTCTAAACAGGCTGTTGAAGGAGTTCCAACTGTTGAACGAATCTCAGAGTTTCCCATTAAGGTCTCTCTCAACAAGAAGCGAAAGTCTGGGAGTTCTAAACAAGTCGTTGAAGTAGTTCCGACTGTTGATCGAGTTTCAGAGGTGCCCAATAAGAACGTTCTCAATACGAAGCGGTCTGGGAGTTCTGAACTGGCCGTTGAAGGAGTTCCGACTGTGAATCTAGTCTCAGAGTTGCGCAATAAGGACTCTCTCAATAAGAAGCGAAAGTCTGGGAGTTCTAAACAGGCAGTTGAAGGAGTTCCAACTGTTGTGGATCTAGTCTCAGAGTTGCCCAGTAAAGACTCTCTCAATAAGAAGTTATTGAAGAGGAAGCCTAAAAGAAAACTTTCTTTCCTTTTGAGAAAACAAATCAGAGGAAGGAAGAAGCGAAAGATGGGTGAGGTTAATGGTATTGATGGAGGAGTTGAAATTAGGGATCGGATCTCGGAACTGCCAGAACCCATCATACATCACATTATGTCGTTCCTCCGTTGCCCAAGCGATGTTGCTCGAACTGTTGTCTTGTCTAAGAAATGGAAAATGATATGGACCTCTTTCTTCACTATTGATTTTGATCAAAGAAAGTTCATAACACAAGGACAAGTAGGTGAAAGGAACAATAAGTTCAAAAATTATGTTGAGAACTCCTTAGCTACTAAACTTGAGACAATATTCGCTCTGCAGAAATTCAGACTCTATTTGACCACTTCTTTCTCTAGATTGGACCCTGATTTGACTCATTGGTTGTCTGCTGCTATTAACAAAAATGTCAAAGAGCTAGATATACATGTGGAAGGGATAACGAATGGACGCTATGTTTTACCCGAGAATGCTCTCATCACCAAGACGCTAACTTCTCTGAAGCTAAGTGGTTGTAAATTGGATAATTATCATGTTATGGACCTACCTCACCTAAAGGAGCTTTCAATAAAAAAGGCCTGTCTGAGTGTAGATATGATTCAGAGTTTCATTCGAAGGTGCCCTTTGGTCGAGGATTTGAGACTTGTGCATTGCATCGGGCTGGGTGGTCTTTTCATTTCTGATCACACTGAGCTCAAAAGGGTTGAGATACATGAATGCCATGGGCTCAAGGTGCTTGAGGTTGGCTTGCCTAATCTTACAAGTTTTTGGTATTGCGGTAAGAGATCCTGGGAATGCAAAATTAACATGGCAGGTTGTGAAAGCTTGAGGTATTTGACGTTGCAAGATTCAAACATGACCAATGATTTGTTTCACAATCAGCTCTCTAACTTTCCTAATCTAGAGAAGCTAGTCCTGAAAGAATGTAACATCCTTGAGACTATCATAATCTTGAGCTTAAAGCTACGTGGGCTTTCCATCATTCGATGCAAGAGACTTGAGGAAGTCCTTATTTATGCTCCTAATTTGGTTTCATTGGAGTATACTGGTAATAAAATTCCCTTTTCTTCCTTGAGTGCTGCGAGTCTTGTTGATGTGAAGTTACATTTTGAATATTTGAGGAAAGTCAAGTCTCTGTTTTTCGATGAGCTGCAAACATTCATTGGAAAGTTCCATAACAATGAAGCTTGGAAACTGGTTACTAGCTCAAATAAGGTATTGACTATTACTGTTCTGCATTTCAAATCTCCCACTAGTGTTTTTTAATTATGTAATTTTTTTTCTTCTATGGCTTTGCAGAACGTAATGATTTATGAAGAATTAGGGGGAATTCAGTTCCTTCCATCAAATACTTTCAAGATTGAATTGACAAAATCACCCATGAACTTGAAAAAGAGTGTGGATAATTTGTTACGAATGTCTCACCCGAAGACTTTATCCTTGATATCATGTCCCTGCAGTAAATTCTTGAAGGTAACAAGAGTTCTCATAACTTCATATGTAGATCAGATCTATTTATTTTATATGCCCTGACCCCCAAAGATAACTCTAATTTCCCATTTGGTTTATCCCATAAAGATAGTCTCATCTCTGAATATGGCAATAGTAGTTATAGTGCAATTTTAAAAAGGTACAAGCAAGTAAGCATCATCCATATAAAGTTTGACTTGTCAAATGAAACTATCTTTTGGGGATTGGTTTGGAGTCGTTGATTTCTTCCCTTTTTGAAGTCTTTTTTGCTAAAATAACGGTCTGGTTTTGCTCCTTGTGTTTGTTTGCATTGTGAACATGTTGATGCTATGGTAGTTACAGTTTACTTGCCATACACTGTAGTACAGTGGTGAAACTGAAGATGATTATTTTAGAATGAATTTTACTAAAGAACCTACTCCCTCTGTCCCAAAATGAATGACCATTTTTGTCCCACAATTAATAACCTTTTGAAACTTTTCCATCAACAAGTTGTCCCTAAATATATTTTTTTTTTCAATTTATTTTCCATAGTTCATTATATATTTACAAAACTAAAAACTGAAAGTGAACGAGTACAATATATGGCCTACTTCAGTTGTATTGATTACTTTGCTTATATTGCAGTTCCTACACGAGAAGATAGAAAACAGAGAAGCGAATCCAAGTTGCTGTACATACTACACAAAGAAATGCTGGCTGCATTACTTGGAGGATTTCGAGATTGAAAGTTCTGAAACAGGGGATAGATATCTACAAAGTACTTCTGGAGAAGCTGAAAGCCAAGATATTTCAACTTGCAATACATGCTCAGCCTCATCTCACGCTGCATACAAGACTACCTTCAACCTAAAGTGGAGACCTGGATGGTGATCTGTGTAGCTGCGGTCGTAGCACAAGCCAAATTCAGATTGAAACTGTCTTAGCATAGGAATATTTTAATATTTTTATAAAATTGTCTTATGGATTTGATTGAATTACTTTTGTGACTCTGAAATTCTTGGTCTGAGTTCTCTTTTGTCATGTCTAAAGGAGTCGGCGTCTTTGAAGTTTATGCATACCTGTCATTTGCCTTGCATATTTCGTGTCATGTAGTGCAGATTGGGACAATTATTCGGTGCAATGCTTTAGAGAAAGGTCAGTCTCTTTGCTTTTTACATGCTTAATATTGCTTGTAGAAAAAGGAATCTTTGCATGAAGGACGCAATTGAGCACCTGATTCCTAAAAGATCAATCCAGTCCCAACTCAGCTGGAATTGACAGAGGTCACAAATAGCAGCCCCGCAATGATAAAAGGACTGCAAACAAGGTTATAATGCACCAAATGAAAGCCAAAAGCACTATTTCAAGAGGATACTAGAAATGGAATCAGGTACTGATGTTCTGCCTGCCACTCATTGGTTCTATATATCAGCAACACTTTCCCATTCTACACCAAAATCATCTGCATTATCTATCATTGGTTCTATATATCAGCAACACTTTCCCATTCTACACCAAAATCATCTGCATTATCTAACTTGCGCATTCTTATTATCCTTCTCAAATTCTAACCATTGCTCTACGCAGGTTCTGCTGTATCACCTTCCTTGACAACATGGTACTTGAAATTTCATTTTTTAATCTATTTTCACTTTATTCTGTTCAAATAATTGTTTATAAACCTATACTGAACACTTGTACACATGTTCGCTCTTTCAGAGAATAAATTCTGAAAACTTACGAGTCTTCTACTAAGTGAAATTTTGTTTCCATATTCATATTGTTACTATAGGAAGGTGGAAAGGATAAGAGCAGTGACAAAAATAAGGACACAATTGTCGGACCATGGGGAGGAAATGGCGGCTCCACTTGGGATGATGGAAGCTTCAACGGAGTGAGAGAGATCACACTTGTTTATGATCGTTGCATCGACTCCATTCGTGTCCTCTATGATAAGAAGGGTAAGCCTTTTCTAGCAGAAAGACATGGAGGCGCTGGAGGTAACAAAACTGCTGAGGTAAATCTGAATCTTTGCCTCCCCTTAATATTCACCCCATTCTACATTAATCAGTTATCATTATATAATAAAGAATACTCCCTCCTTCCTATTAAATAGAAAAAAAAAGATATACTCCTTCCATCCTATAACAAATGTTGCATCTTGATTTTTTTAGTCAACTTAATTGTGCTTCGACCAAATTGTTACTAAAATCCAATCATTTTCATGAAATTCTAAAAATTGTCAGTATCTTTTATGAAACATCAATAGCAAATTTTGGAACTTCTTGAAGGTCATCAATCTTTGGTCAAAGTTAAATCAAGTTGATCAAAAAAAATCAAAGTGCGACATTTATTCTGAGACGGAGTACTCAGATGAGTTGAAATCCTGATTCACTACATTGAAAAACAGAGTCGAATTCCCTCCCCCCCCCCCACCCACCCACCCACCCATTTTTTTTTCTTTCAGAAACTGCTTTTTCATTAAAACAGAAAAATTGCAGCATATATGATCTTATATCAACTAAAGAGAACAACTTTTTTGATGGGAATTGTTTTAGATTAAGCTGCAATATCCAGAGGAGTTCTTGATGGGTGTCAGTGGACACTACTCTCCAGTGGTATATGGAGGAAGTCCTGTGATCCGATCACTCACTTTCAAGACCAACAGAAAAACTTTTGGTCCATTTGGTGTTGAAGAAGGCACTCCTTTTTCCTATTCAGTAAGCGGAAACCAAGTTGTGGGAATGAAGGGAAGGAGTGGTTGGTACTTGGATTCAATCGCTCTGCGTTTGTCTCGACCCAAAAAAGGGCTAATCGAGAAGGTTAAGCAAACACTGAAAAAGATTACAACCTAAGAGCTTCATCATTCACCTCAAAATTAATGTTACATATTGATTTCATGTTCTTCGGCCTCTTCAAGGCACTCCTTGTACTCACATCAGTCTGGAATCAAATCTTCATTCAGTGTCTTGACAAACAATGATTTGAGACGCATAAATATGTTTCCAAGTAGTACTTAGACACTGTCCAACTTGGACATTCAAATAATTATTTATTTTTTTTTTATTTTTTAACTAGCTAATCGCACGCAAAGATATTAACAATGTTATATAGTGAGATATGCTGCAAAAAATGTCAATCTTCCTTAAATTTCTCATTAATTAAAAAATGGACATTCATTTTTGTCATGGAGAAGCGATTTCTAAATTAATTCCTTTGTCTCATTTTTATTAGCCACTAGACTATTATACTCTTTTTAAATGTGAGATTTACATGATCAAAATAAAATAACTAATAGATAATTAATATACTAATAAAATCTAACTAAGCAACGGAAGGAAAAAATATTATACAAATATTTAACAATTTACTGGCCATAATTAAATTAAGGTTCTAAAAAGCGCTATGCGGCGGAGCCGGGTCTAGGCGGGGTTGAGAATTTTGACACAAAATTATAGATCATATGAAAATATAAATGTATTTCATCACTCACAACATAAACGAAGGTCCTTGTGTCATTTGTTTTCATTTTCAATCCTTTTAAAACGACGTCGTTAATGGCAAAAAAATAAAAATAAAAAACATACTTAAACCGAATAGACCCTTCTAAATTCGCCTAGACCACCTGGTCCGCCTAACACCTAATTTGACCCTCTAGTGAAAAGTCGCGGTGCCTCGTATCTAGCGTCTAGGCCCGCCTAGGCTGGCGCTAACCCAGTTTTTAGAATCTAATAGGCCCATAAGAATAGATGAAATGAGCCGCGGATTCTTGCTTAAGAAAAACGCTACCCAAATAGATGAAATGGGCCGTGGTTCTAGCTTACGAAAAACGCTATCCGAATAGGTTGGGCCGTGGGTTCCTGCCTACGAAAAACCCTACCTTCTGAACGGTCATATTCCTTCGATATATAAACCCTCCTCGCTCTACTCTCATCCCCTCGATTTTCTCTCTCTCTATTTCTCTCTCTTTCTCTCTCACACACACACAGAGTCTGACTCCACCCGCCATCCCCAACTCCGTTCCCCGATCATTTCCTCTCTCAAGATTCTCATACTGAAAATATTTGCGCCTGGGCAGAAACCTAAACCCGTCGTATCATTTTCTTAAGAATGACGACGGTCACTTCCTGAGACGTTCAGGAAATTGTCTCCGAGCACTCTTCCGATGATTAAGCCAAAGGTCGAGAGAGGTAACTTCTCTCAATCTTCCGTTCTGCTATTAGTTATATTTGTGTGTGCGTGTGTGAATTTTGAACTAAACTAAGCAATTCACTGGAACAATAATAAGTAAGACAATTGATTTTTCAGTTTTGGCTGCTCATTTGAATTTGGGTTTATTTCGATCTTATGAAATTACTTTGAATTAGGGTTTTTTTTTAATTTTATGAAATTAGGATGGGATTAAATTGAATTAATTCTTAGTTCAATTTAATCATTGCAATAAGATTTCTCTTTGACTGATCTGCAATTTGTTTAGACGTGTGTTTGACCTAATACACTCGGGATGATTGTGAAGCGGTGTTCAGGTTCACTAGCACATCTATAACATGCAATTGTATACTCCCTCCGTCATTACAAACTACACTTTCACCTTGGGCGTCAATTACAAACTACATCTTTTCTAAAATGAAAATATTTTATTACTTTTATATTAATAACTTTTATATTAATAAGCCCCACATGTCATACTCACAACAATAATTCAATTATTATTTCCTACAGCTTTCTCTTCTGTCTCACTTTTAAATACTCACAACTCTTTCCACTACACTTTTCTTAATTTCATGCGAAAAGGCTAGGAAGGTTGTAGTGGGACGGAGGAGTACATGTTTTTAAGTCCCTACCGATGATCTAGGTGAAAATCAACTTTTTATGAAGGCAGAAGTATCTTCAGATTTGAAAAACTAAACTGAAATATATGATTCATTAACATCGAAGAAGTCTTAACTGATTCAAGGCAATCTTCTGTCCTTTAATTGCTGTACCGTGGATGCGTTGATGTTGATCTTAAAGCCACTTCTGTTGAAAAAGCAACATGATGAAGTATGAACCCTTTCTCCTTTATTGTTTTCCATCTCTGTGCTGGTTACTTATCACCATGACATTCTTTTGCAGAGACATCAAGGCCAAGCGTACACACACCACTTCAGAGTATTGACACCATTTTGAATATGAGTCTCATACTGATTCACTTGGGAATGAGGAATTTGTGATCAGTGAAGTTTCCATGTATCAATTGATACATACTATTGAGTTAGGTCTAGATGCTGTGTCTAATACAACTTCATATCTACGCTATTGGGCCATCAGGTATGCAACTAGAAACGTTAAATTACTTTATTCAGGCAATAGAATGTTCCTGGGCAAGACTCGGTCTTGAGCGTTTTAGCAAATAGAGTTGAATGAGCTCACTCTCTGGTGATTTATCTAGCAAGATCGAATTGTTCACATGAAAAGTGTGATCTCATGGGTCTAGAATCACGAAGGAAGTTGAATGGATCATGAGTTTGTGTAAACAATCAAGAAGGGCCTCGCCGAGAAATAAAGAAGCATACACTAATTGTAAGAATTCACAACCTTACATTCCTTCTATCATATATACTCCATAATTATAACTACAATTCCTAAACTATTAGAATTTATACAACAGTAGTAGAATTTGAGATGCTTTGAGATGCTGGAGAATCTTTGAACTTCAAATATCTTCTTCATGTCTTTCATTTCCTACTTTATCTCTGTTGGTCAGAAGTCTTTCATTTCCTACTTTATCTCAAACACTTGCAAGCTTTATTTTGATTATTTATGTCTATGATTTGTGATAAGGTTCTACATATCTGCTTGATTTCTAATTTTGCTGTTTATTTCTCGAAATTTGATTATTGTATTTTGCAAGTAACTGTTGTTGATAGTTTTTCATAAATACTCGACATTTGGTTAATGGTTTGTTTCTGTATTATACTACCTTAGCATATGATTCTGACCTTTGATTTTTTTCAGTTCTCTTATCAGTGTCACCTAAGTGTAGGGTTGCTTGGCTAAATTGATTCCTAGACTTGATCTACTTTATGAAATTTCGCTTGCTTAGTTCTGTGCAAAGAGCAAGACTGGCACTCATTTAAGGGTGGAATAAGATTCATATGATTCTGAACGTTGTTTTCTTTTCAGTTCTCTTAATTAATTCTGGTGGTGTACTATGATTCATTCTATCAGAAGGCAGAACACTGTTTCTAGAATCAGGTTTCTCTGTGTGAGGATATGGACCATGGGGTGCAGGTAGGGCTGTCTTACCATCGTCACGGAAAGCCATAGTCTCCGATTGGGATATGACGAGTCGGGAACCATATTCTATAACACATGTCATAAAACAATTAAACCTATTGTGTTTGGTTAGACTTTTGGTAATCGTGATTATTTGTCTAGTCTTTAAAGAGTAAATTCTAGGAGTAATATGTAAATGTTGTCCTTTTGTGTATCTCAAGTTATATGTTTTTAGTACATGTGATGCAATTGGTTTCTCTGTTTTGCTCTCAGCTCAACACAGGAAAGAACCCTTTACAGAGGACATATGCTGCCCAGGTGTGTTTTCATTATCTAGGTTAGTTGGCATCACTGTAAGTCGTGATGAGTTGGTATCTACTTTCTGCATTCCTAATTATAACTATTTTCTGATATATTCATTAATTACTGTCTTATGCCAGTACATGCCTTGAGTTAGGTGAAGTGTGTGCGTAGTAGGTCTCACTCTGGGGTACTCGATATTCTAGCTGGATTTGGTCCGGAAGCCGGTTCTCGTTGGCATCTCCTGTTGTGAGGTTCATTTATCTTATCCCATGCAATTAGCAATCTGTACTTTTGCTTGTTATGTAGTTCTGTAACAAGCTCTAGGCTTCCTACCGTGTCGTCGAAATGATTCTTAATTGTTTAACAGATTGCATTTACGAGGACCAACGCCACAGGAAGCAATGGCATGAGTGCTGCAACTCAACTTGTAAAGGTATTACGTGGCTTGATAGAATGACGTGTTTGTGTTCACGTTTCTCCTCAATTTTCATGTGTTTTTATGCACCTGAATTGACATCTCTGTAAGTCGTGACTGGTCGGTATTTACTTTTGCATTCTAATTATAACTATTTTTCGATATATTCATTAATTACTGTGTAACGACAGTACATGCCTTGAGTTGGGTGAAGTGTGAACAGGGGCCGGTCTCCCTCCTGGGTACTCAATATTTCAACTGGATTTGGGCCAATGCTCCATTGGTGTCGCATTCCCCTGTTGACAAGGTTCATTTCTCTTATGCAATTAGCAATATGTACTTTTGCTGCTGTTTGGCCTTCATGAATCGACGCCCGATAACGTAATGATTTATTTGCAATAGAGCCTATCGCTCCATTATACTATAATCTCTTGTTTGATGCGTAACATTTTCAGTTAGGGTGCATTTGTTTGCTCTTAATGAACGAGTCTTAATTCACTTGTGTTCGAGCCGTATTATACACTTTCGTTTAGTCTAATTCGTCCCCTCTCTAAAAGTGCTTGAGACTTACATGGATGTTAGTCTCACACGATAGAACGGACGAAACGGGTGCAACTCCTCACTTGAGTTTCCCGGCGAATTGAACATATGCTTGGACCATATCACCAAGAAGTTCAAAGGAAACAAAGAAGGATGTTTAGACAAAAGAGGTTCCTAGACTCTAGAGTTCATAACATAAGAAACTCATATCCACTATTCATTTCTTCTTCTTTTTCTTCTAACTAGCCAAGAATATGAGACAACAACTAATATATGAAGAAAATGTATGAAATTTAGGATTAATTGACATTAATTTTGTATAATTAACCTCAACATTATTATTTTTGTTGTTACATATTCTCTAACTTAATTAGAGAAATATATCTATGAATAAAAGAGCAATTATGAGAATTAACTTATATTTATTGTTATAACAATCCAAATATAAAAACCTTATAATTCCTTTAAAACGAATTCAATTTTTGGTTAATTATCCACAAACCCGAAGGTTATACATTGGATTCCACTTTAAATAGAGGAAATCAATTTCTTGGACTACACTTTAACCAGAGAAAATCAATTTCTCATTCACATTAATGTACAATTTTTCCAATACTTTCTACAGCGATCGCTGAGAGGTCTGCTAGAGGAAGTATGACGCTCCGGATACCTTTGCGCAGCTATTCATCGACAGTGAGTGGAGCGAACATATTCAGAAAGAAACAAATTCCTGTCATCAATCCCGCCACCGAACAAACCATTGGTACCCACTCTCTTCTCTATCTCAATCAAATAACCATACATGATATATAATACATTCTAATTGTATTTTGACTTTTGGATGGCCAACAATGATATATTTTTACATCACAAATTGGTTGAATATATATTTTTGGAGCCACATTGAATAATTTCAAATATCCAACAGAGAAATCTAAGGTTATTATTTCAGCTAGAGAGAAATTTCAAGAGTGAAACACTGTATTCTCAAGAAAATATATGTCAAGGATGCAACACCTTTTATTTTTCATTATCATGTTAATCTCCATTGAAAACCTATGTTCTGATGCCTTCAACACGAATGAACCCGATTGCCTCGCGTTGCTGGCCATCAGGTCAAAGATTGTGAGGACTCTGAAGGTGTTTTGGGGTCGTGGAACGATTCTCTTCATTTCTGCCAATGGGAAGGTGTAACATGTGGTCGGCGCCATATGACAGTACAATCATATATACAATATTCTGAAGCCTTATCTGCCGGAGGAAGCTCAAATTTCCCACAGACGGAGACAACGAACCAACTAAACCTCTGGAGGAAAGATCCAAAACAGACAGTATAATCATATATACAATATTCTGAAGCCTTATCTGCCGGAGGAAGCTCAAATTTCCCACAGGCGGAGACAACGAACCAACTAAACCTCTGGAGGAAAGATCCAAAACAGACAGTACAATCATATATACAATATTCTGAAGCCTTATCTGCCGGAGGAAGCTCAAATTTCCCACAGACGGAGACAACGAACCAACTAAACCTCTGGAGGAAAGATCCAAAACAGACAGTACAATCATATATACAATATTCTGAAGCCTTATATGCCGGAGGAAGCTCAAATTTCACACAGACGGAGACAACGAACCAACTTAACCTCTGGAGGAAAGATCCAAAACAGACAGTACAATCATATATACAATATTCTGAAGCCTTATCTGCCGGAGGAAGCTCAAATTTCCCACAGACGGAGACAACGAACCAACTAAACCTCTGGAGGAAAGATCCAAAACAGTGACTCTCCTATGGCGCCGACCACATGTTACACCTTCCAATTGGCAGAAATGAAGAGAATCGTTCCACGACCCCAAAACACCTTCAGGGTCACTCACAATCTTTGACCTGATGGCCAGCAACACAAGGCAATCGGGTTCATTCGTGTTGAAGGCATCAGAACATAGGTTTTCAATGGAGATTAACATGATAATGAAAAATAAAAGGTGTTGCATCTTTGACATTTTCTTGAGAAAACAGTGTTTCACTCTTGAAATTTCTCTCTAGCTGAAATAATAGCCTTAGATTTCTCTGTTGGATAATTGAAATTATTCAATGTGGCTCCAAAAATATATATTCAACCAATTTGTGATGTAAAATTATTCTGTAGTCATATTTGACTTGAAAAGTCAGTTACTTGACAAGAAATTGAGTGGTGTGCATTACACTGCTGACTTAGATAGAGATTAGGAAGGCACTGAGCAGGCAATAACAAGAGAGTTCAGAAGAAACAAATTCCTGTCATCAATTCCGCCACCGAACAAACCATTGGTACCCACTCTCTTCTCTATCTCAATCAAATAACCATACATGATATATATAATACTCATAAATTAAAAATATTTTTTAAGTTTGACTTTTTGTTGAGCTTCACCACAAATTTATGAGAGATTAATCATGTTCATGAAATTCTAAAAGTTGTTGTTGATAATATTATTAATGGTGAATCAATAGAAATTTTTAGAATTTCATGAACATAATTAAATTGTCATATATATATTTGTGGTCAAAGTTCAACAAAAAAGTCAAATGGGACAAACATTTTGGAACGGAGAAAGTACATTCTAATTGTATTTTGACTTTTGGATGGCCAGCATCGATACTATCTCAAGCGTAGCAAAGAAGGTAGTGGAGTCGATTTGCACTATTCAATTTTTTTATTGTATTTCCAAGTATAGATTTGCAATATTCAATTTTTTTATTGCATTTCCAAGTATATTAAAAGCTTGTTCCTAGATACAATTTCATTGAATATTGATTATTTAATTTTCTCCCATTTTATTTCTTATTGTAACTGCTTTGGTCATTAAAAAAAATAGTATATTGTATGTTTTCTTCATGTCAGAAAGCTAGCCTCACATAAATTTGAGTGATGAATCAATTGAAATTCTACCAAAATGATATAAATACTTTATTTTCTTTATGAATTTGTAATGTATGGTGACATTTTTTAATAATCAATATTTCATAAAATGTTGGTCAACTTTCTTATGATGTGACCACCAAAATTAATATAAATGATATTATTCTGACGAGATAGAAGAAATACTTCACCTATTTTTTGAAAAATTCAAAAGAAGAAACAATTATCATTAATTTAAAACAAGTCGGTCAACTTTTATATGAATAAAATTAAACTAATAATTTCGTCTTTAAACGAATAAACGAATGTCCAAATTTCATTGTAAGGAACACTCTAAAAATAACAAGAATATTTGTTGTTTACACATGTCAATGTTAATGACAAAAATTTATAAATATTCTTGTTATCCATTCAAATATTTAGTTTAACATTCACATTGTAACAAAATTTTCTTAAATTTTAATATTTATTTGGGGGACTAGAGAGTAATAAAAGACATCTAACCTAACCTAAAAAATTAACTACAAAAATTTAAGGGAGGGGCTATTGCCACTAAAACAATTGCATATCCACTACAATTTTTATAAATAAACATAAATATCCTTCCATATTTTGAGGATTTAATTAATTAAATACTTAAGATTATTTACATTACAAGTTTTTACTTATTCACTACATTTGCTAAAAAAAATAATTATTAATTAAAATATATCACCATTTGCTTCAAAAGAATTAAATTACTTAATGAGGAATAAATTTTCTAGAGTAGACTCTATGATTATATATGTATGTGTGTATGCGTGTGTATATATATATATATATATATATATATATATATATATATATATATATATATATATATATATATATATATATCTTTTGTCCATAACGAAATAATCAAATCCTAAAAAATCCGTCATGGTTCATTATTTTTTTACATGGAAGAAGAAACTTATAAATATTTAATGCATATTAAAATTACTTATAATAGTTAGAAATTTGCCAATATATTATTCTATATTTTAATCTATTATAAGAAAATAAATTTCTTAATGAATTCACCACTATGTTCAACAGTTATAAATACTAGTAAATAATTGTATATTTCTAACATATAAATATTTGACATTATCAATAAAAAAACATTCATTAATAAGTTCACACAAGTTTTATACATCAATTTCTAGTATAGAGTGAGCTAATAAATATTATAAATCACCAACACAATAGCATTAGGGACATTATTTTTTTCTTTCTTTCTAAATAAAAACATTTCATTTTCAACAAATTTTTTTTTTGAAAAAAAATTGACATTTAATTTGTATTTTTTTAATATATGTAAATCTGGTAATCAATACATTTTCCTCTCAAATTTAATACTTTAATAGCAAAATTCATTTTCAAAAAGTCGATAACTATTTCACCACTTTGTATTAATTTTTCTTTATTTATTAAAATATTTAATTGAAAAAAAAAAAAAGAGAGGAAGAAAACATACATAAAATAAGGTGAATAATGGCATCTAATATCTTGCATTTAAAGTAATAAGATTAAAAATATTAATTTATTTTAGTCAAAAATTTATTATCCAAGTTATAATTTATTGTAATATTTTATTTATCTTAGCAAAATAATAAATTATTATTATTTTTCTTAAAAAAAAAGTATTTTGGAGATTGAGAAAATATAACAATAAAATTAGTATAACTTTAGTGAATAATATTATATGTAGCGGATAAGAAGTTTTGTAGTATAAATAGTCTTTTTATAAGGGCAATAATATCAAGTAAATGATCAATTTATTAAAAAAATAAATATGACGTGATGCTGCAGGAATTGTGCTTATCAATCTTCCTCCACGTGGCGGGAAGCGATCACACGGCTCCGACCGAAATCGGAACCCACGACTAGCCGGATGTGTCTCCGGCGAAGACGCTCGGGCGTGAGAGTAAGATAACAGTTGTGTAAAGCTCAAAATGTATTGAATAATGAACTCAGAATACAAAATGGCAGTTACCTTTCACCGTTTGGTAGTGATGAAGTATTTATAGACAAGAGTGGTGTATTTTTGGGGAGGCGACATGTGCTCCGAGATTGTAGCGGCAGTTACTTGGACGTGGGAACATGTCTATAACGGTCCCTGATTTGTAGGGATGTGGTTATGAGGATTGTTCAACCAAATAAGCCGCAAGTGTTAAGTCGTCACTTGTTAATTTAGGTCGAGGTCGCCACTCGTGATATGGTCGACCCGACCGTCTGCAGAGCATGGTTCGTACCCGAATTGTAATATGGATCATGAGGTCGGACTAGGTTAGGTCGGGACCTGGTAGGTCGGACCGTGGGCTTAGTCGACTGATACTTGAGATGGGCTTTGGGCCTTGTTTTGATTGGACCAGCCCTATAGGGAATGTGGAGACCAAGGCTGTCTGTAAGTGGACTTTACTCGTTTGGCCCAACTCGACACTTTTGGTATGTTCAGTGGCCCCCAACTTTCGAGTTGACTTCGTCGACTTGGAAGTTAAGAAGATTTCTTTGACGAAAATTGCTTTACTCGCAGTCGATGCTAGTCTTTGAAGTAGGTCGACCATGATGACGTGGCAACATCCCGATCGTTGGCGATGAACGGTTGGAGATGAAGGAGCGCCGATTTTCGTAATGATTACAATTCGACGTTTGGAACTCCTTCTCGAAAACCGCTTCAGTTTTTAATTTTGGAAAATTAATTTCGATTTTCCTTTCCCTTTACAAATTTAGGAAAATATAAATAGCAAAATCCCTCTTCGTTTAGAACTTTTACCATCCTAAAACTCTTCTTCTCCAGCGATAATCACGGGATTGCAGCAGGATTTAAATCTAGTTCTCGTTCAAGAACGAACCTACCTTCTGCAATTAATTAAGGTATTTCCCTCGTATCCTTGCTTTAAGGTTTTACTTTATGCACTGTTCTTCGTTTCCGCCATGGCTAGGACCTTTAGTTGCGAACTGTGGCGTGGTATGGCTATCACACCGTTAACCGTAGGGCATGCAAGAATGTGAACGGTGAGTGGAGAGTGATGTCCTTGGATGAGTGTGCCTCCATTTTGACTAGTTGGGGGTTGAATTACACTGAGATAGGGCTGCCCATTGTAGGAGAAATTGAAAATGTGGTGATTGACGACTCAAATGTTGTCGCTTTTCATCTATTCCATGAACTGCTTGACCATATCACCTTGTTTTATGTTAGGGACGTCCAAAAGCCCTCCTTCCTTAGAAATAGAATAGGTTTTCCTGGGAGTCTAGGTCGTCCTTAGGTAGGTCGACCGAACATGATCATAGGACCGACTCCCTGCTTCCTCTTTTGCTTGTACAGATATGGCGACTCAAGAAGGGAACGCTGCCTCAACTTCTTCTGGTCCTCGAATTGTCAACGCCTTTGGGCCCAATGTGGTGCCAGGCAAGAATGAGAGGGGCTATGTGCCCCAACGACCTACCCGTGGAAGGAAGAATATGGAATCCCGTTACGATATGATCTACAAATTCTGTGGGGTGAATAGGGCAGACTTTAGGGTGACCATCCTCAGCCAGAAAGATTTTATGGCCAAATACCGAGGTACTTTCACTAGGGATAAAACCAAGGTAGCTTTCTTTTATGGTCAATTTGAGGCTGGGTTGAGGCTACCATTGGATCCTTTCATCAATGAGTTTCTGGAGTGTATGGATGCCCTCCCTCTTCAACTCGGTGCTAACACTTGTAGAGTGCTGGTGTGCTTTGCAATGGTGTGTAGGCTCTTGGGCCATGAGCCTTGTATGAAGGTTTTCAAAGAGTTTTTTGGTGCCAAGCTAGATAAGCATGATTGGGGGATTAGTACTCCTTCCAAGCCTAACTCTCCAAAGTTGTTTGCCACCCTTCCTAATAAACACAACTGCTGGAACTCGCACGTAGTTTTGGTTGAGAGCAGGCTGGGATGGGAATTTCCTCTACCCAATGACGAGTCTGACGTTATCAGTGAGGATAATTACTGGGAGCCTCCTTGGTGTAAAACTTTGTATAGAAAGCTGTGTGCCCTGGTCAAGGATGGACCCGTCAGTTGGGAGTCATTAGTGACAACCAAGTACAATTATATTCTAGCTGGGATGATGCCTGGAGATGAGGTAGCAGAGCCCCTTGTGCCTGTATTGAGAGGCCAGGTGTACCCTGATTGGGTAACTCACTCTTTGGGGAGATTAGAGGAGAATTGTCAGTTTTGCCAGAAGCAAGCTGATTATTGCAAGAACAATGGAGAACACATTGGTGGTAAGGGTTTACTCGCCTTCGTTCATTAGCTCGTCCAATGTTAACTTGCATAAGTGATTTTTATAGGCGTATATGATTGCTTTGATCTGCATACTTAACTTTCAGCTCGTCACTTGCTTGCTCGCCTGTAGAATCAGTCAATTCGTACATAGAACTGCTTGTAATCGTATCTCTGTATTTATCAAATGGTTTGTTCATATGTAGAATTAATTCGTACATAGCACTGATTTTATTTGCATACGTGACTCTTAGCCCATCTGTTGTCTATTCGCATGTAGAACTGGTTAGCTCGTACATAAATCCGTTTCGAATTGTCACCCTGTACTTATCAAATTGCTTGCTCGTATGTAGAATTAATTCGTACATAGAACTGTTTCGTATTGTCGAACTAACACTTTGATGTCGTGCAGTTTTGACTCCCGAACAAGAAGCCGCCATGGTTCGAATTGTTGGAGTTTCTGACAAGAAAAAGGCTAAGAGGGCCCACGGAGCTGTGAATGCTAAGGCAAGCAGAGAGAGGGAGGCCGCTGTAAGGAATAATTTACTCTCAAAGGACCATGTCTGGCCGATCCCGATGGAGGAGGTCGAGATAGAGGACCTTCAGCAGAGTGGCTCCCATTCCATGAATGTGAATGAGGGGAGGAATTCAGCAGGTCGCCTAGGCCAAGTCTGAGCTCTGATCCAGTTCAAGAGGCCAATGCTGCGACCTCTGGAGCCGAGATGGCGGGGTCCAGCCCGATGAATGTGGTTGAAATTAATGATGATGCCGTCGAGGAGGAAGATGATCAGGCGTTGAGGACAAGAAAAAGATCAAGGTCTGGAAAGGGCAAGGCCGTCTCCCCAAGTCCACTCCCTCCTCTAGCCCCTCCCCCGAGGAGCCAAGAATCCATGATGCTTTGATTCAGAAGCTTAGCGATGTTCCCCTCTCATTGGGGTCAACAGCATGACTCGCCGCTATCCTGAGGTGACGCTTGGTCAAGTGGTGGTGAGAAGGGCCTTGGATGTAGATCTCCTAGCTCACTTTGCAGATAAGGGGATGACTCCAGAGGAATTCACGGCCCGATCTGGGTTGGTACACAGCGAGGTAAACCTTTACTTTCCCTTTCTGTTTGGTCGCTTATTCTGTTAGTTCGACAGTTCACCTTCTATGCCTCAGCCGAGCTAATACTTCAATGTTTTCTCTAATGCGGCCTCTCACCATGAACGAGCAAGCTAAAAGCTCTTGGAGGCGTCAATTGAGAGGGAGAAGCAAAGCTTTGCGTGATTACTCCAAGAAGGCACAAGAGTTGGCCGATTTGAGGGAGAAATACAATGATCTGGATAACTCGTGTGAAGCCAATGAAATGGTGAAGACGAAGGCCCTGTCCGATCTTGCAGCTGCTGAATCTAAGATCAAGGAGGTAGAAGCGGAGAGGGATGCAGAGAAGAAGGAACTGGAAAAAACCAAGACTGAGCTGGCCACAGTCAACAAACTTCTGAAGGAGAAGGATGCCTTCTTGCTCGAGTTGCATGAACAGCATCGACTTGAGAGAGAGAAGAGTCAGAAAGACCTCCAGGCTGCTGTTGAGAAAACTGCTAAGGATGCCTCTGAAGCCGCGGTTGAGAAGTTCAAGGAAGGGGACGAGTACTATGATGCCATCGTGTCTAAGGCACAAGATTTTCTTGAGGTCGGCAAGAGACACATGGCCCGTCGTGCGCTTGTAGATCCAACGGCTACGGCTACCATCGAGCAATTAGCTCGTTGGTTTACTGAGTCTCAATATGATATGACGGCTCGTGGTGGTCACTCGCTCGTTCCTTACCTTGAAAATGATCTAGCTTTCATTGCCCAAGAGGATGAGGAGGATCACTGCGAGAAGTGGGAAGCTCCCCCTGTTCTTGATAGAAATTTTGATGTGGTCTTGGCGGAACTCGACGATGCTTTGAAGCCACGGATACCGAAACCGAGCGGACATATTCGAATCGGGTAAGCCCATAGAGCCCCAAAGAACGAGAAGATGGTGAAGGTCGAGCTTCCATTGGCGACCAAGCTGATGTAGTCCAAGACTCTTGATTTTATTGAGTTGTAATGAACAAGTCCCAAACAATATCTTTGTCTTTTGTCTAACATTATCTGTATGCCTTATCCCAGCTTTTTGGGAGGCATAATACTTTTGTAAGTTAATTTCTGCTCAAGTCTTGGCCCGCTCTTGGGAGGCTTTTCATATTTAATCTTAGCTGACCTTTGTTCTCAGAATGTTGTATGTTTTCCATTCCATATTGTATGTCGAGCTAGATGTAGATAATATAAATGAGTCAACTTGAGCCTAGAGGCGACTTGATCTTGTTGGTTTAGTCGACCTCAGACTGGGTTAACTTTTTTGTGAACGAGATTGATCATGAGTCGAACTGTTCATACCATTGAAAGCTGACACGGGGTCGAGTTAATTAGGACCAAGTTGATTAGGAATCATACTTGTTGAATAGGCAAAGCTGATTAAGAATCGAGCTAAGTAAATCAAGCTGACTAAGAGTCGAGTTTGTTAGAACTAAGTCGACTAAGAGTCGGACTTGTTAAGTGAACAAAGCTGATTAAGAATCGAGCTTGTTAGAACGAAGCTGACTAAGAGTCGAGCTTGTTAGGGTGAAGCTGACTAAGAGTCGAGCTAAGATGAACTGACTAAGAGTCGAGCTCGTTAGAACGAAGTCGACTAAGAGTCGGACTTGTTAAATAAACAAAGCTGATTAAGAATCGAGCTTGTTAGAACGAAGCTGACTAAGAGTCGAGCTTGTTGATATTAATGTAACACTATGTTTGATCGAATAAACTGCGCTTTTCATTGAAGTAGGAATCATGCTTACATCAATTCGAAACTAGCTTTAACACAAACTTGAACTTTGAAATTGAAAACTAGAAGTAGTATTTGATGAGGTGAGTAGCATGCCAAGGATGTTTCAACTCGTCACCTCCAGGATGAGCTATCATGTAGGTTCCTTCCTTGACGACTCGAGTGACTACATAGGGACCTTCCCAGTTAGGAGATAGCTTGTTCTGCTGGGTCCTTTTACCCGTTGCTTCGATCTTTCTCAACACATAATCTCCCACTTGGAACGACCTTGCCTTGACCTTCTTGTCGTGGTAGCTCTTAGTTCATTGCTTGTAGTTGACCATTCGGAGGTAAAGGTTTCTCGCTTCTCGTCGATCGAGGTCCAAGTCGATCAATCTGTTGGTGTCATTACTGCTCTTGATTGAAAAAAGTCACTCTGGCGGTGGGAAATCTGAGCTCGGCGGGTGTCGTGCCTCTGACCCATATGTGAGAGCAAGGGGTTTCCGCAGCCCCCGAGTGGTCAGTACGGATCGCCCAAAGAGCAAGGGGGAGTTCGTCCAACCAATTGTTACGTCGACCTACGAGTCCTGTCTTGAGCGAAGATAGAACAAGTTTATTTGCTGCCTCAGCTTGGCCATTTCCTTGAGGATAGGCGACAGAAGATTTCCAATGTTTGATTCCAACTCGCTTCATCTACGCCGAAGGTGCAGGAGAACTGCAAACCATTGTCGGACACTATAGCTCGAGGAAAACCAAACCGACACCAAATGAAGTCATGAATAAAGTTGATAGCATTTTCCTCTGTGATGCGAGCTAATGGTTTGGCCTCAACCCATTTAGTGAAGTAATCTATGGCGACGATCACATACTTGCAGTTTCCTCGGGCGGGAGGGAAGGGTCCAATCAGGTCGACGCCCCACATGTCAAATGGCCAAGCTGCGATCACAGGAGTTTGCTCTGTTGTAGGCACATGGGGAAGGTTGGCAAACCTTTGGCATTGATCACATTGCTGAACAAAGTTGTGAGTGTCAGCTCTCATGTGTGGCCAGTAGTACCCCAAAGTGATTAACTTGTCAGCAAGAGTCCTGGCCCCGGTGTCCACCACAAATTCCACTATGTACTTCGTGTATCAATAGGGCGACCTCTTGAGGGTGGATGCACTTTAGTAATGGTCGAGTATAAGATCTTCTGAACAGGTCGCCTCCTTGAATGACATACCTTGGAGCTTTCTTTTTGATAGCTCGAGCCTTCTTCTCGTCATCTGGTAGCTCTCCACTTTCTATGTATGCCTTCATTTCCTCGATCCAACACTTCTCCTGAGTCCAATTTCTTGGGGGATCATCTATGCATTGAATTTTTACTCTTTCATAGTGGACTTTCGAGGAAGGAGATAGGTTCATCATGTGGTTCATCCGAAGTGGCTAACTTCGAGAGGAGGTCGGCTAGCTCATTGTCTTCTCGTCCAATTCTTTGAATCTCCCTGAATTCCAAATCTTTTATCGGTTCCTTCACCAGTCGCGGTATTTGATCGGTGTGGCACTAAGTACCTCGTACTCGCCTCGACTGGTTGACTATCACCGTGAATCACGGTAGGCCATGATCTTAGTCGCTCCAAAACACTTGGCGTATTCTATACCGCTATCAAAGCTTCATATTCGGCCTGGTTGTTGGAAGCATCAAACTTGAACCTTAGTGATTCCTCATACACAGTTCCGGACTACGGTTCAATTAGCACTATCCCGGCTCCACTGCTATTCTTGGTCGCCGATCCGTCCGAATAGACCTTCCAAAGAATCGACGGGTAGGCGATGGCGACACAGGATTCGACTCCTTCCACTTTAGCCTTTTCTTTTGGAGCTCGCGCTCGTCGTCTTCCTTGGTGAACGTAAGCTCGACCAAGAAGTCAGCTAGAGCTTGAGCCTTCAACGCCTTTCGAGGTCGATACTCGATGTCAAATTCGGTAAGGGCAATTGACCAATTGAGAAGTCGACACGAACTCTCCGGCTTGTGAAGAATTTTTCTAAGGGGGCATTTGTAAGAACCACAATTGGATGAGCCGAGAAAATAAGCTCGCGGCTTCCTTGAAGCCACGACTAGGGCATAAGCGACCTTCTCAGCATTGTAGTATCTTCTCTCCACATCTGATAAGGCCTTGCTGATGTAATATACTGGTTTTTGAAGCCCTTCATCCTCTCTAATCAACACCGCTGCAACCGACTTGTCTCCCACAGACAGATATACAAATAAGGTTTCACCAGTGGTCGGGCTACTTAGCAAAGGTGGAGTAGCGAGGTAATCCTTCAATTGTTGAAACGACGAATGACATTCGGTCGTCCACTCAAAATTTTTCGTCCCCCTCAATGCTTTGAAGAAGGGGAGACCTCTCTGTGACTTTGATATGAAGCGACCAAGAGCTGCTACCCTTCCGTTAAGTCGCTGCATCTCTTTGACACTGGTGGGAGCTTTCATGTCGACTAACGCCTTGATTTTTTCTGGATTGGCTTCTATGCCTCTTTGAGATACCATAAATCCCAAGAACTTGCCAGCTGCAACTCCAAAGACACACTTACTGGGATTGAGCTTCATGTCGTTTGCTCGCAAGTTGGCGAATGTTTCCTTCAGGTCGACTACGTGACGTCCAGTCTTAGTTTTGATGACCATGTCGTCCACGTAAGCTTCCATATTTCGACCAATTTGCGAGGCAAAGACTTTGTTCACCATCCTCTGATAAGTCGCTCCTGCATTCTTTAATCCAAACGGCATCATGTTGTAGCAGTAGATGCCTCCAGCCGCTTGAAATGCTGTCTTGACTATGTCATCCTCGTGCATCTTAATCTGGTGATATCCCGAGTAAGCGTCGAGGAAACTGAGGGTGGAGTGCCCAGCAATAGAATCCACAAGTTTGTCGATTCTAGGAAGGGGATAACTGTCCTTTGGGCAAGCAAGATTGAGAGTGGTGAAGTCGACACACATCCGCCATTTGCCATTTGATTTCTTCACCATGACCACGTTGGCCAACCACGTTGTATGAGTGGCCTCTTTGATTATCCCTGCATTCAAAAGTTTTTGTACCTCAGTTTTTATGGCCTCTTCCTTGTCGCGAGCAAAGCTTCTCAATTTTTGGGGTCTAGGCTTTATGGTCGGGTTGACTTCCGATCTGTGAACGGCGACCTCCTCCTTGATTCCCCTCATGTCTTCTACCCTCCATGCAAAGACATCATTACTTTCCTTGAGCAGCTCGATGATTTCTGCTCGCTCCTTAACTGATAGCTGCTTCCCAATCTGAATTTTTTGGTCGGGGTAAGAAAGGTTGGTGATTACTGACTCTAGCTCATCCACAGCTTCTAGCTCTGGTCCATCCCTGAATTGTAGAGTCTCAATGATTATCTCCTTAACCCTTTGTCTCTCCTCGGCCCTCAGATGTGGAGCTTCTTCTGCTATCATATCATCTAACTTGTCTGCAACCTCGCTGGTGGTGGCCCCCGAGTTATTGTCAGTGGAGGCATAGGTTGCCTATGATGACTTGGTCGACCATAACTACATCTGGATCGACCTCAGTGGTGTTAGAGTGACGTGTCGACTCAAGCATGACCTCGTCATTTGAGCGATAGGTCGACTCTTCCACGTCGGTGATTGTTGACAGTCTGGTAGTTTTGGTGACTGATTGAGACAACTTTAAATAACCATCTGCAGTCTCAATTTCCAACTCCCTTTTCTTTCTTTCTCTGAGAACATGATCAAGGTAGGCTCGAGCTGTGCCTTGTACACACCCTACTCCAGCGGGTGTAGGGAACTTGACTCGCTGATGAGGGATCGATGCCACCATTCCAAGAGCGACCCGACCTGGGATACCAAGTATAGCGGCATAGTCACTATTTACATCAATCACTATAAATTGTACCTTTGATACGATCCTGAGGGTGTTGGCCTAGGTCGACGTCGAGCTCTATCTTGCCTTTTGCATCAACTCGATGATTGGTGAAGCCCTCCAATCTACCATCATATCTCTCCAACTGCTCATCATTAAGACCCATTTCTTTAAAAGTTTTGTAGAACAAAATATCCTTGCAGGCCCCCGTGTCGACTAAGAGTCTGCTCGTCGTACATCCGTCAATGAGACCTGGGATGACGAGAACTTGCTCTCTAGCCGCCATGTTAGTAGCCAATTCATGGGGGAAAAAGCTGATTGCTTCATCTCTGACTTCTCTTCTTGGAGGCACATGGGGAGCCTTATTGAGTTGGAAGATTTTGTGCTTGATGGCCGTGTTGCTTGCTTGCTCTGTAATGACCCCCAGGTTCAATCTAGGTTGCCTAGGTCCCTGTTGTCCACCTGCTGGCTGATCGCCTCCACCAGTCTGAGGCCTTTTCACGTAAGCTTCGAGTCTCCCCTGGTCGACCATTCTCTGGATGATACGCTTTAATCCCAAGCAATCCTCTGTGAGATGACCAGTGTCTTTGTGATAGTCGCAGTATTTGCTGTTGTCCCTCCTAAACTTTTTGCCTGGGTTCATGGGGACTGGAGGAGCCAGCTCGACGGCATTCATAATTTCTGTTCGACTCACCGTAAGGGGAGTGAAAGCCTCGGGCACTTTCTCTGTTGCCCTAGTCCTGTTCTTTCCATTTTTATTATTTCCTCCATTCTTGTTGGAGTCTTTCTTATCATCAGAGGCCTCAACCTTAGGATTCTTACCATTCTTCTTCTCTTTCCTTTCCTCAGCTAGGGCAACATTGTACACCTTTTCAAACAACTCCTGTCGAGTTGTGACCGTTCGGACTGTGAGCTCGTAGTCCATATCTGAGGAAATACCGTTTCAAGCAATTAATGACTTCCCTATCGGTGAGGTCTTCCTCTATCTTATCAACCATTTCCTTAAACTTGGTGAAGTAGCTCATGGAGCTTTCATTCTTCGCTTTGCACCAAGTTATTCAGATCGGTGGACAGTCATCTTCCGAGCTCCTGCGGTCGAAGCGATCTAAGAACTTTGTCTGAAGCGAGTCCAAGTGGTGATGCTTCCGAGGCCAAACCATTGAACCAAGTTAAAGGCGCCCGGTGAGTGTGCTTAGGAGAGCTTTGCACATATTGTCGTCCTCATTGGCGACAAAACACATTGTGGCTTCTAAATGTGCTATATGACTCCTTGCATTGGTCGACCACGAATATTTCTCCAAAAGGCAACCCGAAGGTAGGAGGAGGTCGACTATCTCGATTTCTTTGGATAAAGGTCGAAGAGCAAAGTCAATTCGTTCGACCTTTCAAATCTCCTTCTTCTTTTCCTCCTCCCCCTGTTCGAACTTCTTTTTCATCAATAGCCATTCTCTCCGGCATCGGTCTTTCATCTCCCGGGAGGGAGCAAGATTTCACCTCTCGGCCTCACTTCCGGGGGAGTCATCCGTCTACTCCTCCTGTCTCTATGGGAATTGGTCCTTTCGATCTTATTGGAGATCTATGTGCATTACTTCTTTGAGGCGACTGCGCCTCTCGGCACTGAGATGGCGACCTGCGCTGTTATCTCCATGTGGCGACTGCGCCTTTCCCCTCTCACGGGCGACCTATGCCCATTCCTGTCTCTATGAGATCACGATCTCTGCGTTCGCGCTGGAGAAACATGCTCATTTGTTGGGCGCACTTGAGTCCTCAAATCGAGATTGAGCCTCCTGCTCCTGTTTACATTGAGGCTAGCCCTTAAATCGTTACTTGGCACATGAACGATAGTAGGAGCTCGTTGAACTATCCTGTTTTCACCATTTTGCCCCACACCCTCATTTGGCCTAACACTCTGGCACATGTTGCCCATTAGAAACACAGTGGGGGCCACTCTTTCGTAGCGTACGTCGGCTTGCTCTGCCTCCTCCATGGCTATTAAGTCGGCCGGAATCCAGGCTCGCTCCAACATCATCTCCTTCTTGCTCGTGGGGTTGGTGGAGGGACTGCCCTACTTCCCATGTTCATTTGCCCATAAGGACGCTTAGGAGGAGGTGGAGCTCCTTGTCCATCCATATGCCTTTTACCTCTCCTAGTGTCGAGGCAATCCTCTGCCATCAACAATCGGTAGAACGCGTTGCTCTACCGTAGGGACGATTTGGTGGGGGAGGAGGCAAATCCGTGTTCTCATTAGTGATGATGAGATTTCCAAAGCATTCGTATTGGTGTTGATGTTGTTTGCTTCTTCATGCCCAAGTGAAGCCTCGGATACGTGTTCGTCTAAGTCACCATTGTTGTAGGTTGTTGAAAAATTCGAGGTCAAGTTTAAAGCACGTTTCCGACAATGGAACCAAGCGATCTTTGCGGGAATTGTGCTTATCAATCTTCCTCCACGTGGCGGGGTGATCACCTGGCTCCTTGACCAAATCGAACCCACGACTAGCCGGATGTGTCTCCGGCGAAGACGCTCGGGCGTGAGTAAGATCACAGTTGTATAAAGCTCAAAATGTATTGAATAATGAACTCATAATACAAAATGGCAGTTACCTTTCACCGTTTGGTAGTGATGAAGTATTTATAGACAAGAGTGGTGTATTTTTGGGGAGGCGACATGTGCTCCGAGATTGTAGCGGCAGTTACTTGGACGTGGGAACATGTCTATAACGGTCCCTGATTTGTAGGGATGTGGTTATGAGGATTGTTCAACCAAATAAGCCGGCAAGTGTTAAGTCGTCACTTGTTGATTTAGGTCGAGGTCGCCACTCGTGATATGGTCGACCATTGTCGGAGTAGAGCATGGTTCGTACCCGAATTGTAATATGGATCATGAGGTCGGACTAAGTTAGGTCGGGACCTGGTAGGTCGGACCATGGGCTTAGTCGACTGATACTTGAGATGGGCTTTGGGCCTTGTTTTGATTGGACCAGCCTTATTGGGAATGTGGAGACCAAGGCTGTCTGTAATTGGACTTTACTCGTTTGGCCCAACTCGACACTTTTGGTATGTTCATGACGTATTGTATAAGTATTTATTATAGTGGTAATATTACCTTCCCAAATTTAATTACAAATAAATAAAAAATTTATTATAACTATAAGGTTTAGATGACTTGGGACAAAAGAAAATAATAGTTGAAAAGATGTGAATAGCTGTATTTAAACAAATCCTGAAAGACCTTATCAGTTATCTGTGAAGGCACATCAGTCTTGGCCTCGGCTACACACTTTCTTGCTTGTTGCAACTCATCATACTTGTAAGAAATTACACATACTTAAATGAGAAAATAAACAATTATACTACTTGGATAAATCAGCCAATAAATTACACATACTTAATGTAATAATATTACAAATTTTGAAAAATTTCCTTGTAAACAACATTAGTTGTTTGACTTGTCGGCTTCCCATCTTCATCACATATTAAAATCTTCAAACTAGCACGATTAGTTACTCTTGACAATGCAACATAAAACTGACAATGACTAAACACCGGCCTTATGAGAAAAAGGCCAACATGCGACAATAATTGACCCGGACTTTTATTAATTGTCATTGCATAAGAAATAATCAAGGGAAACTGCCTCCTTTGAAACTTGAAAGGCAACGATAGATCCGATGGAGTCAAGGACATTCTGGGGACAAAAACTTTTTATCTGACATTGCTTCCATTTAAAATTTTAGCCTCAACAACATGATTCTCAAGCCTTGTAATGATTAGCCTAGTTCTGTTGCATAAACCTGCCCTATGGTCAATATTACGAAGCAACATCATTGGGACACCAACCTTCAGCGAAAGCTGATGATTAAGTAAATCAGAGCTCTTTATAGTATTCAAAAACTCGGTTGAATGAATTTCACCAAAGAAGCTCGAATTGTTTTTCGAACGACAAATAAAATCAGAACTCAAGTAAGATCTGCCCTCGAATTAATTGAAGGAAACCATGTACTCATTAATGCTCTCGACAACATCAAGAGTTGGAGCAAGAATAGCTCTCCCTTGTAAAAAAGTGACATCATCAAAATGATTATGAAAAGCTGGATATTTACTTTGAACGATAGCCTTAATAATATCATTTGATGAATCCACAATCAAGTAACTTGGAATTTCTATATTAGCAACACCATCATTATCACCTCCGATAGAACCATCGCCGATACTCAAGATCCATTCTGAAAATGCCTTAATCTAAAGTTCATCTTGTTCCTTATCAATAGCATGAAGTCTCATATTCTTCGTAAGCTTTAGAACTTTGCAGTGTGCCCAAAGATATGAAGAATTGCTTGTACCCATGACAATATCTTGTCTGCTGCCTTTGGAAATAACTGGAAGGATTTGACGAAAGTCTCCGCCCATCACAATAGTTTTGTCAACCAGAATTAATTCAATAGTTGCAGGAAGCTTCATGGTGTTCTCTAAGAGAATCTTCCATTTTCGGGCAATGCGAAATTTCACAGACCAATTTGACCTACCCTTCTTCAGTTCATTGAAGAGGGAAATCATGTTGGGGACACTCATTTGTGATCTGGAGAATGAAGAAAATAAAGATGAGTGAAAAGAAGAGTAAAAATTGAGAAATGAAGACAAAAGACACTTATAAGCAGACTGCTTACTGACTGTTCATATACCTCAAGGCTCTTTAGTTTTTCGAATTTTATATTCAATTTTAAGCTGGTTATATGTAAAAAAAAAAGGAGTTATGTATAATATTTTTTGTCTTTAATGTATGTCGGCTTGTAAGAAGTAAATAAGGACTTACTCAGATTTTTTTTTTTTCAAATATTTAACTGAATTCTATTGATTAAAATGTAATAATTTTAATTAGGTAGACATTATTACTCCTTGAAAAAATTATTATCACAATATCCGATGAGAATTACTTACAGATATTAATGACATCCTTTAAAAAACTGAGCTACTTTTTCAGATGTGTTTGGAATGCAGAATATCAAAATACCACTCTAAGCCATGGTGATTAAAATGTAATAATTTTAATTAGGTAGACATTATTACTCCTTGAAAAAATTATTATCACAATATCCGATGAGAATTACTTACAGATATTAATGACATCCTTTAAAATATTGAGCTACTTTTTCAGATGTGTTTGGAATGCAGAATATCAAAATACCACTCTAAGCCATGGTGATTACAAATTTGACTGGTCTTAAAATTACTTTAGTGCCCTTATTTTGAGCGGAAAAATTGCTCTTGCACTTGCCTCATTATATAGTTATAGATAAGAAGAGGCGCTTTAGGAATTAAATGCACCAATTGGACTATAAATTTAGTAGTTGGACTTTTAGGATCAAATAGGCCCATATGAATATATCAAATGGGCCTTGGGTTTCTGCTCACGAATAACACTGCCCGAATAGGTCAAATGGGCCGTGGGTTTCTTCTTACAGAAAAGGCAATCTTTTAAGGGCAACTCCAATGGTGGTTCTAGTCCTAAGGGTCCTAAAACCAAATTTTAATATCCATGGAGACTTTTTGCATGGTCTTAAAAAATCATCTCCAACAATGGGTATCAAAAATTAGGTACCAAATTAGTTTTTTTTTAAGTTAATAACTTTATTAATATTTTTAATATGATAAATAATTTTGAAATATAATAATTATTTTAATTAGTTATTTTTTATCAAAAAATAAAATTTTATAAACAATTTCAAAATATAATAATTATTTTAATTAATTATTTTTTATAAAATTTAAAATTTTATAAATAATTATATAAAAATTTAAATAAATTTAAATCAAAAATCAAAATTTTTATGTATAATTAAATAAATTTTAAAAGAAGTAAAACAAATGTAGAAAGAAAATGAAAGAAGGGTGTATGAAAAAAAATGAAGTAGCAAAGTCCTAAGCAAAGTCTTAAATATGGTATTTTGCTAAGGACTTAATCAAATTTTGATACCTCTAGTTTTTGCCATTGGAAATGCAAAAACCTTTATGTAGGTATCAAAAATAGATTTTAGGATCATTGTTGGAGTTGCCCTAAACGGTCTTATTCCTTTAATATATAAACCCTCCTCGCTCCACTCTCATTCCCTCGATTTATTCTCTCTCTCTCTCTCTCTCTCTCTCTCACTCACACACACACACTCGACTCCACCCGCCATCCCAGACACCGTTCCCGATCATTTCATCCCTCTCTCTCTCTCTCTCTCTCTCTCTCAAGATTCTCACGCTGAAAATAATTGCGTCTGGGTAGAACCCTAAAACCTCCGGTCCCTCCGTCATTTTCTTAAAAGTGACGGAGATCTAGGGTTTCGTGCCATTTGAGGGGAAATTTATCATTTTCATCGAAAATTCCCTCCCCCTCCCCTACGCAGATCTAGGGTTTCGTGCCATTTGAGGTGAAATTGGAAGTGATGTTCGGGGATCGTGCCATTTGAGGGGAAATTGGAAGGGGTGATGTTCAAGTTCGTGCCAGTTGATGAAGGCTTCTTGCGGGAATACATAGATAAGTTGATTCTCTCATGGAGATATCTCTGTATCTTTTATGCTTTTATACCCAATCTTAAGTTTCTTAATATGCATTGCTTAAAATTTTGTTTTCCCTTGTTTTGCAGTGTATGTACCGGTGGTGATTGGGCAGAATTTCTCACTTGGATGGGAGTCGTTCCATGGGTTATAATGTCGGGAGGTATTAAGATCTATATAATTCATCATTCAATCAACTGGTTTGGTGCCTGGGCATTTTATTACTCTCTCAATATTCTTATGACCTGGAGTTCTTATGTTATGATAAACGTATTTTAAATTAAATAAATAATAAAATTTCCGTCCTCAATTTTCTGAAAATAACTTAAGCCCAAGAGGACTCTCTCTCTCTCTCTCTCTCTATATATATATATATATATATATATATATATTTATATATATATATATATAATATACTCCCTCCGTCCCATACCTACGTGCACAATTTCCATTTTGGGCGTCCCAAACCTACGTGCACATTTCCTAAAATGGAAAGGAATCTTTACTATTCCCTCCACTCATTCTCTCTCCTACATTATTTTAATACTCACAACACCATTATAATTTACTATTCCTTCCACTCATTCTCTCTCCTATTTTATTTCACACTCACAACACTTTCAATATAATACTCTCTCCTTAATTTACGTGAAAAGTCAAACCGAGCACATAGGTCCGGGACGGAGGAGTATATATATATATATATATATATATATATAAGTGATAACAAGAAAACTGGAGACAGATCAAGTCAAGACATTAGTTTGAAATTTTATTCAGTATAAGTATAGGATAACCATGTTTCACATGTAGTTTGAGTGTTTGATTAGCTCAAATCAGATTTAACTCAAGGTCCATATCGAAACCTATTGATGAAATAGTTCCTACAGAACTTAGAGAACGACTATGTCTTCCAATCTGAGCTTTTCATTTTGACAATAAGATCTAGCATGAAGGATAATGTTAGCTGTCAATGTTCATATATTGTTCATGAGGTTGAGATGAAGGGATCATACACCAGATTCAATGGCTCTCTAATCAGCGGATGTCATAATCTCAACTCCTGAGAAGTGGGATGGTATTAGTCGTATTTGGCATACCTAAAGCTATATCACAAATTTATTTGCATTAGAGCCTATTGTTCCAGAATGCATAAAATTAAAGATGATTTGACATACAACTTCTAATCCATATCATATCCCCACTAGTACACCCTTTCCTTGTGACATATTTCTCATCAATGTCTCCGCGTTCATTATGTTGTAATCTCTTGTTTGGTGTGTAACATTCTCATACTTAATCTGCATCATGGCTCAAGCAACCATCTCAAACAAAGGCACACCTGATTGTTGTTGACTCCCTAAGTGAATTTCTGTTATACTCTTTCGTATTATTTTTATGAGGTACAATTATATTTATATTTTGTGTGTTTGTTTCAGGAAGGCATTGTTGCAGTGTTTTTAGACTAACTTGCCAAGTGGACCAAGAAGATAAAGAGGGTTGTAGGTTAGTAGTGGCAGGTAAACTATTGTTGTGAAACAGCAAATTTCCTTTACTTCATGGTTGGTAGAAATCAGTTCTTTTTAAAAATTGATGTTGTGTGTATTTGTGGGCATATATATGTGTGTGTTTGTATTTATAAAAGAAAACCTTGAAGCTTCAAAACTCAGTCATTGAAGTTATTTCAAGTATCAAATTGATACCCTGCTACACATTCCCAATGGATATTCTAGACACCTCTAAACTAAGAGTAGGGCTCTTTTTATGGGATGTTGGTATAGTATAGGTGTAAGTTATTTTTTGTTTAAAAAGATTGGTACAATTATTTTCGCAAATATTTTTCGGTGCTAGGAAGTAGGTATGTGATCTTATCTGGATTGATCTGAGTTTGTAGTTGTACCTTGGAGTACCTAGTACCCAACCAAAGTCGGCACTCCCATATCTATTCCTATCTTGCTGTTGCCAATCAAAAGATCACCAGCCACTCCCACAAAGCCACTATTACCACTAACCTACTTTCTACTTCAATCACCGAGTGGTCTGCTAGAGGATGTTTGGCGATCCAGATACCTTTATGGCAGCTATTAATCGACAGAGAGTGGAGCGAGCATATTCAGAAACATATTCCCGTCAGCAATCCCCCGCCACCTGAACAGATCATTGGTACCCACTCTCTTCCATATCTCAATCAAATAAGCATATATGATATAGGAGTATATTATACATTCTGATTTGGGATTGTATATTGATCTCCTTCAATAATTGCATGACAATTATTTTTTTTTTCCGAAGGCGATAATTGTTCATTTCTCTACTAATCTCCTATACTTCAATTTGACTTGTATATTCTTAGCCATTACTCCCTCTATCCCATCATAAATTCCTAGCTGACTTATCAATGTTTAAAATTGTTTTCATGGAATGTGCCTTGCTTGTTTTTTGTATATTGCTTATATCATGGTAAAATTGTAATGAAAATATTTCCTTATTTAGAAACACGACACTTATTTTGGGATGGACCAAAAAGGACAGTGACACTTATAATAGGACGGATGGAGTATACAAATCAGCTTTCTCGGTGACCAATATGCACGGTGACCAATATGCATTTTGCTTAGACTCATGTTTTACCAAATAGTACTAGTATATTGCTTTAGGATAATGTTCTCGTTGTTCCTATATCTTTTGTATTTGCTAATGAAACCATGGTAAGAGTGCCTAACCTAACACCTATAAAAAAAGAGTGCCTAACTTAACAAAAAGCCTAAAAATTGGTGGGAAGCTTTTGCTTTACTAGTTTTGTAGTTAAGTCAACTTGTCGTAATACTTCATCTAGTTGGTGTATCCGGACAACCGTTCTATGCTGGTTGTACTGCAGTACTTGAGCCGTCCTAATTGGCATCTCTATATTCTCTATAAGTCGTGACTTGTCAATATCAATTTTCTGCATCCTAATAATGTACTCACTCAAATCTCTAAATGAGTGTCCAACTTTTCAAAAAAATTGTCCCATAATGAATGTCCTCAATGGTTTCTTATGTATTGTGTAACTAATAATGCTTAACATTTTTGCAAATATCCCTTAAAATGAAATTTGAACATTCATTTAGGGACAGAGGGACTACATATTTATTATTTACTGTCCAAAGCCAGTATCTGCCTCGACTTGGATGAAGTGTGTAGAGAGGTCGGTCTCCCTCCTGATGTACTCAATTTTCTATCTGGATTTGGTCCAGAACCCATCCTCCATTGGTGCCCATGTTGACAAGGTCCATTTCACTTATCTCATGCAATTAGCAATCTTTACTTATGCGTGTCCTGTAGTTCTGTAACATGCACTAGGCTTCCGAGCATGTCGCTAAAGTGATTCATAATTGTTTGCTAAAGTGATTCATAATTGTTTGACTGATGGCATTTACAGAGAGCAGATTCACAGGGAGCAAGGTCATGAGCATTTGAAATAACTTCTAATACCTAGTTGGCATCTGGATAACTGAATGTGTTTGAGACTTGCTACAGATTCCACAGTTTTCAGAGCATACATCATGTCGCTTTTGCCTTTGTACAAGAGTTGCATATGTTTTTTTTTTTAAGGAGGGTTGCATATGGTGTTAAATATGAGTTTTCCGTTCCATTTTAACTAATTGGGTATGCTTTAATGATGATTCTAGTTATTAAATCAACTGCATCCATTAATCCAAACAATGTTGATGATGGATTTAGACTGAGATTGCAATATATACTGCTCTCCATTTCATTTTGTAGGAATTACCTTTGTTGATGGGAACATGGAAAGTTGCTCTTGCCTTGGCTGTTTGATGTGCTGCAATATATAAGCCGGTGCTCCATTGGTGTCATCCCCATGTTGACAAGGTTCAGTTCTCTTATCTAATGCAATTAGTTAGTTTTGCTTGTCCAGTAGTTCTTTAACATGTGCTAGGCTTCTGATCATTTTGTCAAATGATTATATAATTGTTTGACAAATAGCATTTACTGGAAGCAGCGCCACAGGAAACATGATCATGACTGCTGCAGCTCAAATTGTGAAGCTATTCCGTAGCTGGATGGAATGGTGCGTTTCTGTTCACATTTCTTTTTTATTTCATGTATGGTTTTTTTCCAGTTGGTACTCGCACACAGAGAGGAATAGAAAGCTGAATAAAACACCCTGGATATGCGTGTATAACTGAATGTGTCGTGTTAATTATATGATATCATAGTGTGCTCAGAATGCTGCATTTCTCATACTAACTGTTTTAAATCAACCTTTTAAAAAACCATACATAAAATAAAAAAGAAATTAATTAATTGTTCAAGCATAACTTGCCTGCAGATATATATTATTCACAATATGTATAGACCTTTTAGTTGTTAGGCCCGTCTCAGTAATTATAAGGGCCCTGTGCTAAATATAAATATCGGGGCCCTTAGTATTTAAAAAAAATACACTATAGAATGACTGCAATAATTTTGAAGTAAAAAAAATCATTAGTATTTTAAATCACCCTATAAAAACCATATATACTATTCACAATATGTATAGACCTTTTAGTTGATTTTCATGTAATTTCAGCGTCAACCATCTTAGGGGTTGAGAAAAATTAATTTCATTGAATTCCTCAATTTTCATGTTTTATAATGACTGAGATCTTAGTGCATATTTACAAGTGTGGAGAGGCTTCATCTAATGTTATGCTGGTGCACTGTCAGGAACTAGAAGCATTTCCTGAATTGGAGATCGGGCAACCTTCCACTGTGATTAGGTTCATGCAGGTGCTTGACTTCTCTTACATTCTTAGCTATTTAAATAATGTTATAATTGTTATCACAGCATAAAAATTTATTCTTTTGTCGACTTGGTGAGGCATTACTAGGGTTAATAAGACTGGATCTAGGGATGACAACGGGTTGGGGTTTGTAATTACGTGACCCGACCCGCATTCATGTGTTATCATTCCGAACCCGACCCGTACCGGCACCGCAGAAACCTGTTCCGACACCACCCAACCCATGAATGTTTTAACCCTAATATGGGTTTTGTAATTACACGACCCGACCCGCATTCATGTCTTATCATTCCGAACCCGACCCGTACCGGCACCGCAGAAACCTGTTCCGACACCACCCAACCCATGAATGTTTTAACCCTAATATTCACAGCCTTCAATTCCAATTTCCAAAGCCCTTTGGATTCGTACTCACAGAACCCACAATTATCAAAAAGGAAATTTCTTAAATCTCATTAACACAACCCAATTTTAAATCTGCACAAAAATACTTTGAGGGGAGGACTTCAAAATCTCTATCTAATCACAAATCCCTTTGAAGTTATACTCACAAAACCCCCACCTTTAAATCTGGAAAAAAATTATGAAATTTATTTCTCACACTATCCACATCTCCAAATATGCAGAAAAATTCTTGGATCTAATGGGAGAGAAGAGAGAGGAGACTGTCGAAAATAAGAAGAAAAAAGAAGAAGAAAAGGCAAGCACGTTGTTGCTGACATTCCTAATGACAACTCAATTGAACATAGGTTCTACAAGTTTTTCTTTTTTTTTTTTTTTTTGTTCCAAACACATATTTATCGTTAATTTTTTTTTCATTGGTTTTGGTCATTCTTCTTAGCTGAAGGACTGATATTGTGCACTTTCTTAGGATTTCCAAATCTGAAAGGGCATGCTTCCTTCGTCACATTCTGCATTATGTTTGCCATATCGTAACGAAGATCGTTAATATCTGTACGAACATGATTGAACCCATCCTCCATCTTCTGTTTAAGCTCGTCTTTCATATCCTGGAGTTGGTCTTCGAGTGAGTACTTCGGTTTACCCGTGACAAATTTCAGGGCATCATCTGGAGTCTTGGGAAACCCTTCCTCAAGAAGCCTCTTACCACCCTCGAATAAGTTGACAATATCCTTAACCACGGAAGTGGCGGTTTGATAGTATGCATATCCTTCGCACACCTTCCTGAAATTGGTCAAGATCTGTGGTTTCTTCTCTAAGAACTTCTTGAACTTGGACATTTCCTCCGGGGAAATGCGAGCTGGATCAGCAGCGGTTGCCTGGTCTTTGACCACACGATCGGAGACGTCAAAGCTGACCTAAAAGGCGATGTCAAAGCTGACCCAAAGGCGACGTCATAGGTGATCTCAAAGACCAGACAATCGCTGCTGATCCAGCTCGCATTTCCCCGGAGAAAATGTCAAGTTCAAGAAGTTCTTGGAGAAGAACCCACAAATCTTGACCAACTTCAGGAAGGTGTGCGAATGATATGCATACTATTAAATCCCCACTTCCGTGGTTAAGAATACTGTCAACTTATTCGAGGGTGGTAAGAGGCTTCTTGAGGAAGGGTTTCCCAAGACTCCAGATGATGCCCTGAAATTTGTCACCGGTAAACCGAAGTATTCACTCGAATACCAACTCCGGGATATGAAAGACAAGCTTAAACAGAAGATGGAGGATGGGTTCAATCATGTTCGTACATATATTGACGATCTTCATTACGATATGGCAAACATAATGCAGAATGTGACGAAGGAAGCATGCCCTTTCAGATTCAGAATTCCTAAGAAAGTGCACAATATCAGTCCTTCAGCTAAGAAGAATGTCTAAACAAGAAAATAATTTTGTTTATTATATATAGATAGATAACCATATACTCTATACTTTATATATACACAATGATTTTGTTTATACATATTCAACACTATTCCAACTTATCATCTTATGTCCCATCACTTTTCTTTTATTTTATATTCTTTATTTTTTTATTAGTAAAATTATTATTATTATCATTTATAATAAAAAAAATATTTCACACTTAATTAATTTTCACTAAAAAGAAATAGAAAACTTAGTAAAGGATAATAAAGAAATTTATATTTAAAAAAGAGGAATTTTTTTCTATGTTCAAATAAAATGAAAGAAGTTTCTATTTAAAGAGAAAAAAAAAATTATGAATGTTGGTGTAAAAATTTTTTGTAAAAATATTTAATTTAATATATAATAATTGAGGTTAAAGAGAGGATTAAATTTTATTTTTTGAAAACCAGCTACCCAATCGTCTTTCGCCACGTGTTCAAAACAAAAAAAATTAAAAAAAAGGGAAAATGATGGAATAACGCGGCGTTGTCGGCGGGTGCGGCACACGCGCCATAGAATTGACGTAACCACCCTTTATTAAACGGATAACACGTGTCCAATTTGGTTTAAAAAAAATTTTGGGCTAATAAGAGACTGCCACATATAGTTTGAGGCTTGTTTTTTGCATTTTTGCCACGAAGTAAATTGTCTAAAATGCCCTTCAATGGCCAAAAAATTACCACAACCTTGTTATTATATATAGATAGATTATTATTATTATCATTTAGAATTAAAAAGATTACTTCACACTTAATTAATTTTCACTAAAAAGAAATTGAAAATTTAGTAAAGGATAATTAACAAATTTATATTTAAAAAAGAGGATATATATATATATATACACATTATTATTATATTAAATAATCATATATACTTTATAAATACACAATGATTTTGTTTATACATATTCAAGATTTGAGGAAGAGTTAGAAGATTCGAATGGGAAAGCATTGCGATGGAATTTTTGTATCTGGACTACCTTCAACGTCGATGAAGATGGGTGTGTTGGAGTAGTAGTGGATATATAGATCAAGTCAGTTTACTTTCTACTTATATCAACGAAGGGTTCGAGGGAGAAATTAAAACATTGTGCATTGCGGGGGATTGATTGATTTCGTGGAGCACCAATCAACATTTTACCAGATCGGGATCGAGGATTCATTGTGCTGTTGGGAAGCTGGATGCAAGGTTTTGAGTTCCAAGTCTTGTTGCAGTGATGCGTTTCATCCTCAGGCAGATGTGCAGACAAAGAAGACTATCCAGATTCTTGGGAATAAGTTGTGTGTTGTGTAATGGAGATCCTTTCAACTTGAGAAGTTTATTTAACCTTAGTGAGTTTGCGTATATTAGTAGATTTCAGTTCAGTATTGAATTGGTAACGTATGGAACATTGTATGGGAGAAATTATCTTTATGATTTCTCATGTGTATGGAGTTCTTCAACTAATGATGATTAAGCGGATTTGACCTTCATGGGGAGGTCACCTTCTTAAATTGATCAGTAAGGTAAGGTAGTTTAAAATTCGGGACGAATTTTCTTTAAGGGGGAATGAGTGTAACGACCCTAACTCTAGGCACAAATTTTAGTATAATATGTTATGCTTTTAATATTAATGTTAACTCTATGTGTTTATTTTATGTATTTAAATTCTTATGTTAGGATGAGATGGTGGAAGGATAGTTTTAAAATCCTTAGGTTAAATATGGAAATAAGTTAAATTATTTTGTTGGGATATGGTAATTGAAAATAAATAAAATATGAGTAGCTAGGTTACTTGTGTAGAGGAAAGAAGTAAAAGGTTGAAATTCTTTATTTAAACATTTGGGGGCTTTATTTTAAATTGGTGAAAGCCTTACATTATTAGGGGCATGGGGGGACCATGCTTCCCCCTAATTCCCTCATCCTTCTTTCCCAATAGTCAAACCTCCCCATACCTCCCATACTTCCTTCACCTCCCTCACTTTCACCTCCTCATTTTCCTTCTTACTTCCTCCTAGCAAGAACCATAGAAGCTCTTCCATGAAAGCATTTCTTCCAAGTTGCTAGCAAACTCATTTCTCTTCCATTTTTCAATCCAAGAGTACTTTTGTGATTGGTGCATCTAGGAGAGTTGATCAAGCCAAGAAAATCTTCATTCCATCTTGTATTTGCTAAGGTGAGTTATTATGACCCTTCCCTTCTTTAAATGTTCATGAACTATTAAATGTTGTTATTGTTGTTCTAATGGCTATTTGATGCTTTTGGGAAACTTTCTTAGATTTGAGGAATGGGGTAGTGTCATGGAAAATGTTGTTGTTCATGAAAGTGGTAAAGTGTAGAAGTAAATGGGTTGGGATGGATTAAATGGAAATCTTGAAAATGGTAGTAAATTGGGTGGAAAACCAAGTGGAAATGATCTAGGCTTAGGACATGATACTTTGGAGTTAAATGAGTTAGAATGAAGTTAACAAAGTTAGAATTTCCTTTTAGGTTCACCAAGTAGAAGGATCTTAGTATAAATTTTGGTTTTGGGAATTTCTAATTAACATTGCTGCTGCTACCAGTTTTTGGGCCGTGGCATGAGTCGTGCCCTGGGGCACGAGTCGTGCCCATGGCCAACTCGTGACCACGAGTCGTTTCTAGGAGGCCAAGTCGTTCTGAGTAACTTAAGGAAATTGGCACGAGTCGTGCCCTCAGGCACGAGTCGTGCCATGTGGAAGTCACGAGTCGTGACTAGGGTAAAAGGGAAGTCGTGCCTGGTTTGGGACGACTGATTCAGAGGAAGGTCAAATGGGCACGAGTCGTGCCTTGGGGCACGAGTCGTGCCCTGGCCTGGGTACACTGCACCAACTTTAGAGCTGTTCAAACCTAATCAAACTAGAACCAAAATGAAATCTCTTTAACCTAGATGAAAGTAGAATACTTTGGCTACGCAATGACGTCTTATTTGGTCAAAATGGATTTGTGGAAGTAGTTTAAATATTGTCCAGAAATTGGGTGATAAGCTTGATTAGTAACTTCACCAAAGTAGTTCAAACTTGGGAAATAGATTTTGAACCTTTATTAAGTTTATTCGAGGTTGTATAATGACTATGTAGGAATGGTTTATGATACATTGTGGCCTTACTTGTCCCATATGTAGGTGTTAGTGCCCTAGGCCTATAGAGATAGACCTTTATGTAATGTCATTGTTCATTTATATATGAGATTGTTTATTTGATTATTATATGTGTTTGCATGTTTAGTTATAATAATCGTGTCCCTAGTACTTATGAAGCACTAGTATGAAGTCTAATGGATAATCATGTGATGATTATATGCATGGAGATGCACATTAGATTCATGGGTACTTTTTAGAGAACAAGGTACTGGACTTGACCCATTATGAGATCTATGTCATGGTCAAATGTCATAATTAGATCTCATATAGTCATATCATTGATATCCTTTGACCTGAGATTATCATCGTCTTCCGCTCGATGAATATCATGTTTGATATAGTTTAACGTTGTCTTTAACCGGATGACAATAAGGGCTATCATTGGCATGGTATGATTCTTGTTGGGAAGAATGATAAGTCAAGATGGAAATTGTCCCTCGTAAAGAGAGATGTTTGCTAGGCCACTCGTAAGTAAGATTGATGTAGTGCATGGCCATGCCCGAATGAATTAATGTGATTAATGTCATTCGATTAATCAATTTACTTGATAACGAGAAAGCATTGAACAATATGAGTTGACGTGGACTATGACTCATGTTCATTATAACATCGTGTGACAATGGGATTGTGATATGTTCTATATAGGAAATCGAACTTGATATTATATTATTTGGGTAGGCATGATGGCTTGCTAGAGTCCGCTCATGTCTTATGAGGATCGATGTGATCGAACTCATTGCCAACATAATATAGTCCTATGGGGTCACACGCATCGAACGAATTGTCAAAAATGAAGAATATGGAGTTTTTGTTCTCAGGGGACGACTCGTCCCCAGGCCAGAACCAACTATTCCCCTTAAGGGGGACGCCAGATTCAGAAGCTGGGTGTCAGGGGACGACTCGTCCCCTGGGCACTGGACTGACGCGGAATTGACTTAAAACTAGGATTTTCACGAGGGGAAAAGTTTTATAACGTATAAATACTCACCCCTGGTTGCCCTAGTCGTCATAAGAACGTTTTGGCTTGAGAGAAACACCAAGAGTGAGAGATTTCAATTGAGAATTGAGAATCAAACACCACCAAATCCATTGTTCTTCATTGATTGAAAGGTGTTTCAATCAATAGGATCTAGCAATCCTCCTAGAAGAGTTCTAGGGTTCGTTCTTCGCGTGGATACACATAGAGGATCTTCGCTTGTCAAGATCTTTAGTTCGTGATTCCCGTTCGTTCATCAAGGATTAACAAGGTCGTTCAATCTGGAGTCGGGTCAAGTTTATCAAAGGCAAAAGCATTCAAGGTTGGTATTTCTATTTCATCTTTTCTTAATTAATCATCTAGAACGGATTCTAGGGCTTGGGGTTTTTCGAGTTATTGCTTATTCCGCTGCGCATGGACCCTCGAAACCCAACAGTGGTATCAGAGCCCCGTTCATGATGTTTAGTTAGATAATCATGATAATTGTGTAATGTGATTATATGAATTTTCATGATGTGCATGATCTAGAATATGAATTTATATGGGATTTGCTTATGGAAGTAATTGTATATGTAAATATACCATGATTATGAATTGAATTATGTGATTAATGTGATTAATCTATAATATGGATTTTGATGTATTACTTAGTATATAGGCTGGAAGCCAAGACCTTCCCCGCAGGCACTTCTGGAAAGTGTGAGATAACTTTGGATACGATGCCACGTACTAGTAATTACTGATCAAATATGATTTGTGTTGCATCATTCCACGATTATAATTATGCTCATATGGTTTTCATGAATCAACTTTGGCATGTAATTGATAAGCATGAAAAATTGAACCTTCTTTGTAATTTGAGTTTGTTTTATGCCACCCATGTTTAAACACTTGTGAGTACACGGGTAGTTTCATGTAGGCTACGCCACAACGAGGTATATTGATTCTATCTTTGTATGATCAAGATGAGCAAATAGTGATTGCTATACGTTTAACATGGTTGAACTCAATTAGGCTATCAAAACGGTTTTGGGCCTAAGGCATAAGATGAGATTGAAACATGTGACATATGATGTCTATAATCTCATAATGATCTAAGAGTCATATATAGATATGATTGATAAATGTTATCTACCTTTTTAGTTTAATTTTGAGCAGTCGTGCCATAGCCGACTTGAAATTAAATTAAAGTTGGGTCTTAGCCTATTAAATTATATTATACATGTTTGTATAAGAAGGTTATATAATTTAGTGGGAGTATTTATGAAATACTTTAATTAATCTCTTAAATGAATTGGTATTTATATGTGTTTCATATCTTGTTGCATATTTTTGTAGATCAATGGCTGTAAACAATAATTAAAACATGTCACTGCGATCAGTCCTTGAGAAGGACAAGTTAGAGGAGAATGGCAACAACTATGTGGATTGGATCCGCAGTTTGAGAATTGTTCTCAAACAAGAAAGGAAGTTGTACATTCTCGATGGACCCGTTCCTCCCGAGCCTGCTGCTAATGCAACTAAAGCGGAAAGGGACCAACATAAGAAACATATGGATGATTCTATTGATGTTGCTTGCCTGATGCTTGCGACCATGTGTAAGGCTCTTCAGAAGGACCTTGTACACATGAAAGCCTATGATTTGGGAAATCATTTGAAGGAAATGTTCCAGTTGCAAGCACGTACGGAAATGTTTGACACTATGAAGGCTCTTCATTCATGCAAGATGATTGAAGGACAACCTGTTGGGCCTCATGTGTTGAAAATGAAGGGTCACCTCGAACATCTTGAGAGGCTTGGATATCCTATCCAGTTAGAGGCGCTACGGATATGATATTGCATTCACTCCACGAAAGTTATAATCAGTTTATTCTGAATTATAACATGAATGGGATGAATAAATCTCTGTTTGAATTGCATGGGATGCTAAAGAATGCGGAGAACAATATTACCAAGAAAACCAATCAAGTGTTGATGGTGAATAAAGGAAAGGGGTTCAAAAACAAGGGTAAAGCAAAAGTTGCTAAACCGGAGGCAAATGTTGCCGTTGCTGAGAAGCCTAAACCCAAATCCCAAAAGGATGCGGTGTGTTACCATTGCAAGGAAACTGGGCATTGGAGGCGTAGCTGCAAGCTTTATCGGGAAGGGCTGAAGAAGAAGGGCAATGAGATTGCCATGACTTCGTGTATCTATGTGATAGATATTTTACTTTCTACCTCTAGTTCTTGGGTATTAGATACCGGATGTGGATCTCACATTTGCCTAAATGTGCAGGGACTAAAGAATAGAAGGTTGCTCAAAGAGGGTGAAGTAGATCTACGGGTTGGAAATGGAGCAAGAGTTGCTGCATTGGCCGTAGGGACTTACGAAGTCACTTTACCAAGCGGATTAATTTTAGTTTTAAATAACTGTTATTATGTTTCGGATTTGAGCAGAAACATTATTTCTATTTCATGTTTAGACAATGAGGGTTACAATTTTCTTATTGCGAATAAGAAATTTTCAATTTATTTGAATGACATGCTTTATTGTGTTGCTCATTCTTTTAATGGCCTTTATGTCTTGGATGTTGAGAATAATGTTGATAATGTCTATCATGTTAGTAAGAAATCCAAACCAAACAATGTGAATGACACATATAAATGGCATTGCCGTCTTGGGCACATAAACGAGAAACGCATCTCTAAACTCCATAAAGATGGATATTTAGACTCACATGATTATGAATCATATGATGTTTGCGAGTCTTGTTTATTGGGCAAGATGACTAAAGCACCTTTTACTAAGAGTAGTGAAAGGGCTAGTGATTTGTTGGCCCTCATACATACTGATGTATGTGGACCAATGAATAGCATTGCTAGGGGAGGATTTCGGTACTTCATAACGTTCACTGATGACTTATCTAGATATGGCTACGTCTATCTGATGAAGTACAAAAGTGAAGCATTTGAGATATTTAGAATATTTCAAAGTGAAGTACAAAATCAACTTGGCAAAACTATTAAAACACTTCGATCCGATCGAGGTGGTGAATATTTGAGCCAAGAATTTGACGATCATCTGAAAAGTTGTGGAATTGTTTGAACTTACTCCACCCGAACACCACAATGGAATGGTGTGTCCGAGAGGAGAAATCGAACCCTATTAGATATGGTTCGATCGATGATGAGTTAAGTTAACCTTCCTATTTCCTTTTGGGGACATGCACTGGAAACAGCTGCTTTCACACTTAACAAGGTCCCTACTAAATCGGCTCCTAAAATCCCACATGAGATGTGGCATGGAAGAAAGCCTAGCTTATCTTTCATGAAGATTTGGGGATGTGAGGCTTATGTAAAGAAATTGGTTTACGAACATAAACTTGCACCTAGATCAGATAAATGTATTTTCGTTGGTTATCCTAAGGAAACGAAAGGATATCAATTTTACAACCAATCCGAGAACAAAGTGTTTGTTGCTCGAAACGGTGTCTTTCTAGAGAAAGAGTTTCTCTCTAAAGAAACTAGTGGGAGTAAAATTGATCTTGAAGAAATTCAAGAACCTGAAAATGACATAGAGCCAGTAGTAGAGACGGAACCAAATTCACAAGCTGTTGTGGAACCGGTTCAAGATACACAAGTTCTTCGCGGTCGGATAGGATACGATCCGAACACGAGAGATATGGATTTCTCATGACGGAAAGTAATGAAGTAGAAATCATTGAGAATGATGAACCTACTTCCTATCAAGAGGCGATGTCCGCTCCTGATTCAGACAAGTGGCTAGGAGCCATGGAATCCGAAATCAAATCCATGTACGATAATCAAGTTTGGAACTTGATTGATCCACCTGAAGGTGTAAAAACCATAGGGTGCAAGTGGGTTTTCAAAAAGAAAACCGGCATGGATGGGAAGGTACATACTTATAAGGCTAGGCTAGTTGCTAAGGGGTATAGGCGGATTCATGGCGTTGACTATGATGAAACCTCTTCGCCGTAGCAATGCTTAAGTCTATTAGAATCCTAATTGCCATAGCCGCATATTACGACTATGAGATATGGCAAATGGACGTCAAAACAGCGTTTCTTAACGGAAACCTACTTGAGGATGTATACATGATACGGCTGAAGGGTTTGTCGATCCAAAGGATTCTAACAAAGTATGTAAGTTGCAGAGATCCATTTATGGATTGAAGCAAGCTTCCGGAGCTGGAATCTACGTTTTGATGAATCGATCAAAGAGTTTGGCTTCATCAAAAACGAAGATGAACCTTGTGTATACAAGAAGATAAGTGGGAGCATAGTGCTATTTACGGTGTTGTATGTCGATGACATCTTACTCATTGGAAACAATGTTCCTGCACTTGAGGCTGTAAAGTCCTGGTTAGGAAAATGTTTTTCAATGAAAGATATGGAGTGAGCGGCTTATGTCCTTGGTATCAAGATCTATAGAAATAGATCAAGAAGGATGATTGGTTTGAGTCGTAGTACATATATTGACAAGGTCCTTAGAAGATTCCGCATGGAAAATTCTAAGAGAGGATACTTGCCAATGGGACACGGTATTACTCTTAGCAAGACTCATTGTCCTAAGACAAATGATGAGCGAAAGAGGATGAGTGATATACCATACGCTTCGGCAATTGTGTCTATCATGTATGCCATGTTATGTACTAGACCCGATGTCTCGTACGCTCTAAGCGCAAGCAGTAGATACCGATCTGATCTGGTGAGAACCATTGGATAGCTGTCAAGAATATCCTTAAGTACTTGAGAAGGACTAAGGATGTATTCTTGGTATTTGGAGGAATGGAAGATGATCTGGTTGTAAAGGGTTACACGGATGCAAGCTTCCAAACCGACAAAGATGACTATAGATCGCGATGCTGGTTTTGTGTTTATGCTAAATGGAGGTCTTTGTTTGTTGGAAGAGTTCCAAGCGAGCAACGTTGCGATTCTACAACAGAAGCCGAATACATAGCAGCATCGGATGCGGCTAAGGAGGCGGTTTGGATCAAGAAGTTCGTTAGTGACTTAGAAGTCGTTTCGAGTATCACTAACCCGATAGAGCTTTTCTGTGATAATAATGGTGCTATTGCTCAAGCAAAAGAACCAAGGTCACATCAGCGATCCAAACACATTTTGAGACATTTCCACCTCATTCAAGAAATCTGTGAAAGGGAGGACGTCAAGATATGCAAGGTACCAACGGATGACAACATCTCGGACCCTCTCACCAAGCCTTTACCACAAGCTAAACATGATGGTCATGTTAGGTCCATGGGTATAAGATACATGAATGATTGGGCCTAGTGCAAGTGGGAGACTGTAGGTGTTAGTGCCCTAGGCCTATAGAGATAGACCTTTATGTAATGTCATTGTTCATTTATATATGAGATTGTTTATTTGATTATTATATTTGTTTGCATGTTTAGTTATAATAATCGTGTCCCTAGTACTTATGAAGCACTAGTATGAAGTCTAATGGATAATCATGTGATGATTATATGCATGGAGATGCACATTAGATTCATGGGTACTTGTTAGAGAACAAGGTACTGGACTTGACCCATTATGAGATCTATGTCATGGTCAAATGTCATAATTAGATCTCATATAGTCATATCATTGATATCCTTTGACCTGAGATTATCATCGTCTTCCGCTCGATGAATATCATGTTTGATATAGTTTAACGTTGTCTTTAACCGGATGACAATAAGGGCTATCATTGGCATGGTATGATTCTTGTTGGGAAGAATGATAAGTCAAGATGGAAATTGTCCCTCGTAAAGAGAGATGTTTGCTAGGCCACTCGTAAGTAAGATTGATGTAGTGCATGGCCATGCCCGAATGAATTAATGTGATTAATGTCATTCGATTAATCAATTTACTTGATAACGAGAAAGCATTGAACAATATGAGTTGACGTGGACCATGACTCATGTTCATTATAACACCGTGTGACAATGGGATTGTGATATGTTCTATATAGGAAATCGAACTTGATATTATATTATTTGGGTAGGCATGATGGCTTGCTAGAGTCCGCTCATGTCTTATGAGGATCGATGTGATCGAACTCATTGCCAACATAATATAGTCCTATGGGGTCACACGCATCGAACGAATTATCAAAAATGAAGAATATGGAGTTTTTGTTCTCGGGGACGACTCGTCCCCAGGCAGGCTCAACTATTCCCCTTAAGGGGACGCCGGTCGAAGGCTGGGTGTCGGGGACGACTCGTCCTGGCGGCTGGGACGCGGAATTGACTTAAAACTAGGATTTTCACGAGGGGAAAAGTTTTATAACGTATAAATACTCACCCCTGGTTGCCCTAGTCGTCATAAGAACGTTTTGGCTTGAGAGAAACACCAAGAGTGAGAGATTTCAATTGAGAATTGAGAATCAAACACCCCCAAATCCATTGTTCTTCATTGATTGAAAGGTGTTTCAATCAATAGGATCTAGCAATCCTCCTAGAAGAGTTCTAGGGTTCGTTCTTCGCGTGGATACACATAGAGGATCTTCGCTTGTCAAGATCTTTAGTTCGTGATTCCCGTTCGTTCATCAAGGATTAACAAGGTCGTTCAATCTGGAGTCGGGTCAAGTTTATCAAAGGCAAAAGCATTCAAGGTTGGTATTTCTATTTCATCTTTTCTTAATTAATCATCTAGAACGGATTCTAGGGCTTGGGGTTTTTCGAGTTATTGCTTATTCCGCTGCGCATGGACCCTCGAAACCCAACACCATATACTTGGTGATTGGTTTGGATAGTGTAGAAGCTATTGTTGGAACATAAACGATCCATTAACAATGAACCGACTCACAACTAGATTAAGAAGAGAAGGAGAAGAAGAAGAAGAAGAATAATACGGAAGCGTGTACCTTGTGATTCCATGATTGTTCTTAGTCTTGTTCTTGAGTAAAACGAAGTATGAAGATATTCTTCAAAGTAGGGAAGAGTAGATCTTCTAAATGATAGTGCCCACACTTGATCTTCTTAGTGAATAAAAGAGAAGATTTGTGACTGAATTTTGTAAATGAATAGGTGTCTCTAAATGGCTGATGGATAGCCTTTATATAGATAGAGAAGGGGCACTTCATTTAGGGACTACACCCTTTCATAAAGATGGTGGTGTGAAGTTACCATTATGCCCATCATTTAATGGTACTTACACCTAATGGAATTCTACACATTTTGTCTATACTTTAACATTATTAAATGATTATAACAAATGAAATTAAATAACACATATTAATTAATCCATGTTCTAACAGCTATATGTTACACTATTGTGCTAACTTGGGAATGTGTATTTATCACATTGTTTCATTATTATGCAAGTGTGGATTTATGTGCTATGTGTTAACTTGTTATCCCAAGTGTGGATATATTCATTATATGGTTGCATGGTTATCCCAAGTGTGGATATGATTATCATATGGTTGTATTGTTATCCCATTTGTGGATTTATTGATTATACTGTTACCCTACTTGAATACCTATTCATTGATGGTGCTATGCTTAGTGTATTACATAAATGTTACACTATGATATTGGTTGAACATGAGTATATTTTACCATGTGGCTACATTGCTTATCCCTTTTGTGGATTATATTTCAAGTATCTATTATGTACTTGAACGTGTTTATATTTTATGTGATTGGGGGGGGGTATCATGGAATTTAATAATTATTGATTTGTTCTATAAGTGATTGAAGGTTCATCATACCTGTGACCTCTCCCCCCCTCTTTGGCCACAGACTGGGGTTATAGCATCTGTATTGAGCCAAAAGCCTTACAGAGTTGCTACTATCTTATATGGTTCCCTGGAAAATGGGTCTTATAAGATGTGAATATGCCTAAGCAGTTCACAGGAGATGAGTTATAATCATAACTGTCTCGGTTATATGATATTGGTTCTGGTGGATATGCATTCACAGAAATAGTGGAGTATTATGCCCACAGTGATACGACTTATGATTCAGACGGGAAAGGTAAACAAAGGTAACGGAAGGTGTTTACTGTTTTACCAATATGTGAGATGTACCTTGTTATGTGTTGCATCTTACCTGGCATATTGCTGCATTCATAATAGCTTGCTGAGATTTATTCTCACCCCTCTCCCTTTAATGTTTTTAGATCCTGAGACAGGCGGACCGGCCAAGTGAGGACGAAAAGGAGTTTGGACGTGGTATTTTGGGATTTGTCGGGGTACGTATAGGTTGGCGTAGAAGATGTATTTCGTATAATTCCTTTATGGAGTTTGTGTGTATAAAACTTGATTTCTACGTTATAACCAAAGTCTTTTGTAATTAAAACAGGTTGTTACCTTTAAAGTTATTCAACTCTTCCTTCCATGTAGAGAGGAATGAAGTTATTTTGGAATGGTTATGTTCTGTATGTTTAAGTTATAAGTTAAATCAAAGTTTTAAAAAGTTTAGGTGGTTTGAGTCCTTTTGGGGACGCTCTAGCTCGGGACACGGGTTAGGTTCCTGGGTTGGGGTCCTGCGGTTGGTATCGAGCTCGGTTAGAGTTCTCTGCAGAGTCTAGGCTGAGTGAGTGTGTGATAATTTACGCCGAGTGTTTAATGCAGGAGTTTATTCAATGGCTGGAAATGAGGATGATCAGCATCAGGTTCCGGGCAATGTTGGTAATGCCGGGGGTGATGGAAATCCGAATGTTGAGACGATGAACATGTTCCGAGTATTTTTGCAAAGTATGGCAACACAAGGGCAAGTACGGCAGCATCAAGAAGACAGACATGGGCATGGTTTGGAAAAGTTCGTCAAGATGATACCTCCAAGCTTTAGTGGAGACCCAGATCCGGTGACGGCGAAGAGATGGCTTGAAGCTATGAATAAAATTTTCTTGGCAATGGAGAGCTCAGATGCAGAAAAGGTGAGATGCGCAGTCTTCAAGTTAGAAGGACCTGCAGAGCATTGGTGGCAAGTAGTGAAGGACGGCTGGGATCGGGACCTTACACCGCAGACTTGGGAGAACTTCACACGCAAGTTCCGAGATCATTTTATTCCAATGGTTACAAGAGATAAGAAGGAAGTTGAGTTTTTGAGATTAGAGCAAGGATCAATGACCGTAGCGCAGTACTCAGCAAGGTTTACGGAGCTAGCTCGCTATTGTCCACATTTGGTGCCGGAAGAAGAGAGAAGGGTATATCGATTTGTGAAAGGGATTAAGGCTAGAGTTTAGGAAACAGTTATTGACTCACGACTTCACAGATTTCCAGACAGCAGTGAATAAAGCCTATCGAATAGAGAATGACATTGACGAGCACCGGGGTAAATCTGAGGGTGGAAGTGGAAGTAAACAGAGATTTCAAGGCCAAGGTTCTGGATATAGTAGAAGGCAACAGAGAGGATCAGCATCGGGATTAGCAAGAGGAGAAGAAGCGGCGACTACAACAACTCGTCCGACTTCAAATCAGGTAAGGATTGTATGTGGTTATTGCAAGAAGATGGGTCATTCTGAAGACAAGTGTTGGAGTAAGCAAGGGAAATGCTTGAATTGTGGAGAAATGGGGCACTACAAGAAAAATTGTCCTGTATTTCATCGGAGGTTAGCTTCGGGTGTCGATCAAAGGGGGCAAAGAGGTGGAATGAAAAGGGATACTGAAGGGAATCCAAAAGGGAATGTTTAAAGTTGAATCCTTGTTTTGAGTCTTGGAGGGATAGGTCCCTCAGCGGTCTTTAGAGGTATAATACCTGTCTCAGAAGTAGGGGTCATACTTTTATAGATCCCGATTTATTTCATGCATGTTTGACATTTCATTTTGCTTTCATGTGGCATACATTGTTTAAGATGTGTTTTATGTGTTAGAGGTTTCTGCTCTTACGAGAGAGTACCTCGAATCTTCTTTGGTTTACCACTAGCGTGATGTGGTCATAACTGAGCAGGTATTACCAGTTGATTTGGTATGATTACCAAATTGTGATTTTGATGTATACTTGGCCTAGATTGGTTAAGTAGTGGTTGTGCATTAATAGACTATCGTATGAAACGAGTCTTCTTTTCTATACCTAATTGGTCTATATGGTATTAGATGCAGATAAGCCTTTATGTGGTATCCTTGTTATATATGCCTTAAAGATTGAAAAATTTTGGTTAAAAAGTGTGAAGCTTAATTGGTATATGGTAGACTTAGGTTAGAAGTCTTCGAAAAATGCAATGTGCTAATTAGAAAAATGGTAAATGTGCTTTCAGCAAAGTATTATATGACTCCAGGTTGGAAAGTGGAATTACGTATTGATTTAGTGTCAGGTTTAATGCCTATGTCAAAAGCACCTTATCGAATGGTCTCGATTTTGTTGTGGTTATAATGAGCAGAGTTTTATCCTCATATTGATGGCTTGTGAAAATTATTAGTGGTGACATCCTTGCTTATTTGAAGTTGAGAATATTATGAAAATCAATTGTGAGTTGTGTTATCTATTCTTCAAGAGAAGAATTTGTGTGTGAAGTTTAACCATTGTGGGTTGGCTTGGGAAAATTACCATAATGAGTCCGTAGTTTCAAGGTTGAAAGGGGTGCTACCAAGGGAGTATCAGTAGACTTGAGAATTGTATTATTGTTGATATAGTTAACCTAGAAGAGGTATCCATGATGTAAGATGCCAATAAGGGTGAATCATATGGGTAGAGATGAAGAATAGGTTGACTGTAGATCCGATCCTTTTCTGACAAATGGATGTGAAAACTTGGTGTTTTTAATTGCATATCAAGAGAAGGTTAATTTGTGATAACTTATGTTAGAGGAAGTGAACCAGGCAGAGCAGAACTTTCTTACTTTCAACTTGGAAGTGACTAAGATTATTTTGCGTTTTACAAGTGGAAATTTTAATTATGTGCAACTAAATCTGAGATGTGTTACCGATCATAAAAGTTTAAAGTATTTGTTGGCTCGGAAGGAATTTAACAATAAGCAGAGTCAAGGGTGGAAATTATTAGAAAGACTTAAAGTGTGTTATATCTTGTTACCCGGGAAAGTTATTGTGATTGCAAATGCGATTAGCCGAAAGGCTTATGTGTCAACAAGTATATTCTTAGAGTTGCAAGGTTAGATATTTTTGCGAATATTCAAGTTACCCCTATAGTATGGAGACCTTAGAGGAAGTTCAACTATGATTCAGAATTTAAGAGGATTATCGGTTAGTTTCATGTGGGAAGACCCATGATGTTGTATTGAGTCAAGATGAAAATTTAACCTCAACTAGAATGTGTGTATCATTTCTGCAAGAGATTAGAGGACCAGTTTTAAAGGAAGACCATAGATCTAGAATTGCGATTCATCAGGAAATTTCGAAGAGGTATCAAGATTTGAGGAAGAGTTAGAAGATTCGAATGGGAAAGCATTGCGATGGAATTTTGTATCTGGACTACCTTCAACGTCGATGAAGATGGGTGTGTTGGAGTAGTAGTGGATATATAGATCAAGTCAGTTTACTTTCTACTTATATCAACGAAGGGTTCGAGGGAGAAATTAAAACATTGTGCATTGCGGGGGATTGATTGATTTCGTGGAGCACCAATCAACATTTTACCAGATCGGGATCGAGGATTCATTGTGCTGTTGGGAAGCTGGATGCAAGGTTTTGAGTTCCAAGTCGAGTTGCAGTGATGCGTTTCATCCTCAGGCAGATGTGAAGACAAAGAAGACTATCCAGATTCTTAGGAATAAGTTGTGTGTTGTGTAATGGAGATCCTTTCAACTTGAGAAGTTTATTTAACCTTAGTGAGTTTGCGTATATTAGTAGATTTCAGTTCAGTATTGAATTGGTAACGTATGAAACATTGTATGGGAGAAATTATCTTTATGATTTCTCATGTGTATGGAGTTCTTCAACTAATGATGATTAAGCGGATTTGACCTTCATGGGGAGGTCACCTTCTTAAATTGATCAGTAAGGTAAGCAAGTTTAAAATTCGGGACGAATTTTCTTTAAGGGGGAGTGAGTGTAACGACCCTAACCCTAGGCACAAATTTTAGTATAATATGTTATGCTTTTAATATTAATGTTAACTCTATGTGTTTATTTTATGTATTTAAATTCTTATGTTAGGATGAGATGGTGGAAGGATAGTTTTAAAATCCTTAGGTTAAATATGGAAATAAGTTAAATTATTTTGTTGGGATATGGTAATTGAAAATAAATAAAATGTGAGTAGCTAGGTTACTTGTGTAGAGGAAAGAAGTAAAAGGTTGAAATTCTTTATTTAAATATTTGGGGGCTTTATTTTAAATTGGTGAAAGCCTTACATTATTAGGGGCATGGGGGGGACCATGCTTCCCCCTAATTCCCTCATTCTTCTTTCCCAATAGTCAAACCTCCCCATACCTCCCATACTTCCTTCACCTCCCTCACTTTCACCTCCTCATTTTCCTTCTTACTTCCTCCTAGCAAGAACCATAGAAGCTCTTCCATGGAAGCATTTCTTCCAAGTTGCTAGCAAACTCATTTCTCTTCCATTTTTCAATCCAAGAGTACTTTTGTGATTGGTGCATCTAGGAGAGTTGATCAAGCCAAGAAAATATTCATTCCATCTTGTATTTGCTAAGGTGAGTTATTATGACCCTTCCCTTCTTTAAATGTTCATGAACTATTAAATGTTGTTATTGTTGTTCTAATGGCTATTTGTTGCTTTGGGGAAACTTTCTTAGATTTGAGGAATGGGGTAGTGTCATGGAAAATGTTGTTGTTCATGAAAGTGGTAAAGTGTAGAAGTAAATGGGTTGGGATGGATTAAATGGAAATCTTGAAAATGGTAGTATATTAGGTGGAACACCAAGTGGAAATGATCTAGGCTTAGGACATGATACTTTGGAGTTAAATGAGTTAGAATGAAGTTAACAAAGTTAGAATTTCCTTTTAGGTTCACGAAGTAGAAGGATCTTAGTATAAATTTTGGTTTTGGGAATTTCTAATTAACATTGCTGCTGCTACCAGTTTTTGGGCCGTGGCACGAGTCGTGCTCTGGGGCACGAGTCGTGCCCATGGCCAACTCGTGACCACGAGTCATTTCTAGGAGGCCAAGTCGTTCTGAGTAACTTAAGGAAATTGGCACGAGTCGTGCCCTCAGGCACGAGTCGTGCCATGTGGAAGTCACGAGTCGTGACTAGGGTAAAAGGGAAGTCGTGCCTGGTTTGGGACGACTGATTCAGAGGAAGGTCAAATGGGCACGAGTCGTGCCCTGGGGCACGAGTCGTGCCCTGGCCTGGGTACACTGCACCAACTTTAGAGCTGTTCAAACCTAATCAAACTAGAACCAAAATGAAATCTCTTTAACCTAGATGAAAGTAGAATACTTTGGCTACGCAATGACGTCTTATTTGATCAAAATGTATTTGTGGAAGTATTTTAAATATTGTCCAGAAATTGGGTGATAAGCTTGATTAGTAACTTCACCAAAGTAGTTCAAACTTGGGAAATAGATCTTGAACCTTTATTAAGTTTATTCGAGGTTGTATAATGACTATGTAGGAATGATTTATGATACATAGTGGCCTTACTTGTCCCATATACTTGGTGATTGGTTTGGATAGTGTAGAAGCTATATGTTACACTATTGTGCTAACTTGGGAATGTGTATTTATCACATTGTTTCATTATTATGCAAGTGTGGATTTATGTGCTATGTGTTAACTTGTTATCCCAAGTGTGGATATATTCATTATATGGTTGCATGGTTATCCCAAGTGTGGATATGATTATCATATGGTTGTATTGTTATCCCATTTGTGGATTTATTGATTATACTGTTACCCTACTTGAATACCTATTCATTGATGGTGCTATGCTTAGTGTATTACATAAATGTTACACTATGATATTGGTTGAACATGAGTATATTTTACCATGTGGCTACATTGCTTATTCCTTTTGTGGATTATATTTCAAGTATCTATTATGTACTTGAACGTGTTTATATTTTATGTGATTGGGGGGGGGGGTATCATGGAATTTAATCAATTATTGATTTGTTCTATAAGTGATTGAAGGTTCATCATACCTGTGACCTCTCCCCCCCTCTGTGGCCACAGACTGGGGTAATAGCATCTGTATTGAGCCAAAAGCCTTACAGAGTTGCTACTATCTTATATGGTTCCCTGGAAAACGGGTCTTATAAGATGTGAATATGCCTAAGCAGTTCACAGAAGATGAGTTATAATCATAACTGTCTCGGTTATATGATATTGGTTCTGATGGATATGCATTCACAGAAATAGTGGAGTATTATGCCCACAGTGATACGACTTATGATTCGACGGGAAAGGTAAACAAAGGTAACGGAAGGTGTTTACTTGTTTTACCAATATGTGAGATGTACCTTGTTATGTGTCAGATCTTACCCGGCATATTGTTGCATTCATAATAGCTTGCCGAGATTTATTCTCACCCCTCTCCCTTTAATGTTTTTAGATCCCGAGACAAAGCGGACCGGCCAAGTGAGGACGGAAAGGAGTTTGGACGTGGTATTTTGGGATTTGTCGGGGTACGTATAGGTTGGCGTAGAAGATGTATTTCGTATAATTCCTTTATGGAGTTTGTGTGTATAAAACTTGGTTTCTACGTTATAACCAAAGTCTTTTGTAATTAAAACAGGTTGTTACCTTTAAAGTTATTCAACTCTTCCTTCCATGTAGAGAGGAATGAAGTTATTTTGGAATGGTTATGTTCTGTATGTTTAAGTTATAAGTTAAATCAAAGTTTTAAAAAATTTAGGTGGTTTGAGTCCTTTTGGGGACGCTCTAGCTCGGGACACGGGTTAGGTTCCGGGTTGGGGTCCTCACAATACTGCTCATATGGGTGAAACGATTTTTGATAATGCATAATATAGTGGGAGTTTGAGTTGTACTTTATTTGCTTTTTGTTTTATTCATATTGATCTCATTTGATTAATAAAGACTAGTTGATGGAATATATATATATATATATATATATATATATATATATATATATATATATATGTTTTAATATATATTCATTAGGTGTTCCATGCTACACATCTATACTTAATCTATGTAATTTAGTTGAACATATATATGTAATTAATGTGGGTTTAGCTGCGAATCAATTACAATGACTGCCCCTTTAGTTTCTATACTTGTGAAACTAATGGACGAGATTGTTTTAGAATGACAATGAAGTGCACATATGGATTGTCATTTACATTATGAATATGATTTTATGAGGAGTTGTTAAAGTATAAACACATGTTTGGGCAATCCAAGTGGGAGATTGTAAGAACATGGATTGCAAAATGTGTATACTTAATAAATATAAGTGACATGTAGACGTACATGTATAAATCATTGAAATAATGTTATTGTAAAGTATAGAAATATTAATTAAATGTGTAGAATTCCCGAGGTGAAAATTACCTATTTAAGATGGGCAGAATGGTAATTTCACACCGCTTAATTGAAAGGGTGTAGTCCCTTGATGAGGTGCCATTGTTTCCTATATATAGATGCCTACCATCAGCCTAGAAACAACTATATCATCCTTATTTACTCTCTCTATAATCTGAGTTCTAAGGAAGGCATTCATCATCAAGAAAATCTACAACTTCCTACGTGATTTTCTTCTTCTTCTCTTCCTTCCTTTGCAAGAACATCATCAAGTAACAAGATGGACTCAACAGGTATCACGCTTCCGCCTTCATCTTCTTCTCTTACTTAATCTAGACTTGAGTGCTTTCGATTTATTGGAATAGGAATGTTCCAACATATTAGTGTTTAGAAATCAATCTTAGTATTTAGAAGTGTCGGTGTTAGTATTTATAAATGTTAATATATATACTTCCTTCGTCCCACACCAATTGATATTTATTTCTTTTTTGATCCGTCTCAGTCCAATTGATACTGCCCAAAATGGAAGGGAATCTTTACTATTTTTCCCACTTATTCTCTCTCCTATTTTACTTTTACATTCACAACATTCTCTCTCCTAACTATTCCTACCACTCATTCTCTCTCCTATTTAATCTTTCACTAGTAAAAGCCCGTGTCCGAGGACACGTGGTATTTTTTAAATTAAAAGTGAGGGCGAAAAGGAAAAGGGACAACTTAGTGAGGGTAAAATGGAAAAAAATCTTTTGGCACTATTCATACAACTATTCATCCCACTTTCCTCATTTATACTATAGATACTCACAACATTTTCTTCTATTTTTTCTCTCTCTTACTTTTTTAAAATTTTGATATCAGTTGGTGTGGGACGGAGGGAGTATTTGTTAATAATTGTCGCTATGACTTTAGTCCCTCTGTCTCATTTTGTTTGGCATATTTGACTTTTGATGATCAACTCAATTGAATTTTGACCAAACATTGATATCAATTTATCCATCCTAGTGAAATTCAAAAATTGTAACACATATCCGATTTATTAATAAACGTTTAAAATTTAGTTAGGATGATGGATACAAATAAAAGTGTTAGTATTGACATTAATATTTTGTCAAATTCAATAGTAATGACTATTAAAAGTGTCAATTTTTTTTAAGAATACAAATAAATGTGTTAATGTTAGTATTTGAGAATATTAAAAGAGAGCCATTATTGGTTGTGATTCATATTGTTAGTGGTAGTATTAAAGAGTATTCGTGCATTTATTTTGTTAGTACACGTTCATGTGTTACTAAGTGTTAGTTCATGTGTTTGAAGAATGATGGTCCATGTGCTAAATAATACTCCCTCCGTCCCAGACCAAGGGTCTTCGGGGGAGATTTCACGTTTTTTAAGAATTTTTTTTAAAGTGGGTAAAAAAATTTAGGAGAGAGAATGTAAAAGTTAAATGTGTGGTAGGAAATAGGAGAGAGAATGTAAAAATTAAATGTGTGGTAGGGAATAGGAGAGAGAATGTAAAAGTTAAAAATATTTAATAGGAGAGAGAATGAGTGAGAGAAATAGTAATGGTTTTTTTTTGTAAATATATGGAGATGATAAGGGTATAAATATATGAAAAACTTTCCATTTAAGGAAAGGGACTCTTGGTCTGGGACAGACCAAAAGGGAAAGTAGGACTTTTGGTCTGGGACAGAGGGAGTATGTTAAAAAATTCAGTTGTAGTTTCGTAGAGTGTAAGAATGTGTTGATAAAATCCGATTATAATAAAAATGTCACCTACGATTTTAAAAAATGTTTTGATTATTTACAAAAATAACATGCTTGTTTTGATTAAATAATTTTGGCAATTATTTAAAAGATTTACTCCCTGCATCCCAAAAAAAATGTTCAATTTTTTATGAGAAAAAATATAGCTCTTCGATAAGAACAACCTTTAATTTATTTTTTGACATTTATTTTGGAGCTGTGCGAGTAAAATGCAACTTAAGTCCAATTACAAATGTTGGAGGCGCTTTGGGAATTAAATGGAAAACATTTTTTCTCAAATAAACGGAGCTTTAAAAAGTCCAATTACAAGTGTGGAGGCGCTTTGGGAATTAAATGGATCAATTGTAGGCATGGGCATCCGGTTCCCGGTTTCGGTTCCGGTTCCGAGCCACCGGTTCCGGTTCCGGGGAAGGGGGGAACCGAGACGGAACCGCCTAAATCCGGTTCCCGGTTCCGGTTCCTTGATGCCGGTTCCGGTTCCGATTCCACGGTTTTCCGGTTCCTTCTTTTGGCTTTTTTTTTTTTTTTGAAAATTGTCAAGGTGGGCGACCGCCCAAGAGAGGTGGGCGACCGCCCATATCCAAATTCAAGCAATGTCAAACTCTCTGCACACATGGGCGACCGCCCAAGAGAGAGGTGGGCGACCGCCCATATCCAATTTCCAGCAACCCCAAAGTTTGGTCAGTGCACTTTGGTCACTTCCTTTTCCTTTTCTTCTCTTTTAAGCCATCAAAACTGTTAAGATTCTAACAAATTTGGATGAAGATGAATAATAAACAAATTATTTTAACATATTTTATAAAAGAAAAAGGGACGGTACCCTTAAATTTTATTAATAATTGTTAAAATGTTACAATGAGGGGGACAACCAACCTTGCCCTTTTATAAGTAAGGGAGGACATAAGGAGCCTTAACCTCGTTCTTAGTATTTTACAATATTTATCTAAATTATAACAATCTATTACTAAACAAAAAAAACCTAATATATAAAATAAAACAAAGCAACAAATTAAATTATACAAATTAAACTATATAAATTACATCAACTTACATTTGGGCCATTGGAATTGTGTCATTGTTCTCGTCACTTCCCGATGTTGAATCAAAGAAATCTTCATCGGATGAGGAAAACTTTGGCTCTTGATCTCTTTTCTCCGCTTTGACCCAATCATTCAACAAATTTTGATTTTCTAAATTTTCAACAGTTAAATTTGCACGTTGCGGATCCGCAATATTTCCACCAATGCTAAAAGCGTGCTCAACCGAAACCGTTGATGCGGGAGAAGCAAATATTTCTCTTGCTATCCTAGAAACAATAGGATAAGAACTTGCCCTCTTGGCCCACCAATGTAAAATGCAAAATTCAACCTCATCATCATATTCAAATTCCGTGTTCAAATATTTTTCAAATTCCGCATTAGAACCGCTTCCTCTAGAGCGCTTTCTATTTCCATAAAAAGAAGTCAAAAAAGAGTTGTCCGTTTCGCTAGTTTGACGAGGAGGAGCCTCACTTGTACTAGCACCACCATAAATTGAGTTGTACTCTTTAAAAACATTTAAAAATTCATTTTTCGCATCGGACAATATTTGATCAATATTTGGAAAACGGGGATCATTTGCATCAAACAAATTTTGATAGTAATATGTAAGAAGTTGTTCCAAACCATCCATTCTAACCCTTGGATCTAAAATTTTTGCAATTAAAAAAATACTTGGAATTGTCTCAAAATATTTCAACCATTTTTCCTTCATGCTAACAATGGCTGGACCAATTATGGGATCATCTTTAAATTCACAAAATGTACCCGAAATAATAGTACTATGATCAACAACTAAGTTAGAAGTAGGATAATACGTACCGGATAACATGACAGTGGCATCCTTGAAATTTTTCAACAATTTGATCATGCTTCCACAAGCATTCCATTGATGAGGAAATAGGGTGTATTTGTAACCAACGGAAGACAAAAACAAGCAAATTTGTTCCTTATAAAGAAAAGAATCCGCTAAAAGTTTATAGGTAGAATTCCACCTAGTTGTAACATCCATTGAAATTTTTGGGACGGATATCATTTGCCTTGCAATAGTCTCTCCATTTTCTTTGATTGGAACTTTTTCTCATAATAAACTGTATACCTCGTTTAATAGGAATAATTGAATCTTGTAAAGCAGATAGGCCATCTTGCACACATAAATTTAAAATATGACAAAAACATCTAATATGAAAAAAATTTCCACCTAATACCGGTTTACAAATACCAATTAGTTCCGGTAAACTTGCAGGAGTAGAGCTAGCATTATCAAAAGACATTGAAAAAATTTTAGTAACTAAATTATATTCTTGTAAAATACTTTGTAGTTTAAGTGCAATATTGTGTGCGGTATGCTCATCATCAAAATCTCTATATGCAATCAATCTCTTTTGAATGGTCCAAGAATTGTCAATCCAATGACAAGTTACTCCCATATAAAAATGTTCACAACGGTTATCACTCCATATATCCGAACAAATAGAAACTTGTTGAGATAAATTAGCAAATGTTTGTATTAAACCATATTTATATTCCCCGACTATTTTTGCAATTTCACGTGTGAGAGTTCTACGTGGTATTCTTTTTGCGGTTAAGAGAGAGTTTAGCAAAATCTTCATAGAATTCATCATCGGCAAAACTAAAGGAAAGACATTTAACACAAACAAATTTTGCCATACCTCTTCTATGGTTTTGTTCACTATAATGAAATGTAGTGGAAGAAGAAGACGTACCTACAGCGCCCATCGAAGAAGTCGAAACTCCTTGGAGTTGTGTTTGAGTTGGATCTATGCCAAATTCGGTAGGATGATGAACTCGAACATGCTTGGTATAAGTGCCGTATCCATCGCCATCCCTCCAAGTATAAACATTTTCACAATAGTTACATATCACTTTCCAAACCTCCTCACCATGTTTGTCCAATCCGAGCTCCTTCCTAAAGTGACGAATAAAAATTGAGGACTTCGGTTCACGAATTTTAGGAGAAGGCGGTTGACCTTGTCGACCGCCTCCACGAAGACCGCGACCCTTCCTCTTGGTGCAATTGGTGGTAGGTTATGTGCATCACTTTCTTCAAGACTTGGAGTTCCTACAAATTGTGGTTGTTGTGACATGAAAGGCGGTATTGGAAATTGTTGGTCTCCAACTTGAACCTCCTCCTCATCTTCTAAATTTTCCCATTGATTTCTCCCCGACATTCCCCATCATAAAAGGGAATATCATTTGGAATTTGTGGTGGTGGTGGTGGTGGTGGTAGTCGAGAAGATGAAGAAGGTTGGTTGTTTTTGCTCTTGCTACCCGTTTTTTTTGTTAAGTTTCTAAGGAAAGAAGACATGATGATGGTGTATTGGTGATTTGGTGTGTATGATGAGTGATGAGTGAATAGTGAAGACTATGAAAATGGATGAAAATATGGAAAATGAGGATGGAATTATGGATTATGGAATATGAATGTTGGTGAGTGATTTGAGGCTTTGATCTTGAGACTTGAGAGTTAAGAACTTAAGAGAGAGTTAAGAGAGAGTAAAGATTAAGAGAGAGTTAAGAGAGTTTTGTGAAAATAAAATGTAATGAGGTGAATTTGTATTTATAGGTGAAAGGTAAGGATTGTATTGTTTTTTTATTTATTTTTAAGTACTGAAAATTGTCTAAAAAGTAAAAAAAAAAGGGGGCAAATTTGACTGAAAAGGTGAAAAAAAGGGGCAAATTTTGAAATTTTTTGAATTTTCTGCAAAGAACCGCCGGTTCCACGGTTCCGAATCGCCGGTTCCCCGGTTCCGGTTCCGGTTCCAAAACCGGCGGTTCACGGTTTTTTAAAAATAGGAACCGAGATTGAACCGGAAACCGGCCGGTTCCGGTTCTAGCCGGTTCCGGTTCTCGCCGGTTCCGGTTCTGCCGGTTCCGGTTCCGGTTCGGTTCTCCGGTTCCGCCCGGTTCCGATTCCGGTTTGCCCATGTCTAATCAATTGTACCAAATAGGCCCATGTATTTGGTGCAATGCAAGATTAGATCAAACTAGCGTTATACCCGTGCATTAAACGCACGGACTAAAAACAATTTCAAAGAAAGTTAATATTTTAAGCAACTATCTATGTAAAAATTATAGACGAAAATAAAAATAATAATTTTAAGATAATATTTTTTCATAAATTGTTGCTAATTTTAATGAATTTATATTACAAATTTTGGAAAATTTCCTAGATAAAATCGTATCAAAAATATTTTTTTATGTAAAAATGTGATAATGTTTATTTTGATAAGATAACAAAATAAAAGAGTACGATAGAAGAAATATGATTTTTTTTTAAATGGATCAATTGTACCAAATAGGCCCATGCATTTGGAGGCGCTTTGGGAATTAAATGGATCAATTGTACCAAATAGGCCCATGTATTTGGTGCAATGCAAGAAAGATTAGATCAACTGGGCCGTGGGGAGCTAGGATGAAATGACCGTTGGATGGCTTAAGGTCAAATAAGCATCTGACACGTGGGTTCTTGCTTAGCTTAAGAAGAACGCGTTTGACCAAATCTCGTATTTGACCAAATCTCGTATTTCCTTCGTCTGTATATATATATACCCTCATCGCTCCGCATTCCCTCGCTTCCATCTCACGCCCAACTCCACCTGCCTTCCCCAACTCCGTTCCGGAATCCGATCATTTCCTCTCCACTCTCTCAAGATTCTCACACCAAAAATCATCGCGCCTGGCCAGAACCCTCCATCCTGACATTTTCGTAAAAATGACGAAGGTCACCTCCCGAGATGTTCAGGAAATTGTCTCAGAGCACTCTTCCGATTAAGACAGAGCTTGGTATCTCTCACTCCTCCCGTTTTGTTTTCTCCGTTGAACGGAAAATTTAAGAGGAAAAAGAGCAGCGTAGGTTTCACGCTTTCTTCGATCAGGTATATTTGTTTGTGTGTGTGTGTGTGTGTGTGTGTGTGTGAACTTTGAACTAAACTAAGAAAGTTCATCAGAAAAGAATCAGTAAGACAATGCTGATTTTTCAATTTTGGCTTCTAATGAATTAGGGTTTATTATAATCTTATGAAATTTTAATTAGGTTTTATTTTCATTTTATGAAATTAGGACGGGATTAAATTGAACTAATTCTTAGTTGAATTTATTTTGCACAAAACGTTAAGCCCAAAGCTCTGACATTTATTTTGCACAAAACGTTAAGCCCAAAGCTGCACAATATGTCCTCATACTCTTGCTTTTTGGCATTTTTGGGGATTTACATAATGCAATATTTGGTGCTGTATTTCAGTTTAAAGGTGGCCATTGCTAAACTCATGCTCTGTTCTGGACTTATCTATCAAATTATGCATATTCCTTCTCAATCTATTTATTTATGTTATCTTATCCCTAAAGATTTTGTATGCTTATCAACCTGTTTTCATTATTGTGTTGTTACTGCGATTGATCCTCATCTAAGGTATCTCTTTTATATTCCTATTTCCCCTGATTAGCTCAGCTGCTGTTTAAATGTTAAAAAGAGCAGCTTTTACTTCAGGGAGCTGGTCCGTGCAATACTTGATAATATATCAAGAAAATTACAGTACAGTATAAGAATGAAGGTGATGAATGTTACTTATTGTTTGTTAATATCCTGATGCAATTGAACCAAGGGACATGTTCGTTTAGTTTGTTAATACCTGCAGTTCTTATGAGAAACATCATTTTTTTTGGTTGATGAATGCAGTTATCTGATTCTTCATTGCTTATATTTGGTGACGGTGAAGCATTTTATTTATTTGCAGATACGTGATTTTTTTGTTCCTGCTCTTACCTTGCGTAGGGATGCTGTCGACTTGAAGTTGGCAGCTAAGGTGAGAATTTCTAACTTCTTTTTGTTTCTCCTGTGTGTTACTAAAAGAGTTTGTTTATTAGATGTTTAGGTAGCTAAAGCTTTTAGCTAAGAAGGTAATGTTGTCATAACGTACTATGTATGGCTTTCTTCCGGTTAGTTTGCAGAGAGAGGAATGGAGAGCCGAGTAAAACACTCTGTATGTATATGTGTGCATAACTGATGAGAAGTCCTCTAGTGGAAGTAAGGTGATGTAAACGAGTTGCAGCGGAATTAAAAAAAATAAAAGATAATCGATTAAATCCTCGCAAAAGGAGTAAAATCGATTAACAAACAAAAGGGATATGATTAAACTTCTCGCAAAAGAATTTAATCTAATAATCAATCGAAGAAGATTATTGAAAAAGCCAATAAATTGACTTAATAAGAAACTCCTAAGAGAATCTTCTGCAAATCAATTAAGACAATTTATTGGCTTTTTCAATAATCTTCTTCGATTGATTATTAGATTAAATTCTTTTGCGAGAAGTTTAATCATATCCCTTTTGTTTGTTAATCGATTTTACTCCTTTTGCGAGGATTTAATCGATTATCTTTTATTTTTTTTAATTCCGCTGCAACTCGTTTACGTCGCAAGCAGATATGACGTAAACTACAATTTAGTTTACATCGCAAGCAGATATGACGTAAACTACAATTTACTTTTTATATACTGAATATCGGCATAAATTATCGCGCCCTGCACAATATTTTTTCGGTGATGGAAGGTAGGAACATGATCTATCTATATTGAGCTGAGTTTGTTGTTGTACCTTGCAGTACCTAGTACCCTCTTATTTTGACCTATCCCAAAATGTGCAAATGTCAAATTAGTGGTCTAAAATTTTGCTTGTGCAATTTTAGTAGAGAAGGTGAGGAAGTTCATCACAACAGCTAAGAGTGAAGGAGAAACTATCTTGTGTGGCAGGGAACGCCCAAAGGACGACCATCGTCAAAGTAGATCTCACAGTAAGAGCAGAGAACTAACTAAAATAAGTAATAAATCCGTAAATTGAGAAAGGATTCTTTATTGAGTCAACCGCAAAACTGATGTAACTACATTAATGGAAATTTGGAGACAGGAAGTCTTTGGCCTGTTTCTTTGTGTAAAAACATTTTCTACTAAAGGTGAGAGTGATTTCTTCTATTTACTTCATGTTCTGCACTTGCAATTTAGTAGGTATTAATTGTCACCTGTGTTTAATATTTATGTAGTCATGGCTTGGGTGTTGCTGCATTATCGAATGACCTGGGAAGATGTGACCACATATCGAGAGTGAGATCTACTTCTTTGTTGAGGAACCTTACAACCTCATTGGGGATGGTCTAATTTTGGTATCTTTCATTGTGTGTTTTTTATTTTGGCTTGTTTGACAGGCTTTCCAAGTAGGGTTTGTTTGGACAACTGCTCGCAACCATTCTTCATTCAAGCTCCATGGAAATACAAGTTGTAGCCTGTCATAGGAAATGCAAGAAATTCATGTTATATGTTTTATTTTGGAGATGACCTAGCATTCTGAACTTCTTTCGCATTGATAAGAATAATGAAGTATTTACTTTTTCTTTTTGCATGCAGGAAAGAGAACGAAAGGTAGAACTGGCAAAAGGTTGCAATTGATTGTGGAAGACCCTAGATGAAGTAGCCTGGGTTATGGTATGCCCGTGGAACCTCACTAATTGACTTTCTGTTTTCTGTTTTTAATACATGGCATGTAATATTGTAGGAATGACCTTTTGTTGATGGCAACATGGAAAGTTGCTATCGCCTTGGCTACTGATGTGCTGCAGTACTTAACTCACCCGAATTTGCATCTTTGCAACTCGTGTATGGTCGTTATCTACTTTCTACATTCCTAATTATAGTTATTTCTCGATATATTCATTTATTAATGTCTAATGTTTTAGTGCCTGCCTCGAGTTGGGTGAAGTTTGTAAAGAGGCCGGTCTCCTTCCTTGGGGTGCTCAATATTCTGACTTTTGGTCCAGAAGCTGATGCTCCATTGGTGTCGCATCCCCCTGTTGACGAGGTTCATTTCTCCTATCTCATGCAATTAGCAATCTGTACTTTTGCTTGTCATGTAGTTTTGTAACATGCGCTAGGGCTTGCTAACTTGTTGCTGAAATGATTCTTAAATTTTTTGCATGTTTTGCAGCCTGTTTCGATAGAGCTCGGTGGAAATTGTCTGATAGTTGTCTTTGATGATGCTGGCATTGACTAGGGTTTGTACCTTCTGAAACATAGGTCTCCTTGTAAATGTATGTCACTTGATTTGCATCCTGGATTTTGTTTTAGATAGTTACTTATTCCAACTATTTGCGATTCAAATCGCTGTCGAGTGGACAATTTTTGGTGTCTTCTTTGCGCAACATCCCGTCTTCTATTTCACGCAAGATGTTATCCATGGCACTAACATGTTAGCGGATGAGGCCCCATCCTTTTCTTCATTCAATTATGATCTGTTGTCTGACATTTTTAAAAAGCAACTGAGAACGTAATGACTTATTTGCATTAGAGCCTGTCATTCCAGAATGCATAAAATTTAAGATGGTTTACCTACAAGTTCTAATCCATATCATTTTCCTACTAGTACACCTTATGACAGATTTCTCATCAATGCCTCTGCATTTATTATGTTATAATCTCTTGTTTGATGTATAACATTCTCAGACTTAATCAAAGATCATGGTTGTTAGAAATCAGTTCTTTAAAAAAAATGATGCTACGTGTGTTTGTAGGGGTTAAGAGAAAAAACTGTTCTGGCGTTTAGTTATGAGTATTATCACATGCTCCCTCCGTCCCATCCGAAAAGGCAGAAATTTCCATTTTGGGTGTCCCATTTATAAAGGCACACTCCCAAAATAGAAACTTTTTAATATTTCTTTATTCATTGGTCCCACTTGTCATACTCACATAACTATCCATTTACTATTACATACAACACTTATCCCACTAAGCATTTTTCTTAATTCCCGTGCAAGACCCATTCTGTGCCTTTTCAGATGTGACGAAGGGAGTATATATATGTGCGAGCGCGCGTGTGTGTATTTATAAAAGAAAACCTATAAGCTTCAAAACTCGGTCATTGAAGCTATGTCAAGTATCAAATTGATACCCTTCTACGCATAACTACTAAGCCATTCGAATTGGCATCTCTATTTTGTATATATTTATTATTCACTGTCCAATGCCAGTACATGCCTCGAGTATGGTAAAGTGTGTAGAGAGGCCGGTTTCCCTCTTGGGGTACTCAATATTCTAACTGGATTTGGTCCAGAACCCATGCTCCATTGGTCTTACAACCCCACGTTGACAAGGTCAATTTCAGTTATCTCATGCAATTAGCAATCTTTACTTTTGCTTGTCCTGTATTTTTAACATGCGCTAGGCGTCTTAGCATGTCGCCAAAGTGATTCTTAATTGTTCAACCGTTTGCATTTACGGGGAGCAGCGTCTCAGGAAGCAAGGTATGATCATTTGAAATAACTTCTAATATCTATTTAGCATTGGACAACTGAATGTGTTTGATGATGAATTTAGACTGAGATTGAAATATAATCTGCTCTCCATTTCATGTTGTAGGAATTACCCTTTGTTGATCGGAACATGGAAAGTTGCTCCTGCGTTGGCTACTGAATGTGCTGGAATACTTAAACCATCTGAATTGGCATCTTTTTAAGTCAATATTGGTAATTTCCATAAATTTATAATTTACTATCAATTTTTCCATATACTTATAATGTACTAATGATAGCAATTTTTCCATATATTTATAATTGACTATCGATGCCAGCGCCTGCCTTGAGCTGGAGGAAGTCTGTAGAGAGGTCAGTCACCTCCTCAACCCTCAAATATTCCCATTTCAAAACCATAACTCCTCACCAAAAGGATCAGATTCATCTCTACGTCGAAGCTCTTCTCCAGTGTAATCAGGTCGTCATAACCCTCTCTTTATCTCCTTACGCTCTCGTTTAGTTTGTTTTAATTTTCTTTAATTTCTGATTTATTTGTTTGTTAATTTCAGAAGATGAATCTTCCTTCAGTTACAAAGACGAGTGAGGTAATGGATAGCACAGAGGATTCACTTGCGATTATAACCCCCGAGCTCTTACCTTGCACATTGAATTGACATTCGAAAATCTCAATCTCGTTAATGTAGGAAGTGGAGCAGGACTTCCTGTATTGATCTTAGGGCCATTGCTTGCCCTGGTAACTTTTATCTGGAGTTCGTTAGACCAAGTGCATTTATCTTACTTGAGGTTTCTATTTTCTGGCAGGAGCTTGCACATAATTAAGCACTAAAGGATTGAACTGCCATCCTGATAATGGAATGACTTGTCTCTTCAGTATATGGAAGGAGAAGCCACATTTACAACTGGTAAAATATCATCACTTCACTGGTCTTGAAACCATGCTCTTTTTTAACTATTTCCATCTGTGCTTTCATAAAATTGCAGTATTTATTGACTAAATCTTACTGGTTAAGCAAATGCAAGGTGCTTATATAACATGTAATTTTACTTGGTAATTATTGTTATTAGTAACGATTGGCATCCTATTTTAATTTATAAAACTGGTCCGACTTATTCAGTTTTATAAGTTGTTGTTGAATGTCCTACTCCAGTTGTATTTAGTTCAGTTGGAAAGATTTGAATATCGAGCAAATAATCTGTGTCTTTCTTGTCCCTAGAGGATATGCCATTGATTTTATGTTCCATATGCTATTATATATTATCACTAAAATGTTCATAAATATACTGTAGTTGACACAATCGATGAGATGGCCAGTGCATTTTTTCGTTTGGTGCTGCAATCTTCAGGGGAATGCAAAGTGGCGATGAAAATGCTGTTTGGCTATTGCAGGTTAAACTTTTGAATCACCTCTCATATGTTTTGTTGCTCATCTCTCTTATTTCTAGCCCTTCCGATCAAAGTTGCTTCAGACATTTGCTTTATTTTGCTCTACATTCTTACTGATCGATTTTGTTTTTAGGGATGGCTTTTCGCATGTGATCCTTACTGGAGACCTCCACATTTGTAGGCTAGTCTTGTCCTCATCAGCGCCCTCCCCTTTCTCTCTCCCCCCCCGCGGATCTCGTCTTTCATACGTTTGTTTAAGCATCATTCGAACATGAAACAAATTCCTCTTTTGCATCTCTAATGTTTATATTATGATAACATACAAGGAAGAAACTAAGACGTGTAAGAAAAATACTAACATGCCAGAAATTCATCATACCATGATAAATAATTGCGTACTTGTCTAATCAATTGATTTTAAGATCCATGTGTAGTGCTCTTCATACATATTGAGGGCTAGTGATTTCTTCTTCACTATAATACTCTCAGATTAATTAACACTCTAGTTTGAAATGTAGATTGTTTAACATTTAAACCAGAGATTTCTGTAACCTCAAAATTGTTTAAGTAAACCGTTGATGTTTTAATGTGGATGTTGTTAGATTAGTAGTTAGTATTACAACAGGATATTCCTGCGCAATACTTCTAATCTTGCTTCACGAGGTCCACTGAACTAGCTCAAGCTTCAACAAATGGAATATTTACATCTCTGTCTCTCTACCAGTTCATCATTTTGAATCTTTCTTATTGTTATATCTGACGATTATGTGTCCATTGTAGATGGTGTGGACCACTACCACAAAGTTGGTTAGATCAGCAACTTACACTTCAGAAAAAAAATCTTGCTAGAATGTATGAACTTGGAATGACTCCAGGTATGCTTTATTCTTTGGATAATGCACATATTGAACATTAAAATACCATGGGTTGACACCATGAATGGCTACACAATTTGGGGTTAACAAGGTTAAAAGCAAAGTCTTTATAAAGAAAGTAGTTAAACCTAACTTGGAGACGTGAATAGCCGTTTAGTGATGCACTAGGCCCTGTTTCACATTTACAAGCGAACAATAAGTCTAGTCGTTTCTGTGCTCGTATGGATGAATTACTCCCCCTGATGCTAATGTTCATGTTTCAGTCCTTCCCGCGTTCTCCGGAAATGTCCTGCAGCGTTAAAACACGTATTTCCTTCAGCAAAAATCACACGTTTAGGGAATTGGTGGGTATTTGATAACTTTATTCGAACAATCTTGTTATTCAAGTTAACTCTTATTCTGCTTTTCTGAGAATATAGTTTCTAAAACAGTACCTGAAACGCGTTATTGATTTCATATAATGCTCAGTATATACCAAAAAAATTGCCTAAAAATTCTTCTCATCTTGTCAAGATGTCATATGGCCCAGTGCATGAAGTTCGTTCGTTGCAAGAAGGGTCTAATGTACGAAGTCTTACTCTTCCGCAAGAGGACTGTTTCCGCAGTTTTAGCTGGTGCCCTCTAAATTTCTGGATCTGAACTTGCAAATGAATATGCAATGCAAGTGCAAGATCTTTGTGCACATGTATCCTTAGTTATTCAGTTGCCCAAATAATCAATCATCAAAAGTTTTTGTAAACAAGCCATCATTTGCTTATAACTGAAGAGATATATATGTTTGAAAGCTCTCAGTTGCCACCTCTTCTGTTTTGTTGTCTTGAATTGATATAATTAAAACAATCTTTTCCCCATCCTTGGTGAGCGTGGCTGTGTTGACTGGTGTGAGATTTGAAGTCGAAGAAAGCTTGTTGAGCCATAACCAAATTGCTGTTCAACTTTAAATATCACTATTGTTGTCATTTATTTCAGCTTTCTTATGAATGAAATGTTTCTTAATCCTACCAGGTTTACAGTTGGAAGTGACCCTAGGTGGTGCTATACTTACCTTCTTGATGCAACTGATCCTTTATTCGTTGAAATAGGAAAAGCATTTATCAAGCCACAATTGAAAGGTATGTTCCTACCTGTGTGCATTTTTCTGGTTGATGTATGATATTTATCTATAATGCTAAAAAGCTCTCTCTGCCATTCCTGATACCGGAACTAAATATGGAAGGAGCAGCCACATTTACAACTGGTAAATATCTTCACTTCACTATTCTTGTAATCATGCTTGTTTATAAATATTTCGTATGTTCTTTCTTAAATTTGTGTTGATTGACTAATCATACTGGTTAAGCAAAGTTAAGTGCCTATATAACATTTAAATTTACATGTAATCATACTGGTCCGACGTCTTCAGTTTCATGAGCTGCTGTTGAATGTCCTACTCCCATTGTATTTAATCAGTTGGTCAGATCTGAATATCTCACAAACATTCACTGTGTTTTTTGTCCTGAAAGGATATGGCAGAGATTTTATGTTCCATTAGTTCTATTTATTTTTTCCTTTGATTTAATGCTCAAGGGTTTTATGGTCTTAATTTCTTCTGTATTGTCAATTCTGTTTGATGACTGATAACTCCAATTGTAACCCCCATATCCTCTATCACCGTACGTGTGCTCGATTGTCACTTTTGTTTTCTACTCCCCCCCCCATTATCTTTTGCTCAGGACGAAATAGTTGGAGAAGTAAACGTATACTATTATAAAGTATTACTGAAATTTTCATAAATCTAATGTAGTGACACAATCGATGAGAACACACCGCCCACAGATGATCCAGGGTAAATCTCTTCATTGGGTGCTGCAATCTTCAGGGGAATGCAAAGTGGCGATGAAAATGCTGTTTGGTTAATGCAGGTTAAACTTTTGAATCGCCTCTCATATGTCTCGCTCTTTATTTCCCTTATTTCTAGCCCTTCAATCAAAGTTTGTCATTCCAAACAATAACCCACATCTTATTAACTTTATATAGATACTGTAAGTTTGCACAATACATTGCGTGTATATAATCTATCTGAAATCGGAGCCTGTATCAACTTTTCACTGATATCATGGGGACTTGACTTATGGTGTCTACTCTTTTATCTGTTAGTTTGGGTTCAGTTACTTCATACATATGCTTTCTTTAGCTCTACATTCTTACTGATCTATTTTTTTAGGAATGGCTTTTTGCATATGATCCTTATTGGAGACATCCACAAATGAAGGCTAGTCTTATCCTCATCAACCTCTCTCTCTCTCTCCGATCTCTTTTTTCATAAATTTAAGCATCATTCAGACATGAAACAGGTTCCGGTTTTCCATCTCCAATGCTTGATATTAGGATAAATAATTGCATATTTTGCTTATTTATTGAATCTAAAATCTGCTCTCCATACACTTCGGGGGAAAGTGTTTTTTTTTTCACTAGCAATAAAATTTTCCATGATACTATTATACACTCAGTTTAATTAACCCTCCAGTTTGAAACTTACATTGTTCACGTTTAAGCCAGAGATTTCAGTAACCTCAAAATAGTTAAGTAAAAACCGTTAGAAGTTTATATGTGGATGTTGTGAGGATTCGCAGTTACTAGAACAAATCTTACTTCTCTCTCTAGAAAGCTTGATTTGCATAAATTTATTGCAATACTTCATGCTCTCCATACACTTCGGGGGAAAGTGTTTTTTTTTTCACTAGCAATAAAATTTTCCATGATACTATTATACACTCAGTTTAATTAACCCTCCAGTTTGAAACTTACATTGTTCGCGTTTAAGCCTGAGATTTCAGTAACCTCAAAATAGTTAAGTAAAAACCGTTAGAAGTTTATATGTGGATGTTGTGAGGATTAGCAGTTACTAGAACAAATCTTACTTCTCTCTCTAAAAAGCTTGATTTGCATAAATTTATTGCAATACTTCATGCTGCGCATTGAGAAACCCCGAATGCGCAAAAGGCATAGTAACCAAACTTTTATGACATGTGCTTTTGCTCTAAATAGAGGAAGCATTTGTTTGATATGAATGTGTGGATATATTTAACTGTAATTGTCTACTTTAGTCCATCTTAAATGCACCAATTCATTATTATAATTCTTATTGTGTGGTTCTGATTGCAAATTTTTGTGCTCTTTCACAGGCACTCCTACACTCTGTTCCCATTGGAAGGATGGTTGTCCTTGTTCTTTTTGCAGAAGTTAAACCTATATGGAGTACTTCAGAGCTGTTTTATGGCGTTCCTTATATCAGGTAAGTTATAACTTTTATTTTTTTTATTTTATTAATGGCTCGGTGATTTGTCTATTATCTGTGATAAGCAGTAGTTTATGCCTGCAACTTGCAATTCATGTTTTTGATTGACCTGCTAGGGTAGCTACTGTATATCTACCTTGTTACAATTCTCATGAAATGTTCATATCTGTCACCTTATGCCCTATATTATGTTTTCTGAGTTTTTGCTAGCTTTACTGCTGTAATGTCTGAACAGGAGTATGGAAAAGGGATTAAATGACTTAACATCACGGAACTTTGTGAACTTTATCATGTGTTTCCTCTTTTTTTTTCCGTGAACTGTGTTGTGTGATGTGCAGGAGTATGCTGCATAATTTTGCGGGGAACGTTGAGATGTATGGGTATCTAGATTATGTTGGTTTTGGACCTGTTGAAGCTCTCGCTTAAGTGAAAACTCAACAATGGAAAGTTTACTGAATCAACTCTTACTTGGCTGATGCTACTTACTATTATCTTGTCAAAACATGTTGGATTCATGCTGTTGTTGTCAAAGAATCTTCTGGTAGCCTTGATTGAGAGTCAAACGCTTTCGTCTGGCTGCAGCTAATTGGGTGCTGTCACCAGCAACATAACATATGATTTATCCTGTGTAAGCAAATGCAATTGAACTACTTTCATATTGTCATTCTCAATGATTTTTTTTTAACTGGCAAAAGTATGTATGCTATTTTAAGAATCTCGTCTCATTGATTTATCCTGCTTTGCTGTCATTTTTTTAGGTTGGCATTTCGATGGAAGGAATTGAACAGAATCCTGTTGTTTATGATTTATTGTCTGTAATGGCTTTCCAGCGGCAGAAAATCAACATGAAGGTACTATAATGTGCTACCTTTGCCCATCGTTTTGCACATTCGATTCATATACAGATTTTTGAAAAGCATAAAAAGCAAGTCAACTATGGAGTTGATAAAATAAAAAAGGTCTACTTTCCAGTATTTAAAAAAAAATAGAATTCTAATCAGCTTTAAAATGGCAGATATTCTAACTGGAAGCTATACCCTGTCTAAACTGCCCTCGGCATGATCAGTTATCTCTCTGCAAAAGGTTATTATGGGAGGAAAGAAATGGTAGCTTGTGCTAATGTTTTCCACTGATAAGCTTTTGACTTTATTTTGTTGGTTAGGAGATATTAAACATTAACCAAATAGATATTACACCCCCTCTACATGCCCCACTAGATCATAAGAATGTTGGGGAATTGGTGGCGAGCAGTACTTGTTTCATACCAAGTGTACAAGGAAGAGAAAACATGCATGCAACATCCATATGAAAAGTAATAAAAGACAAGAACATAAGATTTTTGTTCATCCGGTTCATTCTATCTTTAGAATACATCTGGGGGCACTACCAAACCAGAATATTCACTAATATTATAATCTGGTGTGTTACAAATAAAGCCCATGATCTCCCTTAGGAATCATCACTGTCTCTGTATAAACACACACCACTCATACAACCCCTAGACATAATTTAGGTCATCCATGGAATGCCCCTAAGGGCACACCAAAGACCTACCAATGTCTTTGACTCTCTTTTGTGGATCTCACAGATTCTCTTCGGCTAATTTCCCTAGCACCAGAATATTCTAGGTCATCACTTGTATTTATAGGAACAACAAATCTAAGCCCTAAAGGATTTCAATTCATTCTCCAACTGAATGTGTTTGATGATGAATTTAGACTGAGATTGAATTATAAACTGCTCTCCATTTCATGTTGTAGGAATTACCCTTTGTTGATCGGAACATGGAAAGTTTCTCCTGCGTTGGCTGCTGAATGTGCTGGAATACTTAAACCATCTGAATTGGCATCTCTTTAAGTCAATATTGGTAATTTCCATATATTTATAATTTACTATCAATTTTTCCATGTACTTATAATGTACTAATGATATCAATTTTTCCATATATTTATAATTGACTATCGATGCCAGCGCCTGCCTTGAGCTGGATGAAGTCTGTAGAGAGGTCAGTCACCTCCTCAACCCTCAAATATTCCCATTTCAAAACCATAACTCCTCACCAAAAGGATCAGATTCATCTCTACATCGAAGCTCTTCTCCAGTGTAATCAGGTCGTCCTAACCCTCTCTTTATCTCCCTACGCTCAGCGGTTGGCAAATCTTAAATCGTTTAGTTTGTTTTAATTTTCTTTAATTTCTGATTTATTTGTTTGTTAATTTCAGAAGATGAATCTTCCTTCAGTTACAAAGACGGGTGAGGTAATGGATAGCACAGAGGATTCACTTGCGATTATACACCCCCCCCCCCGAGCTCTTACCTTGCACATTGAATTGACATTCGAAAATCTCAATCTCGTTAATGTAGGAAGTGGAGCAGGACTTCCTGGATTGATCTTAGCGCCATTGCTTGCCCTGGTAACTTTTATCTGGAGTTCGTTAGACCAAGTGCATTTATCTTACTTGAGGTTTCTATTTTCTGGCAGGAGCTTGCACATAATTAAGCACTAAAGGATTGATCTGCCATCCTGATATTGGAATGACTTGTCTCTTCAGTATATGGAAGGAGAAGCCACATTTACAACTGGTAAAATATCATCACTTCACTGGTCTTGGAATCATGCTCTTTTTTAACTATTTCCATCTGTGCTTTCTTAAAATTGCAGTATTTATTGACTAATCTTACTTGTTAAGCAAATGCAAGGTGCCTATATAACATGTAATTTTACTTGGTAATTATTGTTATTAGTAACGGTTGACATCCTATTTTAATTTATAAAACTGGTTCGACTTATTCAGTTTTATAAGTTGTTGTTGAATGTCCTACTCCAGCTGTATTTAGTTCAGTTGGAAAGATTTGAATATCGAGCAAATAATCTGTGTCTTTCTTGTCCCTAGAGGATATGCTATTGATTTTATGTTCCATATGCTATTATATATTATTACTAAAATGTTCATAAATATACTGTAGTTGACACAATCGATGAGATGGCCAGTGCATTTTTTCGTTTGGTGCTGCAATCTTCAGGGGAATGCAAAGTGGCGATGAAAATGCTGTTTGGCTATTGCAGGTTAAACTTTGGAATCACCTCTCATATGTTTTGTTGTTCATCTCTTTTATTTCTAAATTTCTGGATCTGAACTTACAAATGAATATGCAATGCAAGTGTAAGATCTTTGTGCACATGTATCCTTAGTAATTCAGTTGCCCAAATAATCAATCATCAAAAGTTTTTGTAAACAAGCCATCATTTGCTTATAACTGAAGAGATATATAGGTTTGAAAGCTCAGTTGCCACCTCTTCTGTTTTGTTGTCTTGAATTGATATAAATAAAACAATCTTTTCCCCATCCCCGGTGAGCATGTCTGTGTTGACTGGTGTGAGATTTGAAGTCGAAGAAAGCTTGTTGAGACATAACCAATTGCTGTTCAACTTTAAATATCACTATTGTTGTCATTTATTTCAGCTTTCTTACGAATGAAATGTTTCTTAATCCTACCAGGTTTACAGTTGGAAGTGACCCTAGGTGGTGCTGTACTTACCTTCTTGATGCAACTAATCCCTTATTCGATGAAATAGGAAAAGCATTTATCAAGCCACAATTGAAAGGTATGCTCCTACCTGTGTGCATTTTTCTGGTTGTTGTATGATATTTATCTTAAATGCTCAAAAGCTCTCTCTGCCATTCCTGATACCGGAACTAGTTCTCTTTTTAGAATATAGAAGGAGCAGTCACATTTATAACTGGTAAATATGTTCACTTCACTGTTCTTGTAATCATGCTTGTTTATAAATATTCCGTATGTTCTTTCTTAAATTTGTGTTGATTGACTAATCATACTGGTTAAGCAAAGTTAAGTGCCTATATAACATTTAAATTTACATGTAAACTATTGCTGTCAGGTAAAGATTGACATCCAATTTTGATTTATTATTAAACTGGTCCGACGTCTTCAGTTTCATGAGCTGCTGTTGAATGTCCTACTCCCATTGTATTTAATCAGTTGGTCAGATCTGAATATCTCACAAACATTCACTGTGTTTTTTGTCCTGAAAGGATATGGCAGAGATTTTATGTTCCATTAGTTCTATTTATTTTTTCCTTTGATTTAATGCTCAAGGGTTTTATGGTCTTAATTTCTTCTGTATTGTCAATTCTGTTTGATGACTGATAACTCCAATTGTAACCCCCATATCCTCTATCACTGTACGTGTGCTCGATTGTCTCTTTTGTTTTGTACTCCCCCCCCCCAATTATCTTTTGCTCAGGACGAAATAGTTGGAGAAGTAACCGTATACTATTATAAAGTATTACTGAAATTTTCAAAAATCTAATGTAGTGACACATTCGATGAGAACACACCGCCCACAGATGACCCAGGGTAAATCTCTTCATTGGGTGCTGCAATCTTCAGATGAATGCAAAGTGGCGATGAAAATGCTGTTTGGTTAATGCAGGTTAAACTTTTGAATCGCCTCTCATATGTCTCGCTCTTTATCTCCCTTATTTCTAGCCCTTCATTCAAAGTTTGTCTTTCCAAACAATAACAACCCGCATCTTATTAAATTTAAGATACTGTAAGTTTGCACAATACATTGCGTGTATTTAATCTGTCTGAAATCGGAGCCTGTATCAACTTTTCACTGATATCATGGGGACTTGACTTATGGTGTCTACTCTTTTATCTGTTAGTTTGGGTTCAGTTACTTCATACATTTGCTTTTTTTAGCTCTACATTCTTACTGATCTATTTTTTTAGGGATGGCTTTTTGCATATGATCCTTATTGGAGACCTCCACAAATGAAGGCTAGTCTTATCCTCATGCTTGATATTAGGATAAATAATTGCATGTTTTGCTTATTTTTGAATCTAAAATCTGCTCTCCATACACTTCGGGGGAAAGTGTTTTTTTCTTTCACTAGCAATAAAATTTTCCATGATACTATTATACACTCAGTTTAATTAACCCTCCAGTTTGAAACTTACATTGTTCACGTTTAAGCCAGAGATTTCAGTAACCTCAAAATAGTTAAAAACCGTTAGAAGTTTATATGTGGATGTTGCAAGGATTAGCAGTTACTAGAACAAAATCTTACTTCTCTCTCTAAAAAGCTTGATTTGCATAAATTTATTGCAATACTTCATGCTGCGCATTGAGAAACCCCGAATACACAAAAGGCACAGTAACCAAACTTTTATGACATGTGCTTTTGCTCTAAAAAGAGGAAGCATTTGTTTGATATGAATGTGTGGATATATTTAACTGTAATTGTCTACTTTAGTCCATCTTAAATGCACCAATTCATTATTATAATTCTTATTGTGTGGTTCTGATTGCAAATTTTTGTGCTCTTTCACAGGCACTCCTACACTCTGTTCCCATTGGAAGTATGGTTGTCCTTGTTCTTTTTGTAGAAGTGAAACCTATATGGAGTACTTCAGAGCTGTTTTATGGTGTTTCTTATATCAGGTAAGTTATAACTTTTTTTTTTTTAATTTTATTAAGGCGCGGTGATTTGTCTATCTGTGATAAGCAGTAGTTTATGCCTGCAACTTGCAATTCATGTTTTTGATTGGCCTGCTAGGGTAACTACTGTATATCTACCTTGTTACAATTCTCATGATATGTTCATATCTGTCACCTTATGCCCTATATTATGTTTTCTGAGTTTTTGTTAGCTTTACTGCTGTAATGTCTGAACAGGAGTATGGAAAAAGGACTAAATGACTAACATAACGAAACTTTGTGAACTTTATCATGTGTTTCCTTTTTCTTTTCTTCCGTGAACTGTGTTGTGTGCTGTGCAGGTGTATGCTGCATAATTTTGCGGGGAACGTTGAGATGTATGGGTATCTAGATTATGTTGGTTCTGGACCTGTTGAAGCTCTCGCTTAAGTGAAAATTCAACAATGGAAAGTTTACTGAATCAACTCTTACTTGGCTGATGCAACTTACTATTATCTTGTCACAACAGCGAAGAGTGAAGGAGCAACTATTTTGTGCGGCAGGTAACATCCAAAGGTACGACCATCGTCACAGTAGATCTCATGCGGAGAATTAACTAAAATAAATAATAAATCAGTAATTTGACAAAGGATTATTTATTGAGCCAATCATCATAACTGATGTAACTACATCGATGGAAATTTGGAGAGAGGAAGTTTTTGGCCTGTTCTTTGTGTAAAAGCATTTTCTACCGAAGGTGATGCGATTGAGCTAGCAAATGATACCTGGTGAGTTGACTCTTCTGCTACATGAACATTTATGTGTGTGTGAGAGAGAGAGAGATAAAGAGAGAGATAGAGAGAGATTTCTTCTCTTTACTTCACCAGACTGTTCTGCACTCGCAGTTTAGTAGGCATTAATTGTCACTTGTATTTAATGTTTATGTAGTCTTGGCTTGTGAGCTGCTGTGATACTGAATGATCTGAAAATATACGACCAAATATTGAGGGTGAGATCTGCTTCTTTGCTGAGAAACCTTACATTGGAGATGGTCTAGTTTTGTTATCTTTGGATGTGTGTTTTTTATTTTTGCTTGTTTGACAGGCTTTCCAAGTAGGGGTTGTTTGGACAACTGCTCGCAACCATGCTTCACGCAAGCTCCATGGGGAGACAAGATGTAGTGGTTTTGGTCGAGAACTAGGGGAAGAGTAATGTAAAACTTTCCAAGTGAGTTAAACATACAATGAACATATCAGTTTGCTTACATTCCATCTTTATCTCCATAAAATCAACGATGGGTGTTTCTGCTTGTTGAAACTATTACGTTTATCTACTTGTGATTTCCTTTTGGAACCTTCATCTTAAACATGAGAACATGGAAGTACAAGTTGTAGCCTGTCATAAAAGTTGCAAGAAATTCCTGTAATTAATTTATTTTGGTGATTACCTTGCATTCTAAAGTTCCTTCACAGTAATGAGATCAATGAAGTATTTACTCATTCGTTTTGCATGCAGGTAATTGAGCGAAAGGTAGAACTGGCAAAGCTTGGCAATTGATTGTGGAAGACCCCCAGATGAAGCAGCCTGAATATTGGTGTTAATGTTACATTCCCTTCAGGACGACGTTGCTGCATGCTTGAATATAGGGCATGTTATATTGTAAGAATGACCCTTTGTTGATGGCAACATGGAAAGTTACTCCTGCCTTGGCTGGTGGATATGCTGCAGTACTTAACTCACCTGAATTGACATCTCTATAAGTCGTGATTGGTCATTATCTACTTTCTGCATTTCTAATTATAGCTCTTTTTCATGTTCATTACTTACTGTCTTATGTCACATCATTTAGTGGCCTACGGTTTATCTCCTTACATTGTGAATTGCAAGCTAGATACGACATCAATTATTTCCAATTTTTTTAAGGTACTACCTTTGACTACATGGGATGTCTTTCTCAGTCTGATGGAGAAAGAAAGTGATCCGGGGGTATTATCTACAACTTGTTTAAATTGTTCTTTTTATAGATTTTTGTGTGCAGTTATAGATATTTACTTACCCCTGCAATCTGTCAACAACCTTACTGGTTCTCTTGCCGACAGTTTACAGACTTGGTATATTCATGTAAAATATATTGGTCACTTATACTGCATTAGTTAAAATAAGCAGCACTACCTGTTGCTTGATGAGTTAGTGTTTCTGAGTCTGAATATATGTAATTCATTATTTGGACTCTTCAGGTTATCTCAATGAATAAGATGGTTGATAAGCGCTCGAATGTTAAGCTTCAATCTTCAAAGATGCAGCGTTCCATTTTTGCCTTATTGCAAAAGCTGCTTTCCTTTGAGAAAGTCTCAAAAGAACTATATATTACTCAACCTGTGAAGAAAATAGAAAGGGTATGTTTCACACTTCTATTAAAAAAAACTGATTTTTCTGCCAATCAAATGCAAGGACACTCGCTTGAATGTAAAGCAGCCAAACTGCAAAGATAGTGTTTGACACGCGCATGAATTTTCTTAGTAAGGATCTATGTTCAGAAGGGTGGTAGGGGGGATAATTAGTTCTTTAGTATTGTCTCTTTGCACTCATTCTTTTCAAAAGTTTAATAGTGTAACTGATGGGGTTTCTTCCTCTTGAAAATCGAAGAGGAATTCCCATTGCCTCTCATTTTTATACTTTCTTTTTCATGTTTGCTACGGTTTCTTGATCTTCCTTGCTTGCACTTCTATACACAATGATCGAAAAACTGTTCACAATGATCCACGATCCTGATTATCGAGTAAGATTATTTCTGGCTAGACGAATTGATGTTCTTGAACATGGGATGGCCATGTTGAATTATTCAGGATATGAGGTAATTAGCGAAGAATGATTTGTTCTTTTATGTTTTACTTATTTTTTCTATCTTGTTTCATCTATATCCAAGATTCTACTCTTTATTAAATTCTTTTTGCGGTGGTTGTAGGTCTTTAACATCATTTTCTAAAGCATTGCTATTAACTTCAACCAGCTCTGTTTTTGGAGGCACATGGAAATGTGAATGCTCAATGCGACCTTACCTAGTATTTAACAATTTGAAATGATAAATAAGTTTTAGTTAATGAAACATAAGATCACAAGCAAGAAATATGAGTACCCTTGAATGGACATAGAGCTACCGGTGTTTCCTTGTCTGTCACCTATTAAACCTTGCAAAGGATTTTTTTATTTTATTTGAGGTTGAGTCCATAAATAGTTTGTACTGGTATCTTGTCTTCCGTTTAACTGATTTCTCTATTGCACGCTTCTGAAATGTGTGCTGATCCATTGCTATTAGCAGTTTGATAGTCACTTCTGGCCGTGAACTATTTAGTTTGCAGGCGAGAGCTGGATTTGTGTACTTGTTTATACTTTGAATCCTCTGATTATGATGATAGTTTCACTCTCCCCTTATAACTTGTGGCTCATCCTGCTTCAGTATCCTTTGGCCTTGGCCCTCAGTTTGATACATATGAATGTAAATGGGGAAGTACTCGCAAGTTGCTGGAAGGTCGTGTTGAATATGTGAAATGTCTTTTGTTAACGTAGGTCGTGGAACGTACTTCTAGATCATCTTCACTCAAGTTGAAGTCCTTGAAGATCACATCATAGTTTATAAATGTCAAAATCATTATACAGTTATTTACATTAAAACTGTGAAATAGACTTTTCAGTTTATAAATGTGAAAACCATTATACAATTATTTACATCAAAACTGTGAAATAAACTTTAAAACTGTGAAATAGACTTCAAACTCTAATCAAAATAACTGTGAAATATATATCATAGTTATTTCAATGCATAGTTATTAAGCTCATATATACATGTTAAAACAATTTCACATTTTTATATAATTGTGAAATAGAATTCTCAGTTTATGAATGTGAAAATCATTATACAGTTATTTATATCAAAACTGTGAAATAGACTTCTCAGTTTATAAATGTGAAAAACATTATTCAGTTATTTACATCAAAAATGTTAGATAGACTTCTCAGTTTATAAATATGATAACCATTATTCTGTTATTTACATCAAAACTGTGTAATAGACTTCTCAATTTATAAATGTGAAAATCATTAAAACTGTGAAATAGACTTCTCAGTTATTGTTTACAATTGTCACTTTGTGTGTTTAGAAAAGACAAGCATTAATGTTTAGAAGTACAATGTTGCTATTTAGAAGTGTCGGCGTTGGTATTTAGAAGTGCCAATATATTTGTTAATAATTGTCCCTATGACTTAGTCCCTGCGTATCATTTTGTTTGGCCATATTTGACTTTTGATGATCAATCCAATTGAATTTTGACCAAATATTGATATCAATTTAACCATTCTAGTGAAATTCAAAAATTGTAACATAGATCTGATTTATTAATAAAAGTTTAAAATTTCGTTAGGATTATAGGATGATGGATACAAATAAAAGTGTTAAGTGTTGGCATTAATATTTTATCAAAGTTAATTGTAATGACTATTAAAAGTGTCAATTTTTTTTACAAATACAAATAAAAGTGTTAATGTTAGTATTTGAGAATATTAAAAGAGACCCGGTAGTGGTTGTGACTCATATTGTTAGTGGTAGTGTTAAAGAGTATTAGTGCATTTATTTTGTTAGTACACGTTCATGTGTTTGAAGAATGACGGCCCGTCCGTGTGCTAAATAATACTATGTTAGTTGTAGTTTGACCAAATCTCGTATTTCCTTCGTCTGTATATATATATACCCTCATCGCTCCGCATTCCCTCGCTTCCATCTCACGCCCAACTCCACCTGCCTTCCCCACTCCGTTCCTGTTGATCGGAATCCGATAAAAATTATCGCGCCTGGCCAGAACCCTCCATCCTGACATTTTCGTAAAAATGAGACGGTCACCTCCCGAGATGTTCAGGAAATTATCTCAGAGCACTCTTCCGATTAAGACAGAGCTCGAGAGGTAACATCTCATCTCTCACTCCTCCCGTTTTGTTTTCTCCGGTGATCGGAAATATCAAGAGGAAAAAAAGCCGCGTAGGTTTCACGCTTTCTTCGATCAGGTATATTTGTTTTTGTTTGTGTGTGTGTGTGCGTGAACTTTGAACTAAACTAAGAAAGTTCACCAGAAAAGAATCAGTAAGACAATGCTGATTTTTCAATTTTGGCTGCTAATTTGAATTAGGGTTTATTCTAATCTTATGAAAATTGAATTAGGGTTTAGTTCAATTTAATCACTATAATATGATTTCTAGTTGACTGATCTGCAATTCGTTTAGACTTGTGTTTGACCTAATACCAATGCTCTGACATTTATTTTGCACAAAACGTTAAGCCCAAAGCTGCACAATATGTCCTCATACTCTTGCTTTTTGGCATTTTTGGGGATTTACATAATGCAATAATGGTGCTGTATTTCAGTTCAAAGGTGGCCATTGCTAAACTCATGCTCTGTTCTGGACTTATCTATCAAATTATGGCTAGTTGAGGGAACCTTTTCAAAAGAAACATATTCCTGTCATCGATCCGGATTCCTCTAGAGCAGCGTCTCAGGAAGCAAGGTATGATCATTTGAAATAACTTCTAATATCTATTTAGCATTGGACAACTGAATGTGTTTGAGTCTTGTTTTGCAGTTTTGAGAGCATTCATCATGTGTCACTTCCGCCTGTGTACCAGGGTTGCATATGTTGTTCATCTACACAACTGTCCTGGCTTCTTGTTATGATTTCAGTATTAATAGAAGTTGTCCGCTTTCCGTTTTAGTTGATCGGTTATGCTTTAATGATGATTCTAGCTGTTAGATCAACTGCATCCATTTATGCAAGCAATGTTGATGATGAATTTAGACTGAGATTGAAATATTAACTGCTCTCCATTTCATGTTGTAGGAATTACCCTTTGTTGATCGGAACATGGAAAGTTGCTCCTGCCTTGGCTGCTGAATGTGCTGGAATACTTAAACCATCTGAATTGGCATCTCTGTAAGTCAATATTGGTAATTTCCATATATTTATAATTTACTATCAATTTTTCCATATACTTATAATTGACTATTGATGCCAGCACCTGCCTTGAGCTGGATGAAGTCTGTAGAGAGGTCAGTCACAACCCTCAAATATTCCCATTTCAAAACCATAACTCCTCACCAAAAGGATCAGATTCATCTCTACGTCGAAGCTCTTCTCCAGTGTAATCGGGTCGTCCTAACCCTCTTTGTCTCCCTACGCTCAGCGGTTGGCAAATCTTAAATCATTTAGTTTGTTTTAATTTTCTTTAATTTCTGATTTATTTGTTTCTTAATTTCAGAAGACGAATCTTCCTTCAGTTACAAAGACGAGTGAGGTAATGGATAGGCACAGAGGATTCACTTGCGATTATACCCCCCCCCCCCCGAGCTCTTACCTTGCACATTGAATTGACATTCGAAAATCTCAATCTCGTTAATGTAGGCAGTGGAGCAGGACTTCCTGGATTGTACTTGGCGCCATTGCTTGCCCTGGTAACTTTTATCTGGAGTTCGTTAGACCAAGTGCATTTATCTTACTTGAGGTTTCTATTTTCTGGCAGGAGCTTGCACATAATTAAGCACTAAAGGATTGATCTGCCATCCTGATATTGGAATGACTTGTCTCTTCAGTATATGGAAGGAGAAGCCACATTTACGACTGGTAAAATATCATCACTTCACTGGTCTTGAAATCATGCTCTTTTTTAACTATTTCCATCTGTGCTTTCTTAAAATTGCAGTATTTATTGACTAATCTTACTGGTTAAGCAAATGGAAGGTGCCTATATAACATATAATTTTACTTGTTAATTATTGTTGTTAGTAACGATTGACATCCTATTTTAATTTATAAAACTGGTCTGACTTATTCAGTTTTATAAGTTGTTGTTGAATGTCCTACTCCAGTTGTATTTAGTTCAGTTGGGAAGATTTGAATATCAAGCAAATAATCTGTGTCTTTCTTGTCCCTAGAGGATATGCCATTGATTTTATGTTCCAAATGCTATTATATATTATTACTAAAATGTTCATAAATATACTGTAGTTGACACAATCGATGAGATGGCCAGTGCATTTTTTCGTTTGGTGCTGCAATCTTCGGGGGAATACAAAGTGGCGATGAAAATGCTGTTTGGCTATTGCAGGTTAAATTTTTGAATCACCTCTCATATGTTTTGTTGTTAATCTCTCTTATTTCTAGCCCTTCCGATCAAAGTTGCTTCAGACATTTGCTTTCTTTTGCTCTTCATTCTTACTGATCGATTTTGTTTTTAGGGATGGCTTTTCGCATATGATCCTTACTGGAGACCTCCACATTTGAAGGCTAGTCTTATCCTCATCAGCGCCCTCCCCTTTCTCTTCCCCCCCCCCTCTTGTCTTTCATACGTTTAAGCATCATTCGAACATGAAACAAATTCCTCTTTTGCATCTCTAATGTTTATATTATGACAACATACAAGGAAGAACCTAAGACGTGTAAGAAAAATACTAACATGCCAGAAATTCATCATACATGATAAATAATTGCGTACTTGTCTAATCAATTGATTTTAAGATCCATGTGTAGTGCTCTTCATACACATTGAGGGAGTGATTTCTTCTTCACTATAACACTCTCAGATTAATTAACAATCTAGTTTGAAATGTAGATTGTTTAACATTTAAACCAGATATTTCTGTAACCTCAAAATTGTTTAAGTAAACCGTTGATGTTTAATGTAGATGTTGTTAGATCAGTAGTTAGTATTACAAAATTATTAGCTCTCCCTCTCTCCCCTTCTCCCTTTTGCTCTAAGAAAGAAGCATGTGCTGATATGAATGCACATGTGGTGATATTGCAATATAATTGTCTAGTTTAGGCAGAAAGGGAGCGACCGCGCCCATGGCCTGGCCGAGGATCGGTGACGGAAATCTGTGACGGATTTGGTTAGTCACAGAATTAAAGCTGATTTCCAGCAGATTTGCAACAGATTAGTGACGGATATTCGGCAGAATCCTAATTTGACTAGGAATTGACTTATTTTGGCTGTAAATTAGGTATCCCTCCTCCCTCCTATAAAAAGGACCCTAAATTAGGTTTTTGTATTCTCTCTATCTTTTTTCTTCCCCCTTATCATATATTACATAGTTTAGGGTTTTTATTTATTTTGAAGACTCAAGAACAAGGTTTTGTTTATTTATTTTAATGGCCTTTTAAGGCTAATTTATTTGATTCGTGGATTGAGGTAAGTAATAATTTGATCTTTATGCTAGGATTTTAATTCTTCCTATCTCTTTCTCTCGTTCTTGTTCTTCTCAACATTCTTAACTATTGTTCTTGAGATCAATTGTATTGACCTAGCAGAATATACTTTTGCTATCTTGAATTTATTTGGATATAAACCATTGCACTTGCGTGAATGATTTGTAATTTGACCATTGTTGAAAAGAGTAAATTCAATTGATGACCTAGCGAAATTCATATGAATCTAGGTTTTTATGTTCTTATGATTTAATGAGAAATTATTTAATGTTTATATTAACCTAGCGGAAGTTATAAACAAGATAGAGTTATTAGGGTTTTAATGTTGGTATTGACCTAGCAGAATATTATACTCCCTCCGTCCCAGACTAAGGGTTCATCTTTCCCTTTTGATCCGTCCCAAATCAAGAGTTCATTTCTATAAATGGCAAGTTTTTGAATATATTTATACCCTTATCATCTCCATATATTTACAAAAAAAAAACCATTCATTATACCCTTATAATTTTAACATATTTACAAAAAAATCAATCATTAACTTACTATTCCTCCCACTCATTCTCTCTCCTATTAAAAAACCAATCATTAACTACTATTCCCTACCCCATATTACAAAAAAATCATTCATTATACCCTTATAAAGTTAACATATTTACAAAAAAACCAATCATTAACTACTATTCCCTATCTCACATTTAACTTTTATTCATTTTTTTTTAAAAATTTCTTATGAAGCGTGAAATCCACTCCGTACACCCTTGGTCTGGAACGGAGGGAGTACATCTTAACCCTATATTTTTGATATCTTGAATTTATGTCCGACGATTATGTGTCCATTGTAGATGGGATGGACCACTACCACAAAGTTGGTTAGATCAGCAACTTACACTTCAGAAAAAAAAATCTTGCTAGAATGTATGAACTTGAAATGACTCAAGGTATGCTTTATTCTTTGGATTATGCACATATTGAACATTAAAATACCATGGGTTGACAACACGAATGGCTACACAATTTGGGGTTAACAAGGTTAAAAGCAAAGTCTTTATAAAGAAAGTAGTTAAACCTAACTTGGAGACGTGAATAGCCGTTTAGTGATGCACTAGGCCCAGTTTCACATTTACAAGCGAACAATAAGTCTAGTCGTTTCTGTGCTCGTATGGATGAATTACTCCCCCTGATACTAATGGTCATGTTTCAGTCCTTCCCGAGTTCTCCGGAAATGTCCTGCGGCGTTAAAACACGTATTTCCTTCAGCAAAAATCACACGTTTAGGGAATTGGTGGGTATTTGATAACTTTATTCGAACAATCTTGTTATTCAAGTCAACTCTTATTCTGCTTTTCTGAGAATATAGTTTCTAAAACAGTACCTGAAACGCGTTATTGATTTCATATAATGCTCAGTATATACCAAAAAAATTGCCTAAAAATTCTTCTCATCTTGTCAAGATGTCATATGGCCCAGTGCATGAAGTTCGTTTGTTGCAAGAAGGGTCTAATGTACGAAGTCTTGCTCTTCCGCAAAAGATCTTTGTGCACACAAAGTTTTTGTAAACAAGCCATCATTTGCTTAAAACTGAAGAGATATATATGTTTGAAAGCTCTCAGTTGCCACCTCTTCTGTTTTGTTGTCTTGAATTGATATAATTAAAAACATCTTTTCCCCGTCCTTGATGAGCATGGCTGTGTTGACTGGTGTGAGATTTGAAGTCGAAGAAAGCTTGTTGAGCCATAACCAAATTGATGTTCAACTTTAAATATCACTGTTTTTGTCATCTATTTCACCTTTCTTATGAATGAAATGTTTCTTAATCCTACCAGGTTTACAGTTGGAAGTGACCCTAGGTGATGCTGTACTTACCTTCTTGATGCAACTGATCCCTTATTCGTTGAAATAGGAAAAGCATTTATCTTGAAAGGTATGTTCCTTTGATTTAATGCTCAATGGTTTTATGGTCTTAATTTCTTCTGTATTGTCAATTCTGTTTGATGACTGATAACTCCAATTGTAACCCCCATATCCTCTATATCACTGTACGTGTGCTCGATTGTCACTTTTGTTTTCTACTCCCCCCTCCTCCATTATCTTTTGCTCAGGACGTAATAGTTGGAGAAGTAACCGTATACTATTATAAAGTATTATTGAAATTTTCATAAATCTAATGTAGTGACACATTCGATGAGAACACACCGCCCACAGATGACCCAGGTTAAATCTCTTCATTGGGTGCTGCAATCTTCAGGGGAATGCAAAGTGGCGATGAAAATGCTGTTTGGTTGATGCAAGTTAAACTTTTGAATCGCCTCTCATATGTCTCGGGGGGAAGTGTTTTTTTTTCACTAGCGATAAAACTTTCCATGATACTATTATACACTCCGTTTAATTAACCCTCCAGTTTGAAACTTACATTGTTCACGTTTAAGCCAGAGATTTCAGTAACCTCAAAATAGTTCAAGTAAAAACCGTTAGAAGTTTATATGTGGATGTTGTGAGGAGTAGCAGTTACTAGAACAAAATCTTACTTCTCTCTCTAAAAAGCTTGATTTACACAATACTTCATGCTGCGCATTGAGAAACCCCGAATACGCAAAAGGCACAGTAACCAAACTTTTATGAAACATGTGCTTTTGCTCTAAAAAGAGGAAGCATTTGTTTGATATGAATGTGTGATATATTTAACTGTAATTTTCTACTTTAGTCCATCTTAAATGCACCAATTCATTATTATAATTCTTATTGTGTTGTTCTGATTGCAAATTTTTGTGCTCTTTCACAGGCACTCCTACACTATGTTCCCATTGGAAGGATGGTTGTCCTTGTTCTTTTTGCAGAAGTTAAACCTATATGGAGTACTTCAGAGCTGTTTTATGGTGATTTGTTTTCTGAGTTTTTGCTAGCTTTACTGCTGTAATGTCTGAACAGGAGTATGGAAAAGGAGGGACTAAATGACTAACATCACGGAACTTTGTGAAATTTATCATGTGTTTCCTCTTTTTTTTTTTTCTTCCGTGAACTGTGTTGTGTGCTGTGCAGGTGTATGCTGCATAAGTTTGCGGTAGAACTGGCGAAACTTGGCAATTGATTGTGGAAGACCCCTTGATAAAGCAGCCTGGGATATGGCATGTCCGTAGCCCCACTAATTGCCTTTCTATTTTTTTATTTTTTTTTGGTTTTGAATGACAAGCAGACATGATGCTGCTGGATGTTCAAATATGTGGCAATCTAATATTGTAGGAATGACCCTTTGTTGATGGCAACATGGAAGTTTGCCCCTGCCTTGGCAGTTGGATGTGCTACAGTACTTAACTCATCCGAATTGGCATCTTTGTGACTGGCCGTTATCTACTTCCTGCATTCCTAATTATAGCTATTTTTGATAGATTCATTAATTAGTGTCTAATGCCAATACCTGCCTTGAGCTTGATGTAGTGTTTACAAAGGTCGGTCTCCCTCCTAGGATACTCAATATTTTATCTGGATTTGGTCTAGAAGCGGGTGTTCCAGTGGTATCATATCTCCCTGTTGCCAAGGTTCATTCTCTTATCTCATGCAATTAGCAATTTGTACTTTTGCTTGTCATGTTATTTTGTAACATGCTCTAGGCTTCCTAGCGTGTTGCCAAAATGATTCTTAATTGTTTGACAGATTGCATTTGTATATTTTTTGTATTTTTACTGTAAAAAAAAAAAACTTATGTTCGTAATATAGCATATATTAACATTATCTTAAATAATTAATATTTTCAGAAAATATATTTTTTAAATAGGAATAAAAAATAAAAATTAGAGAATATTATAAATAAATAAAAAATGTATTTTAAATGAAACATTATAAGGTTTTTTATTTTTAAAAATTGTTTTATTTTAAAAAAACATTTTAATTTTTTTTTTCAAAAATAAATAAAATTCTCTTAAAAATACATTTTTTGATTTATAATATTCTCTAAATTTTTATTTTGTAATCCTATTTAAAAATATATTTTCTGAAAATATTACTCCCTCCGTCCCACACCAAGGTTCCACCTTGGTGTGGACACGCTTTTTAAGAAAATTAATTAAAATGGGTAGAAAATTTGAGGAAAGAGAATGTAAAAGTTAAATGTGTGGTAGGGAATAGGAGAGAGAATGTAAAAGTTAAAAATATTTAATAGGAGAGAGAATGAGTGGGAGGAATAGTAAGTTAATATATGAAATGTGTGGTAGGAAATAGGAGAGAGAATGGTTTTTTTGTAAATATAAGGAGATGATAAGGGTATAAATAAATGGAAAACTTTCCATTTAAGGAAGGGAACCTTGAAGTGGGACGGACCAAAAAGGAAAGGTGGAACCTTGAAGTGGGACGGAGGGAGTAATTATTTATGATAATGTTAATATATGCTATTACGAACATAACTTTTTTTACAATAAAAATACAAAAATATATATTATTTTTTAATTAAAAAATTATTATTTTCAAGAAATATTAATTATTTCAGAAAATGTTAATTATTTTGAAAAAAAAATAAAATTTTAACACTTTATAATTAAAACTTTGCATTTAACCCCTTAAAAACTAATAGCCATTACAAAATAGCTCATTTGTTATCATGTATTCGGCACCTGATCTATTACGTTAACTTTTCTAACGTTCGTTATTGTCAGTGGGACAATTTGGAAGTTTAGGTACTAAATAGACCGATTTTTCAAACGAGAATGCAAAGTGGGAATCAGTGGATACTTTGTGATGGTAAACGTATTTTGGCCTTCTTATTTGTAAACAACACGAATTTCAGATAGGCTTATTACTAATAATTTGGATGTTCTTATGCAAATGATTTCTTTATGGGGGTGATTTGCATATCTTTTTGGCTGATCAACTAGGTACAATGAAAAAATATGATACTTGTTAGTTTTGGTATATGATATTCTAATCTATTGGCTGATTTTGTATTTATACTCTATACCAAAACGACGTCGTTTAGTGTAGGAATAAAAAAAAAATAAAAATTTAAAAAGCCAAGCAGGTGCAAGCGGCCCTGCTTGCACCATGCTATGTCCCCCTTAGACATCAGTATTTATATTGTATACTATGAGAATTAATGGTCTTAGTTGACCAATGAACACATCCTTCAACTAGGGGATACTTTCAACCGAAAAGGTTAACCACGCTTTATTGTCGTTTAATTCTTATGAGAGAGTTATGGACATTTTGAGTAGTTCTACATTATATCTTACATATGGATTTCATATTTTTTAAGCTATGATCTCATCAGTTTGGTAAATGTCCCTTTGTATTTATCATTCAGGTTCACTCCCCCCCCCTCTCTCCCTCCCTCACTGTGTGTGTGTGTTTTTGTTTTTTTGTTTTTTTTTTCTGTAATGTCCTTGAGGTATTTTTGACTGACTTGGCTATTACTCGGTCCCAAAATGAAATGTCCAAAAAAATCTCAAATTTGCTATTGAGCAAAAGCAGAAAACTAATACTCTATATAATCCATTAGTTGCCTTGCCTTGCAGCTTCTTGGCAGGGGCTCAAGCAACTTCGTTACTGTCATATTTTTTATCAGAAAATAAATTGACACTATTGGCTTTCGTTTTGTTATTTCAAAGTCATGTGTATGGTACATGACGCCTTCTCCATTAAAAATCTAACAGAAAGTTAAATATCAATTTGCATTAAAATGGCAAACTCGGAAATCGGATTGTCCAATTTTCAATAGGGTAAACGACAAATTGAGGTAACATAATTATTCCATTTTATTTTGAATATTGAGCAACAAATTTTGAAGGTAATATAAAGTTAGGTAAACAAATTTCGAATTGACCTTTTGACGCAGCACGGAAGCAATACGATTCGTGTTTAGCGCACTAAACACAAGAATTCACAAGCAATGAATCCTCAAGAACACAAATCTGGAATCCACCAGAAAATTAAAGAGAAAACCTCTTTGAATTGGAAATCAATAATGAATAAGTTGTCCTCCAAAAATAAAAGACTAAGTATTTATACTTCTACCTAGGCAGCAAATAAAAGAGTTCCCAAAATAAATAAAATGCCAAAATTAAGAGTTTTTCCGTAATTAAAAAGGAATCAGTCTTCAATCCTCCGTCTCGAGCGCGGCCGCCCTTAGGCCCAGCGCGGTCGCGCACCTTGGCCGAGGCTCACGCCAGTTCTTCCTCGTCTTCAGCGCGGTCGCTCTCCTCCCGAGCGCGGTCGCGCACCTTGACCGAAACTGCTGCCTGGTTGACACCGTTTTGAGCGCGGTCGCGCACCCCCATGAGCGCGGTCGCTCTCGCTCCTGTATCAGTCTCCTCCACCTCCAAAGAACTCGACTCCGAGTTCTCATCAGGATAAAGAACTCCATCCGCATGATACTCATATATGTCCGCCACGTTGAAAGTATTCGAGATGTTCAAATTATCAGGAAGAGCCACCACATATGCATTGTCATTAATCTTCCGAGTCACCTTGAAAGGCCCATACTTGCGAGGTTGCAATTTCTTGTACGTGCCAACAGGAAAACGCTCTCGTCGAAGGAAAACCATAACATCATCCCCAACCTTGAAAACTTTGACCCGTTTCTTCTTGTCCGCAGAGCCTTTATTCTTTACTCCGTTGCCTCCAATTTGGCCCGAACCTCTTCTTTGACAAAGACATACTTCATTGGCCATATTTTCAGCTGCTTGGCTCACACCACGACCCCTTGGTAAAGGTACCAAATCTACAACATGCCTTGGCGTCGACGAATAGACTACAGAAAATGGCGATTTACCCGTAGCCGAATGGACTGCACTGTTGTAAGCAAACTCCACCTGCGGTAATGCCAAATCCCACTGCTTCGGCTTGTCCCCACAAACACTTCTGATCATGTTTCCCAATGTCCTGTTTGTAACCTCAGTCTGTCCGTCTGTCTGTGGATGAGCTGTAGAACTTCTATTCAACGCGGTACAAACATACGCCATAATGTCACCCAAAATGGCTCAAAAACTTAGTGTCCCTATCTGAAGTAATGGACTTAGGAACACCATGAAGACGTACCACCTCTCGAAAGAAAAACTTTGCAATATTAGAAGCATCCGAGGTCTTCTTGCAAGCAATAAAATGAGACATTTTGGAAAATCGATCCACTACCACGAAAACAGAGTCCACACCTCGTTGAGTGCGAGGTAAACCCAACACAAAATCCATAGATAAATCGAGCCATATATCATCAGGAATAGGCAAAGGCAAATAAAGACCAGTATTTTGAGATTGACCTTTAGATACCTGACAAACATAACAACGCCTGACGATAGCACCCGCATCCTTCCGCAGTTGAGGCCAGAAATAACGCTCCTCCAAGCTAGCGATTGTCTTGTCACGCCCCAAGTGTCCACTAAGGCCTCCCCCATGCAAGTCTCGGATCAACTTCTCACGTAGTGACGTCACAGGAATGCACAATCGGTCTCCTTTGAACAGAAAACCATCACGGACATGGAAATCTGCACTCGGGTGCTTGCCCACACACTTAAACCATAGTTCCTTGAAATCCGGATCTTCCCCATATAACTCCTTCAGCAACTCAAACCCGACGACTTCCTGAGACAATGTAAGTAATAAGGAAGCCCTCCTACTCAGAGCGTCTGCCACTTTGTTCTGAACCCCGGACTTATGTTGGATAATGAAAGGAAACTTCGCAGATAACTAACCCATCGAGCATGCATCTTGTTTATCACCTTCGACTGTGCAAGAACTTGAGGGCAAGATGATCGAGAAAATAAAATAAATTCCCTCGAACAAGATAATGCTCCCAATCGCAAGGCCCGAAAAACAAAGATAGAATTCCTGGTCATAAGTACTCCACTTCTGACGCGCCTCACTCAACTTCTCACTAAAGAAAGCCACGGGTCGCTTCTCTTGTGATAGGACAGCTCCAATCCCTACACCACTAGCATCACATTCCACACGAAAGATTTTATCAAAGACGGGTAGGGCAAGAGCGGTGCAGTACAAAGTTTTTCCTTAATGAGGGCAAAACTCGTTCTTGCTCAAAACCCCAATGAAACTTACCCTGCTTCAAACACTCAGTAATAGGAGCAGTGATGGTACTGAAATTCCGAACAAACCTCCTATAGAAGGTAGCTAAGCCATGAAAACTACGCACCTCAGTGACAGAAGTTGGGGCTGGCCAATCTCTAATGGCCCTCACTTTCTCCTCATCCACCTGAATACCATCCTCACCAACCACAAAACCCGAGAAAAAGTAACTTGTTGGTGCAGTAAAATACACTTCTTAAAATTGATGTAGAGCCGATTATCTTTTAGGACTTGCAATACTTGCCTAAGATGATCGAGATGTGCGATTCTATCTCTACTATAAATCGGGATATCATCGAAATAAACGACAACAAAAGAACCAATAAAAGGTCGGAATACCGATTCATCAACCGCATGAAAGTGCTAGGGGCATTCGAGAGTCCGAATGGCATGACAAGCCACTCATAAAGGCCATCCTTGCTCTTGAAGGTACATGTTTTCCACTCATCTCTGGCCTAATCCGAATGCGATGGTACCCATTGCGCAAATCCAGTTTCGTGAACACTCTCGACCCGAGATAACTCATCAAGCATATCTTCCAAACGGGGAATAGGAAATCGATACTTGATGGTAATTTTGTTGATGGCATTTGTCCACACACATACGCCACTGATTACCCTTCTTTGGCACAAGCAAAACCGGCCGCACACCGGACTCATGCTCTCCCTAATAAACCCCTTTCGCGGCAAGTCCTCAATCTGCTCTCGTAGTATCTCATTCTCCTTAGGACTCATGCGATAATGTGGAAGGTTTGGCAAGCTAGCTCCGGAATCAAGTCAATCGATCTTTGAATGTCCCTCATAGGTGGTAGATCATTTGGCAATTCTTCGGATAGCAACCCACGAAAATCTGCAAGTAGTTCTTCAATGTCCCTTGGCAACCCAATCTCCACACCGTAACCCAACAACCCCTTAATGACTATAGGGCAAAAATACTCCGACTCCTCAATAGCCGCGGCAAGATCCTTCTCATTACGAATAAGCATCAACACCGGCTTATCCTTCTCAACCGGCTTTTCAAACCGCGAAACAGGAGCTATAGCAATCTTGTGCTTGTTCCGGTTGAACAACACCACATTATCCTTACCCCTATAGGTAATATCATGATCGTATTGCCATGGACGACCCAATAATACATGACATACATCCATATTCGCCACATCACGTACAACTTCCTCCTTATAGTGTTTCCCGATAGAAATGGGAACCCTACAAGTACGTGACACTCTAAGTTCTCAACCCGTATTCACCCACCCCAAACCATAGGGTTTCTCATGTGGTTCGAGTTTTCAATCCAAGAAAATCAACTAATTTACGCGAAACTAAATTTTCGGTGCAACCATTATCAACAATTAAATTGCATACCTTGTTAGCAATGGAGCAGTGTGCACGAAAAGATTCTTCCTCGCCCTCGTCCTTGGAAGATAGCAACATACGTTGAAGAACAAAACCCACATGTTCTCGGACTCCTCCTCTGCGAACTCGGCTCAGGATACTCATCATCCTCCTCCTCTACTTCTTCTTCCTCTTCTAAGAATGCAAAGCGGTCGCCTCGGGCAAACGTTGGACCTATGACCAAATCCCGACGGCGAAAACATTTATCTCCCCTCGGCTTGGCATACGGATTTGCTTTGTTTTACTGTACGTGCCTTGTTCCTGTCGAGTTGCTCATTTGCTACACGGTTCCACTGTCAGCCGTTCCCCATTGCTGTTTCTGCAGCTACTAGTCGCCCCCTTCTCCTTGTTACTCCCTTCATCAGCACCACCTTGCGGACTCCATTTGCGAAAAGGAGCATTAAAGACCCTTGTACTCGACTTCTCCATAAGCTCCGCCCTCAAGGCCAGAGTAGAAGCATCTGTCAAATTCCGTACTTGATGCAAACCCATCTTGTCTTGTATTGAGCCCTTCAGACCATTGATGTAGCGTGCAACCTTCGCTCCTCGGACTCATCGATCTCCACCCCTTGCAGATTGTACCTCGAAACTCAGTAGTATACTCATCAACCGTCCTCTTGCCTTGAACACAATTCAGATATAACTTATACAAAATCTGCTCGTAATCTGCAGGCAAAAACCTTCCGGAGATCAACTGCTTCATCCGCCTCCAAGTCCTAACTGGCTCCTTCCCTTGTCGTCGTCTCTGTACTACTAGTTTATCCCACCAAACTGCAGCAGTACTCTTTAAACGAATCGCTACCATCTTTACTGTTTATTAGCAGTACTTCCATGACCTCAAAGAAGCGATCGACATTAGTTTGCCGAGTCTAGAAAATCCTCTATACCCATAGTTCCATAAAAATGAGGGATTTCGGCCTTAATTCTATAATCATGGCGATTTTGATTGTTACCTTGTTCTCCATCATCCTCCACGACTTCTTCCTCCGAACCTGAACCATCTTCTACCCGATTTTCAGCCCTCTGAGGACGTCGAACGGGTTCTTCCCTGTCTCCTTCACCCCTAGGGTTTCGATCATCATTCCGATCCCGTTGAGCAGCAACCAACGCGGCGATATGTGTTGTCAACGCAGCGATGGCGTTAGTAATCCCCTCGATATCAGCTTTGGTAGCCTGATCTCCCATAATCCCTCAGTATGGTGAAAAGACAGGATATGGCCTCGCTCACGATACCAACCGACGCAAAGCACGGAAGCAATACGATTCGTGTTTAGCGCACTAAACACAAGAATTCACAAGCAATGAATCCTCAAGAACACAAATGCGGAATCCACTTAAAATTAAAGAGAAAACCTCTTTGAATTGGAAATCAATAATGAATAAGTTGTCCTCCAAAAATAAAAGACTAAGTATTTATACTTCTACCTAGGCAGCAAATAAAAGAGTTCCCAAAATAAATAAAATGCCAAAATTAAGAGTTTTTCCGTAATTAAAAAGGAATCAGTCTTCAATCCTCCGTCTCGAGCGCGGCCGCCCTTAGGCCCAGCGCGGTCGCGCACCTTGGCCGAGGCTCACGCCAGTTCTTCCTCGTCTTCAGCGCGGTCGCTCTCCTCCCGAGCGCGGTCGCGCACCTTGGCCGAAACTGCTGCCTGGTTGACACCGTTTTGAGCGCGGTCGCGCACCCCAATGAGCGCGGTCGCTCTCGCTCCTGTATCACCTTTTGATATCAAACTAACTAGTCACCAACCCGTCGGTACCCGACGGGAATATGGAATTGCTTGAACCAAGTTAAATGGCATACAAAATATGTTTTGGTTATTTGCTAATTATTGATGAGAGTAGAATAAGGCCCCGTTTGGGATTGCGGTGAAAGTGGGTAAACGAACGTTCAACCCGAAAGTCGACGCGAAAGAATGTTTGGGGAAAGGAATTGCGATCACGTCCGAAGTCCGTATAACGTGAAATACTGCGTTCCCATGAAGACCACGTCTGATACACAGTTTATAAAAAGGAGATTTTTAAGACGAAACAGTTTATAAAAGGAGCTTTTGAAACGGAACATTTTCTTTGAAAATGTGTATGGTGTATCAAATCAAAACGCTAATTTAAGCGTAACAAAATATTACAATGACATATTTACCCTTCTAAAAATACTCCTTTCGTTCTGAACACTTTTTTTTTTCTCTTTCATAAATACTCCCTCCGTCCCACCAAACTTGATACTAATTTCCATTTCGGGCCGTCCCACCTCACTTGATACTGTCCAAAATGGTAAGTTTTTACTCTCACAACACCAATCAAATCACTATTATTCCCACTCACTCTCTCTCCTACTTTACCTTTTATACTCACAATATTTTTTCTCTCTCTTGCTTTTTTTCTTAATTATCGTGTCCACCTCCTTAGTATCTAGTGAGACGGGACGGAGGGAGTAAGTATTAATAATAAGATACATTTTTTAATAAAAAAATATAATATATTAAAAAATTACTATTAACATGTCCAGATTGAAAATTTATTTTGGTGAATAATAACGATTTTATTGTTAAAAGGCATATTTTAAAGTTAACTACTAAAATCAAAAAAAAAAAAAAAACCCGTTAACTGCACCTGGAAAAGTGACTTAGTATAGTCTACTTCTCCCTCTCTAACTCCCTCTCTAAAGGACACACACTCTCTCTCTCTAGACTCTCTCTCTCTAGACGGAATCCATGGATTCCTCACGCCAACCCTCGACGTCTCCATCTTCGGCCAAGCCCCCGTTCCGCCGCTAACACACAGAGTTCAAATTTTGAGATCGTTGCACGACAATCGAGGACGACTGCCTTTTTGATTCCGATTAATCGGTGAAAATGTTCGTGAAGAAGCTAGTGGAGAAGGCTTCGCTAAAGAAGGTAAGTACAGTAATTTCACTTTGCTTTCACAATTTCGATTTCATTTCTCTGTTATTATCAATGGATCAGATTATGTGTTCTTCATTGATTTGAAGTTTGAAGTTTGGTCTGTTGATTGAAATTTGAAAGGCTAATTTATTTGAGATAGTCACGACAGATACTCAAATCGCAATGTTATTGCTTTGCTTTGATGGAATAGATCGTCACGACAGATACTCAAATCGCAATGTTGTCTTTTTTGATGTACGTGCAAACTCCTTTGTTGTTTTTTAGTATGCATTATAATCCCGCTGTTTGAGGAGCTTCGGTTTTTATTAACCAAGTCCTATTTTAACCGAAAATGATAAATATGAAAGGACCGGATGGAATCCAAGGACCTATTTATGTTGGAACTGGATGTGTCTTCGTAAGGCAAGCACTATATGGATACGACGCTCCAGTTAAGAAGAAGGCACCGTGCAAGACTTGCAATTGCTTACCTAAATGGTGTTCTTTGTTGTTTTGGATCTCGTAAGAACAAAAAGTTAAGACTTCCAAGGACAAAAGAAGAAGACTAAGAACAAGGGAGCTTTCCACACGGGTTCACGCGCTTGAAAATATTGAGGAAGGAATTGAAGGTAAGAAATGCTCAGAAGTAATAATTTCATTGCATTTCAAATGTTCTTTTAGTATTCTCTTTACTTGTTGTCCGTCCCATATCACCTTTAGTGCGTGCTAACTTGAATCTTGATGACCAGGAATAGATAGTGAAAAGTCAACCATGATGCCCCGGATCAAGTTTGAGAAGAAGTTTGGGCAAAGCCACCGTGTTTATTGCTTCAACACTTATAGAAGATGGGGAGTTCCACCAGTGCAACTTCGCATCGCTATTAAAAGAAGCCATCCATGTCATTAGTTAATGCTTTGTTAGTCCTTGCTTCCGATGTAAGTTTCTCCTTCCATCTCCCTGTTCTCATTTTTACCGTTGTTTTTTGAGAAAAAGAGATATAAAAGGAAAATACAAACTCTTAGTTTGAACTTCATATCTTGACATGGTAATAATCCAAAATCCGAGCAAAAATTTTAAGGACTTGATTTAAGATCCATAGCCGCCGACAAAAACAATATCTTTGGAAAAATAATTCACAAAATGATGCTTGAATCTCGAAAATTTAATTTAATATTCATTCCAATATTAAGCTCGGGTTTTACCGTTATACATCACACAAAGTAAGCAAGCTAAGTGCCACATTCATGCTACTTTAACAGCATAAATGATTAAACTCAGAATGTTGAACAAAGTAAAAATCTTTCAAGCAATGGGGGCTAGGTTAAACAAAGTAAAACTCTTTCAAGCAATGGAGGTTTTCTTCGAGAGGTAAGCTTTATACAGTTCTCATGAAAAGGTTCCCAAAGTTTATTTTCTCTTAAGATTTTCTGCAATCCATGCGGATCAAACAGATTTGGTGTAGAGGAACAAAGCATGTTGTTGGAGAAGTTGTGTGTCGATGTGCCCTTTGCCATGATTCAGATATGGTTCTCCAAAAGAAACCGGTATTGGTCCCTATATCCAAAATTTAGTTATATTGTTGAATATGAGAGAGATGAGTACAAAAGAGTGTACTTAAACGTGTGTGTCTAAGTGTCAAATATTCTCTCGCATCCCAATAAAATTTAAAAATAGCGAAAAATAAAAAGAAAAACTAAGACAAAATACAATAAAAGTGTTTTTGAAAATACTACGAATACACGAAAATCACAGGCTCGTCAAATATTTCCTTATACACCACATTCGAGCGTCTTGTCGTCCGATGCATCGTCCGAATCACCTATAATAACTTTAAGACCATTTTTGCTAGTAACTCTAGATAATGCAAACATACAACCGGCCATGATCGAAAACCGGTGTTGGAAGATATAAACCAACATGAGAGAGTGATTGCCCTGGCTCTTATTTATTGTCATAGCAAAAGACACGGAAAGTGGAAATTGTCTTCGCTTGAATCGATCGAAATTTGGACAAATCCGAAGGAGACATTACCATTCTAGGTATTGTCACTTCCATTCCCGCATTCTTCCCCGAAAGCATCTTCCTACAACAACGTGCTTACCTATACATGTTGAAGAAATTAGTTTTACATTTTACACAATTTAGAATTTATATTTAGTAATGATTACCTAATCGCGTAACAATTAATCTGGTGCCATTGCATAATTCTAAGGCCTGGTTGAGATTTCTCAATAGCATAACTATACATCCAACCTTCAGCTTAAGAATATGGTTCGGCAATCCTGAACATTTGATCATATTTATAAATTCTGGTGAGAAAACATCTTCATTCCCCGTGTCATCCTCCTCTTCTACACATATCACATCAGAACTCAAGTATATCTTCTCCTCTCCAGGAAATAGTGACATAACATAATCATTAATACTATCAACCGTATCGTTAGTTGGAGCAAGGACAGCTCGACTATGGAAAAATCCTTCGACATCCTTGTTTCGTAATAAGTCAGGATATATGCATTCAACGATTTTTGGAATAGGATTTGAAGAATCACGAACCAATATTTCCTGGGGCAAACTAATATCAACCTCTCCGTCATTATCTTCCCCAGCAACACCGTCTCCAACCGATAATATCCATTGAGCAAAGTCTCTTATCTCCTTTGCCCGATCAGAAGAACCAACCTACATTAAGTTTGATGCAATTTAATTAATTATAACGACTCAAGAACACGTAACCACATTAATAATGAATAAATAATGATTACCTGCAATCTCATGTTTTGAGTCAACCTTAGTACCTCACAATAACTCCAAAGATAAGACGAACAAATTGATGCATGAACAATATCATGCCTCGTTACCTTTAGGAACAACCGGTAGAATCTCGCCTAAAGTCACCTCCAAGTACAACAACCACACCACCAAACGGCTTTTGAGCATCTACGCCATTTTGTTGAACGTAAGACATCCCGTAAACTACGATCGACGGCCTCAAAACAATGTCTATGCGCCATTGGAGCTTCATCCCAAATAATTAGCTTTGTTTTTGTAGAAGTCCTGTCTCATCTGTATCGAGGCCTTAATTTACCGGCAAGTAGAACTCTCATCGACACCAGTATAGGGATGCCAAACCTTGAATGTGCGAGTCCTACCCTTAGGAAGTAGCAAAGAAGCAATTTCAATTGGAAGCTCTTTGGAAGAACAATTTCCCCACAGCTTCTTAAGGCGTAACACAAAGTCCTCCATAAGAATGTTTTACCAGTACCTCCATAACCATATAAGAAAAATACACCACCATCTCCCCTATCAACAAATTTGAAATAATTTTATCGTAAACACCCTTTTGCTCGGTATCGGTTGTGGAAATAACCTGGAATGCTCGGCTTTCATCTCATCAATATCATAAGATGTCTCCTCTAAAATAAGCATATTTTCAACATCTTCAATGTCACTGTATAATGGTTTAGGCATGTCCCCAAATTTATCAAGGCAACTACTATTCGCATTTCAAAGAACTTTTCTATCTCCACCAAAGCAATATTCTTGATTTGTTCCTCACGAAGCTTATGTCCCTGATTATACAAAATAATTTAAATATATAAGTAAAATTATGCCAATTATAAGTAAAAATTAATATACTAAAAATTACTTTATAAATATAGTTACTAAGGAGTTAATAGATATAGATAAGTGATTTATGATATTATGTTATGATTTTGTTGATGTTCCAGATGTTTACTTTGAAGCTATACATGAATTTATATTTCCTTGAAGCTATAATTTGATTAGTGATTTATGTTTTTCTTCAATTAATTTTTGGACAAACAGGAGTTAAAACTAATCTAAATTATAACTCAAAAAATATGATAGGACAGAGAGAGTATTAAAAAGAAATATAATCATACCCAAAAATATTATGGGACAGAGAGAGTATTAAAACTAATCTAAATTATAGCTTAAAAATAATATGGGACAGATGGAGTATTAAAAAGAAATATAATCATAAGAAAAAGCATTATGGGACAGAGAGAGTATTAAAATTATTCTAAATTATAGGTAAAAAAACATTATAGGACAGACGGATTATTAAAAAGAAATATAACCATAATCGAAAACATTATGAAACAAAGGGAGTATTAAAACTAATCTAAATAATATGCAAAATCAATAAATTAAATATTAATTCAAATACCAGGTTTTGCGTGCATTTTCTGATATTTGTCCTCAATATCATCGGCAAGTAAGTGCCATGTCTTCTCCCACACCTCATTAGGCATCGACATACTGTTAGAGAGAAGTAAAATAACAAAAGCCTTCGAAGACCATCAGGAAACTGCCAGTGACTCGCCTCAATTATCCCATCAACATATTCCTTGTCATCATCCAATAACCCAAGAGCATAACACGCGGATTTGAAATCTGGATAGACAACCTTGTTCACAGATAAATAAGTTATATATTGCTTTATATAACTTATTTTTTACTCAAAAGAATTCCTGAGAAGCTATTCTTGCATTTCTCAAAGGTACACATGTATTTAAAAGAATTCTTGAGAAGCTATTCTTGCATTTCTTGCATTTCAGATCAAGTTTTTTGAGAAGCTATTCTTGCATTTCTCAAAGGTACACATGTGGAATTCCAATTCGAGAACATATTTCTCTTCATAACCAAATTTCAATGCAAAAGAATGTATACTAAAATAAAATAGTGTGCTGTGTGTTATTTGACACACACACACACACCAAAGTGCAGAAAAAAAAAATCTGATAATCTTGTGCTTGGTAAAAGAAAAAGAGTTGTTATTATATTGCTAGGAATCAGAACAACAAAATGGTGTTTGCTCAGTCAGACAGTAACTGATTGTAAGAAAAGAAGAGGTTCATACATGAGAAAATACACCAAAAACTCAAAGAGATTCTATTTAATCCAACAAAAAGAACGCGAAACTGACACAAATTAAAACATTCAAGAGCAAAGCCCATGGTCATGACAATGGAAAGGAATAGGGAATTATTTACTCAAAAGAATTTCTGAGAAGCTATTCTTGCATTTCTCAAAGGTACACATGTATTTAAAAGAATTCTTGAGAAGCTATTCTTGCATTTCTTGCATTTCAGATCAAGTTTTTTGAGAAGCTATTCTTGCATTTCTCAAAGGTACACATGTGGAATTCGAATTCGAGAACATATTTCTCTTCATAACCAAATTTCAATGCAAAAGAATGTATACTAAAAGAAAATAGTGTGCTGTGTGTTATTTGACACACACACACACACACACATACACACAACAAAGTGCAGAAAAAAAAAAATCTGATAATCTTGTGCTTGGTAAAAGAAAAGAGTTGTTATTATATTGCTAGGAATCAAAACAACAAAATGGTGTTTGCTCAGTCAGACAGTAACTGATTGTAAGAAAAGAAGAGGTTCATACATGAGAAAATACACCAAAAACTCAAAGAGATTCTATTTAATCCAACAAAAAGAACGCGAAACTGACACAAATTAAAACATTCAAGAGCAAAGCCCATGGTCATGACAATGGAAAGGAATAGGGAATTATTTACTCAAAAGAATTCCTGAGAAGCTATTCTTGCATTTCTCAAAGGTACACATGTATTTAAAAGAATTCTTGAGAAGCTATTCTTGCATTTCTTGCATTTCAGATCAAGTTTTTTGAGAAGCTATTCTTGCATTTCTCAAAGGTACACATGTGGAATTCGAATTCGAGAACATATTTCTCTTCATAACCAAATTTCAATGCAAAAGAATGTATACTAAAAGAAAATAGTGTGTTGTGTGTTATTTCACACACACACACACACACACACACACCAAAGTGCAGAAAAAAAAAATCTGATAATCTTGTGCTTGGTAAAAGAAAAAAGAGTTGTTATTATATTGCTAGGAATCAGAACAACAAAATGGTGTTTGCTCAGTCAGACAGTAACTGATTGCAAGAAAAGAAGAGATTCATACATGAGAAAATACACCAAAAACTCAAAGAGATTCTATTTAATCCAACAAAAAGAACGCGAAACTGACACAAATTAAAACATTCAAGAGCAAAGCCCATGGTCATTCGGCTATTTTGCTTATTGGAACTTAATTAAAGCCAGCCTCCATTGCGGTGGTTTTCAACTTTCACAATATTGATTATCTCTAAAGCCCATAAATCACTCATTGAGAGGAAAATCAATCTTACTGAACATCAAAATCAATTATTCAGAATAGAAATTTAAACTGACACACATAGAAGCTAATCAGAGCGTGGAATTCAAGAATTACAACGAATAACTATCAAAACAAGAAATGGTCGAAAACACTTACCTCTTGGGCTGAATCTTGAACTACAACAATGGAGCTTTCTTCCTCCTTTCTTCTTCCTTCTTTTTTTCTCACCGCCGTGCTCTCTCTCTCTCACCGATTCTCTCTCTATGCGGCACCCCCTAAAATAATCCTTGTTCACAGTTTGTCATATAATATATGGTGCCCGAAATAATAGATATTCCTAGAATATATGTTGCCATACATATAATATATTCTATGCGAGTATACTGAATAATTTCCTTATATAATATATGGTGTCCGATCATTTTAGATATGGAAGCTTTAAGAACAGAAATTCATCTACTCGGTAAGAAAATTAGCGTAAATTCTAAAGTCCCGAAATAATAGATTTAGATTGATAATTTCCTTATATAATAATTTCCTTATTCTATGCGAGTATACTGAAATTGACTCAAGAACACTGATTATTTACTCAAGAATCGGCGCAGATCAATGAAATTAATTATACAGTTTTTTTTTTTTAGTTTAATAGGTGTGATTTAATTAACATAACGTTGAAATTAGGATTCACTTACTGTGAGAATTTTATTACAATTCATAATTTTGTGGCCTAAAATGTTTTCCTCGAAATCATCAACCCGTTTGTAGGTGCCAATTGTCAAGCATAATGAGAGGAATGTGAACAGTAAAGGCATGGAGTCATATTTTCAAAGGAAGAGACCAAGATAATGGCCTTACTATTATTAACTAATTGGGTTTCAAGAGTATTTCAAGTCTACTCGAAGTACGGATATTTTTTTTTAGCTAGTCTTTTTAAATTTGCTTTAATAAAAAAATAATTTATTTTTTTTTTTTATTACGGGAAAGAGTATTTTATTGCCGACTTTAAACATATTTTTATATAGGGAATTGATTTAATTAATGTAGGATATTTTTTTTGAGCTAGTCTTTTTAAATTTGCTTTAATAAAAAAATAATTTTTTTTTTATTACGGGAAAGAGTATTTTATTGCCGACTTTAAACATATTTTTATATAGGGAATTGATTTAATTAACAGCGTATTAAATGAAAGTGAGGCGAATTGAATCTGGGCCGTTGGTGACAACCTGTCATTTTGACATATATTTTCAGCCTTTGATATAGTTTTGCTTTTGTAGATCACCAAACTGAGACTACTCGTCGTTCAACTCCTTTATCCCGTCATACTCAAAACACACTCAGCATAATCAGTTCCATAGCTCCCATTTCACTAATTGGCCACTTCTTTGATTCAATTTTTCAACTCAAGAAACCATTCCTCAACCAAAGCAAAGATAATTCACTCCCTAATACCCACCCAAATGACGACCGAAAAGACTACCTTTCATGGGTTGTCTTTTTTCCCAACTGAACAAAATCTCTTTGATGGCACCATATAATAAACCAAGAGCAAAAGAACTAAGGGGATCATTACAAACATCATCACATATGATCAACACACAATGAAATTCACAACTTCGACCTCAAAGAACTTTTCGCTACACTTGCTTTTAGAGGGCAAATTGCACTCCAATGTAAAAACCCAAACATATCAAAATTGATTCTCTTTCTTGTACACGTAACTACAACGCAGAGTAGTGATTAAAGCATAACCCAACAAAATTGAGCAAACTTGATTCACATCAAAGATTATACTTGCAAAAAGCGAATTAAAAGAGAAGGCTCAGAGCATAAAAAGTGAACATAAAATATCAACTTTTTCTTTGTTATTCGAAATCTCGATGGGTACTAAATAAAAAGGCAATCTTTAAAGAATCTAATTTAGGACAACAAATTGAAAACGAAATTGATCAAAAAGTGAACATAAAATATCAACTTTTTTGTATTATTTATTTTTCAAAAGTAAATAAATAATACAAAAATATAATAAGTTTGAGTTTCTTACATAACTTTTTTACATGGAATACATAGATTAATGTAACTTTATTATGACTCATCAATGGCAAGTAAACAGAGTGTTCATAGACATTAAAGAAAAAGATAGAATATTTCAAAAATCATGCTATAATAAAAGACATTAAAAAAGATAGAATACTTAACGATGAACAATGAAGATATTATTCACCTAATAAGCCAAACAGAGGCGCGAGGCGGGCCGAGAAATCAAAAATCAAAAATCAATATACTCCAAAAATCATAGCTTTATGAATGTTAAAAAAAAGAAAAAAATAACACACATTTTTTTCATAATATTATAGAGAAAAATTGAATGGATGAATCACCTAGAGAAAATGACTGGTAAACAAATGATAGAAAAGAATATTGAGAGAGAAAAGATTGTGTATGATACATATATATATATATATGTGGAGTAGTTGGAGAGTTCCCTTAATTGTGTAAATCAGATCTTTATTATTAAAAAAAACAATCTTTGGACTTTTTTTATTTCATCAATAATTATTAAAAAGGAAAGATTTAAATTGATAGGAGACTTTTGAGGCGTATTATAAGGAAGGTTCAATTCCTTTTGAAATCATTGCTAAAATTTGAAAAAAATCCAAATTTTTTATTTTTTTTAGATTCGAAAATTTAATAGAATGAAATTTATTTGAAAAATGGGTATATTTATAAGGAGGTTCAATTCCTTTTGATGTATCATAAGGGATGTTGGATTTCCTTTTGAAATCATTTCCGAATTTAAAAAAAAAGTTGGAAAAAATTATCGAAAGACATTGATTTGGGAAGAAATATTATTGATGAAATAAAAAGGTATATTTTCAAAAATGGTTTAAAAAAGGTATAAATGTTTGTATATTTTCAAAAATGGTTTAAAAAAGGTATAAATGTTTTGCTATTATAAGGAAGGTTCAATTCCTTTTAAATTTAATTTGATAGTAGACTTTTGAGGCCATCAAACCGGAAGGTTTAATTTCTTTTTGGAAAGTATTACCAAATTTAAAAAAGAAAAAAATAACTGATTTGACACATCAAAAAATATATATATATATTTAGTGCTTTTATATGTGTATAATGGAATCTATGATGCAAAAAGACATTAACCACTTTTCGTCGCCTATTTTCAAGTGATTCTTAAGAAAATAAATTTTTATTTTTTTTGGAGCTAGGGAATTGATTTAATTAATGTACTCTTATTTAAATAACGCTCTTTATATATTGATCTCTCTCCATTTCAACGTTGCTTCGAAGAAAATCGAAGCTAAAACAATGCACATCAAAACCCCATTAATTTCATGTTCGAAATTACTAAATCTCCAACGTTTTTAGTTTAAATTAGTGTTTATTTTTAATCCTCAAATAATTTTTTGGAAAAAAAAACTCGATATAATTCATAACATGACATAAAGTATATAACTATATAGCATGCTTATTCAAAGAATAGACATACTAATTTAATTACATTACAATGGTGTGTAGAGATAGGCCGTGAAGCACGCCAAATTTGCCAAACATAATGCAATTCTGAAAAAGCACATAAATCTCCCGGACTCGCGCCCGATACCACGTTATATTTATCAATTGATCTAAAAGTTTAAGCCGTTAGATCTGAGACTCAACATCATGTATATCAAACTTACATGTACAATAATATATCAATGGTACCTCGTAGAACACTGAATTTGCAAAGGAATATCAAGAACAAACATTTGATAAATAAAGACGGTTAGTTTCAACTTCGGTTTGATGATGAAAGAATTGCGCATCAAAAATGGCATGAAAGGGTAATCCGTGAGAAGCCGCCGATTGGGTAATTATTAAGAAACCGTGAAGCAAGAGGGTAGCTCCGCCAAAGGGAGTGAGTGGCGGTCACAGATTGAGCCGTCTGGCCATGTTACCGCTAACACCGAGTAAATATGTATCATGTTGATTGATGATATGCTTTAGATCTC
>JAFEMH010004345.1:0-214144 GCA_022495995.1 Adenophora triphylla var. japonica
GCAAGGATTGACCTTTGCGATATCCTGGCGAGGTTTGAATCTCCGGCTATGCAGAAGCTGTGACCACGGTGGCTATGGACGCGCTCATTCTCTGCACTGTTTACACTTTGTTCTGGCCCGAGTCCGTGGGGATCATCAGTGGTGGTCTCTATGGACATGGTCGAAGGCTATGAGTGGGAAAGACATTGTCCCTTGGATTTTGGGAGAAACATTGCATGGCATCGACAGGATGGCTAGGGAGACCATTTCATGAGGTCACAGGAGTCTACATTTGTCTTGACTTTATATGGGCTGCGGGGAGAGGCTCCCGGGAGGCTTTCCCGGGGGCTACTTGCCTTAGCTTCGGTGCCACTTGGTGTGATTTCTCGGAGGGAAGAGGTGCAGCTAGGCGAGCGGGGACCCGGGGTAGGCCAGGCGGCGATGATGGCTAGGCTATCTAGCCCCGGACATCAAGTTGGTGGATGCCTCACTTTGGAGATCTGCAGAACCCGGGAGGATATTTCAGGAGTCTTATCTTTGTGAGGTTTTTCCGGGGTTTTCTGTGGTCGTCCTTCTACATTCCTGCTTGAGTATCCCCGAGGGCCGGTTCGGGGCATTACGAGGGGCCGTTGAGCGGATTGGGAGGACATCGGACCATGGAGGTGATGCCATTGGATATGAGAGATCCGGCCCGGCTTCTCATTCTTCTCGAGGCTTGGACATACCTTTGCTTTCCCACCCAGGGCTATCTTCGGGAGCGGAAGAGCACCGTCTTGACCAGCTTTGTCTACTTGGGAGTACGAGAGGGAAATGGGAGCGACTCGAGGTCATTTTGGGGAGAGACGTCGGGCTTTATTGGGGGCCGGCGTGACTCGAGTAGGACTCTAAGGGAGGCGAGGCTAAGGCGAGTCGCCATAACCGGTCGGGTGACTGATCGAGAGATATGGAGGCTCGATACAAGAGATTGTCCGAGGTTCGCTCCTTTGGCGAGACTCGAGAGGGAGGAAGTGCGGACTCGTGCTCGTGTAGAGAGGGCACTTATTGACACGGGTTTGGTAGAGGCTCCGGTGAGGATACCGGAGATCGGGATGAGGATACAGGCCTTATAGAGAAGAAGAGAAAGAAAACTCGACGGGGTCGAGGTAAAGGAAGAAGACCAAAGAAGACTCGGCGAATGACGGCCAGACGGATCTTTTCTTAGGATTCCCTTATTGCCATTTTGCAAACACATTAGATTTATTTAGGCATTTTTTGTATTTTAGATCTTTGTAGCAGGGTTAGCGAGTCAAGAGTAGACCGTGCTTGAACTCATCAAGAAGTTTTAACTTGTAATGAACAAGAAATATTATCTTAGAAATTAATCAAGACACATTTCATGGAAATTCAAATGTCTTATTGCTTGGGACCCGTTTTATGAAAGCTGAAATACCCTTTATTTTTAGGACGCACTTCATGGAAGCTTGATTGCCCTTTTTATTGTTTAGACCGAACCATATATGGTGCCTACGTTCCCCTTTTACAAGAAAGACTAAGGGGCTCGAGGTCTTCGTAGTTCATTACAGTGAACTATATATATATTTTTTATATGTGCGGCCTGTCTTTTGCCTAGACCGCCCTTTTTGGGGTTTTCGGCCTAGTGGGCATTACTCTTTTGCACTAAGATTTTTTTCTTTTTTTTATGTGCATCCATTGTCTTTTGCCTAGACCGCCCTTTTTGGGGTTTTCGGCTAGTGGTATTACTCTTTTTGCACTAAGATTTTTTCTCTTTTTTTTTTTTTATTATTTTTTTTTTTTTTAGACATAGTATCTTTTGAGCTTATCACCGTTATTTGGGTGGACAAAGGGATTGCCGTCCAGTGCTGCAAGCTTCATGGCTCCTCCCGATAGTATCTTACGCACCACATAAGGGCCGATCCAAACGGGTTCCCATTTTCTCCGGGGGTTGTCTCGGTAGGGGCTTCACTTTCAACACTAAGTCACCCTCTTTGATGTCTCGGCCTTAACCTTTTTGTCAAACGCTGCGGCCATCCGCCTGCGGTAGGCTCGGGTGTGTTCCATGGCTTTTAGCCTTCTCTCATCAAGCGAGCCAACTCATCATGCCGGCTGCGCAACCATTCTACTTCATTGACACTTTGTTTTCCAGGAGGACCCTTAATGACGGGATTTCCAACTCCACTTGGTAACACTTGCTTCCATCCCGTAGGTTAGGGCAAAAGGAGTTTCTCCTGTAGCTGTTCGACAGACGTTACGTAGCCCCGAGTGCCAAGTGCGGCTTTTCGGGCCAATCACGACCACGGGTGGCCATTTTCCGAATGATCCGTTCGAGCGTCTTATTAGCGGCTTCCACGGCTCCATTAGTCGAGGTGCGTACGGAGACGACTTGTGGCGAGTGATTACGAATTCGACGGCAACCTATCGCGAATCCCCTTCAAAGTGCGACCCATTATCGGAAATGATCTCGTTGGGCACCCCATATGCACATTATGTTTTCTTTGATGAAATTTGGGCAACTTTTACGGAAGTGAGAACCTTGTAGGACTTGGCCTCTACCCACTTGGTGAAGTAGTCGATGGCTACTAGCACAAATTCATGCCCGTTGCTTCCTGCTTGGAATCTATTTTCCCTATCACGTCAATACCCCAAGTTGCAAACGGCCAAGGAGTCGTCATGCGGTACGAGTCATGAGGCGGGAGATGGTTGAGGTTGGCAAACCGCGGCACTTGTCACATGCTCGGACGTCTTTGGACACGATCTGTTTCCATGGAAATCCGGTAGTAACCCATTCGAGGATCACTTGCATCGGGGCTGCTGCATTCATATGAGGACCGCGGGGACCATTGTGGACTTCGATCATCAACTCTTTGGCCCTTTCTTGAGTGACGCACAAGAGGAGTGGTCCTTGGTATCGCTTCTTGTACAGGTTGCCTCCTAGAATGACATAATGGGAGGCCCAGCCTTTTCAAGGCTTGCAAGCTCTTGGCTCGACACCTTCTTTTGGTCTACCTTCTTCGTCTTTGAAAGGCGACTCTCCATCTTTGAGGAGCTGATAAATTTGATTGTACCGGGGTTCCTTTATAGGCTCGGGTCCCAGGTCTACTTCACAACGGAAGGTGGGGCTTCTCTTCTACCCACTCGGAAGGGTTTTATGGCTTTTCCCTCGGGGATCTCTACCAATGAGGCTAGAGTAGCTAGGGCATCTGCGAATCTATTCTTTTCCCTTGGCAAGTAGTGGAAAGGTCACTTCTGCTGAACTGTCCGATCAACTCCTCCATATGGGCATGATACCGCTGCGAGATTAGGGTCCACGATCTTCCATTTGTTGGAAACCTGGTTGATGATCGGTGAGTCTCCGTAAACTTCGAGCTCCTTGACATTCCTTTCTAAGGCGGCTTCCAAACCGGCAATGCGGGCTTCGTACTCGGCGACATTGTTTGTGGCGGGAAGTTCAACTTGAGGGCTATTGGCGTGTGCTCATCTTTCGGATCGACCGGTAGCATCCCGATGTCGTTTCCTCTTTTGTTCGCGGCTCCGTCAACGCATAATTGCCATCGGTTTTTGGGCTCGACTGCAAAGATCCCTTCATCCAGGAATTGGGGTTCGGGCCCTCTGTCCTCATTCTTGGGAAGTTCGCCGGGTGGTCGACAACGCTTGACCCTTGATGGCCTTTACGGTCACATAGTTGATGTCGTATTCTGCTAAGAAGAAGGACCACTTTGCTAGACGCATCGAGAGGAAGGCTTATCAAAGATGTATTTGATGGGGTCCATTTTTGAGACCAAATTCACGGGGTGGGCTTGCATATAATGCTTCAACTTGCCGACTACCCGGACCGATCTGCACTGAGGTCTTTTCACATCTTTGAGTAATTGAGCTCACTTCCCTGCGACTTCCGGCGACAAAGTAAATGGCATTCTCTACTCGAAGTCTTTCTTCTCTGAGCAAGCATAGCCCCAAGTGCCGTATCAGTGACGAGTGAGATAGAGCGAAGAGGTTTACTGTCTATGTGGGGGCATAGCCTTTGGAGGATGTACCAAGTATGCCTTAATGCAGTCAAAAGCATCCTGGCATTCTTCGGTCCATTGTGTCTACATTCTTCTTCATGAGCTTGAAGATGGGCTCGCACATAGTGGTCAGCGATTGACGAAACGGGCGTGTCTTGCGGTTTTCCCATAAAGCTCTTGACTTACGTGCATGGGTTCGAGGTGGCCTCATATCCATAATGGCTTTGATCTTTTGGGGGTCAACTTCAATACCTCGCTCAGTGACCATATACCCAAGCACTTTTCCCCTTGTCACTCCGAAGGTGCATTTTGGCGGGGTTTAGTCTCATGGAATGTTGTCTCGGCCTCTCGAAAGAACTTCCGCGGGTCAACAAAGTCTTGCCCATCCTCGCCTTTGGAGTGGATTATCATGTCGTCTACATAGACCTCAATCTCCTTGTGGATCATGTCATGAAAAAGCGCGGTCGCTGCCCTTTGGTAAGTAGCCCGGCGTTCTTAAGCCCAAATGGCATCAACGTATAACGGTAAGTTCCCCACGGTGTGGTGAAGGCATCTTTTCTTGGTCTTCCTCGGCCATCTTGATCTGGTTGTAGCACATGAAGCCATCAACGAAGGATTTGACTTCGTAGTTGGCGATGGAGTCCACCGGGATGTCTATGTTTGGCAAAGGGTAATCGTCCTTGGGGTGGCCTTGTTCGGATCTCGGAAATCCACACAACGGCGCACCTTCCCATTGGCCTTGGTGACGGTCACAATATTGGATAACCATGTCGGATATTCGATGACTACGATGAATCCTACCCGCGGTAGTTTCTCAATCTCTTCTTTGACACAGTAGAGACCACTCGGCTTGATCTTCCTCAATTTACATTTCTTGGCTTAGCATGCGGTGCTAGAGGGATTACGTGCTCTACTATTGAGCTTGTCTAGCCACAGGCATATCCACTGTATGACCATGCAAACACGTCGACGTATTCTACGAGCGGATCGATCGATGCTGTCCCGTTCGACCCCCTGGAAGAAGTTTCCGATCTGTGTCTCTTTAGGTTCCTCGACGGTACCCAAGTTCACACTTGTCAAAACCTCCTCGGCGGCTTGGGCCCGGTTTTCCTCTTTTACGAAACACCTTAAAGATTTCTTTAATGTATTGTTCATTTAGTGTGTTTGCATCTTGTTCAAATGATTCATTATTAAGCGTTGTTAAGTTTTGAGTTAATTTATCATTTGTTAAGTTGGCAATAAGAGGATACTCGAAAGATCTGTCATTTCATTCAAAATAAGGGGAAAGATGACATCGATTACATTTTGATAGTCCTCGGGCGTGAGGCCTTCGGATGACTCGGAAGGGGTGGAATTCAAAGATTCTGACTCGGCGGAATAGACGCTGCGACTCTGGACCCTACACTACTTATTGACTCGAGGGTGTTTGACAAGGGTTGGACCGGGATCTCACTCCTTCTTCTTTGTTGCCACAGGGAGTAGCGGTCTTGTCGGCGTTCCCTTTTGGTACATTGCATCTGTGGATCATAATTGCCTTTGTTGACACCATTTCCGTGGGAATACTGGCGATACGGCGGAATCTCCTTCTGAACTTAACTTTATCCATGCACGTACCTTCAGGGCGGTAGGACCGGTTGTGCTTTCGGCATCGAGATACGGCTTTCTTCATCCCAAAAGTCTTACGGTGGTTCACTCTTCTTTCCACCTTTTCCCAAAAGCAGTGGGGGCGATCCTCGGGAGCGAGTAAGAGCCATTACAAATACATTATGCTCATCATGGGTAATGAAGGGCTCGAAGAAACTTTCATTAACATGGCTTGTTTCACTTCAAACTCGCGAGTCTTCATAAGTGAGCCTTTCTTACGTAATCTTGACCATAGTTCTTGGTTCGATATCATAGAAAAGAGGCCGAGCTCGACAACATTAACAAAATCGATTCCGACTATGGGCCCAAGCTTGTCCTTCCATGGCGGCGGCATTAATCAAATCTTTCCACTTTCCTTGTAATTCGGCATAAGGAACATTGAATTTCGAATGTCTATGATCTCCGGATTTCCAAAGTTGTGCATTCGTCTCCCGAACTCGATCATGTTGACACGATTGTTAGCGGGAAGAGGGTTCTTGACCACATTAGGACCCAGAGGTGGTTCCGGCTTGCCTTCTTCAATTAGGCGAGAGATCGGGAACTTCGGGTAGGTGCAATCATTGGTGTTATGCCCATGATATTTGTGAAAGCGGCAATGCTTGGTTTCATCCATTCGACACTAGGGTTTTTGGGTTTCCCGGTTTTCCCGGAGGTGCGATGAGTCCTTCGGCTACCAAGCCGTCAAAGACCTTCTCTAGTGGCATTCCGAAATCTTGCGGTATAGAAGCGAGGTCTTGGCTTTGCGGCTACTTGGCTTGAATTACATCCCACTTTCTCATTACGGATGTAATTGACGGCGCCGGCCAGTTTCTTTTCCTTTTATAGTGACAGTAGGGCGTTTGACACTTTGGTGCTTTGTAGCGATAAGAGGCGGGCGATCTGTGGCCGGGGCCATGTTGAAGGCATTTTCAAACTTGGTACCCGCATTTACCATTGCCCGAAGGTCGGGATAATAGTAATTACCAATTTGGACCCTTAGTTGAGGCTTTAAGCAAGATTGGAAGATCTCCATCTGCTCCTCTTCATTCGATGGAGTCATCATTTCACTAAGCTTCCAATTCCATCTCTGTAAAATTCACTTGGCTCATCAGGCGCGTAGAGTGCCTTGTAGGTCATTCTGCTGGTTTCCCAATTCAAGTTAGCCTTATACTTCTCCGAAATGCTTCCTTAATTTGGTCCCAGGTGGCTCGGGCCTCTGGTTTTACATGCGGGAACCATCTAAGAGTGAACCCTTTAATGACAATTTGAAAATGGTCGGCCATTTGTTGATGTGTACAATCCTTGGCTCTCATGGCAAGAAGGTAGCTTTCAATATGAGTCAGGGGACAATCGGTGCCGTTGAACTTTTCAATCTACGGCATTCGGAATTTTGGAGGAAGAGGGACAATTTTCTTGGGATCGATGTCGATATGCCGCCTTTTGGTGTTCGGTTCTCCGAACTTCTCTTGCATGGACTTAACTTGTTCCATCAACCAAGTCATGTTGGGGTCGGGGACGGTTTCGATTACGAAGCGGGCTTGTCGGATTTGAGTGGCGGGGATTGTGGGTGGCACGGTGGTAGGCTGTACTATGGCTTGAGGGTCTTTGGAAGGGAAGTAGGTGTAAACTTGGCACAGTCTGTGTTTCCACGAGGTGACCGAGGAGGCATAGGAATTAGGCTCGTAGTTGCGAAGTAGGAAAAAGGAGCCTCGTGGGATCCTATTGGCAAGGTTGGGGTGGAAGATCTGTTTGTGGCGGGCGGGAGTTGAAAAGGTCATTTGATTGATTACGAGGCACAGGAAGTTGTGCAGGACGGCCCATCTTGCAGGGGAGAGGAGCGAATCCCAAAGGGTAGTGCGAGGCTGCGTTGCGGGGAATAGGCTGTGGCGTTTGTTCTCTGTTGGTAGGGAACAAAGCTGGGTCTTATACGAGGAGGAGAGGGTGTCGGGACCACGATGGCTTGGGATCTTGGAAAAGAGGTGAAAAGGGACAGTCTTTGGCAAAGGATCATATGTGGATGGAGGAGGGCATTGGTTATAGGCTAGGGGCTGAGATGGTTACTTACGGAGTTTCATCTTCTACCATAACCAAGGAACCATTAGGCTCTACCACTATCTGGACCCCACATGACGAGCGTAGCGCATCAATGAGCATGGCTCTTTGTTCCTCATGGGCCTTACGAGCCCATTTTCCAAGGGCTAAGGCTAGCTCTTCTTCCCTAGTCATCTGGTTACCCAAACCGGTCTTTGTTCTCTGTCGAATCGGACATTCGACTCTTTGGGTGACCAAGGCGAGGATTACAGCGAGCGTACGAGAATTCTGCGCTAACAAGTCGGCGGCCGGTGTTCTCACCCACTTCTTTCTCGCTGCGGGAAAGGGATAGGAAAGGTTTAGACTCGGGGTAGGTGTTTAGGAAATTTGAAGGCTCGGGCAATATGCAAATTAGAATCTTCCGGTTTACTTAAAACAGTGTCTTGTATTAATATCTATTTGGTTGGAAAAGGGGATTTGCCCTTCTTTTTCGCAACTACTCTAGATCCTGGATCAGTGGGTTCCGTCACTACGTCTATAAGCCCCTCGTATTCCACATGTATTTCGACCTCCCAGGGTGGACAGCCCCGGGCGAGGGTCCTATAGGGCACGCGGATCCCACCGACCGAGAGTAAAGAACGCTCCTAACGGGTCTAGCGGGTCATAGGAACTTTCAACGCACGAGCGATGCGGATTATAGTCAAGGCAATACCGGGAAAGTCTCGTCTTTCTGCCTTGATAGAATTTTGGCAGAATTTCGCTTGAGCGAATGACGTTTTGACTTTCGGTAATGTCCGAGAAGATAATAGGCATGGGTCGGGCGGCAAAAGCCGGATGACACAGTGTCACATTGAACTTCGTTGCATACGCCGGGCGTGAGTCAGAATCGAAGTCAATGCCGGGTCAAGATCTTGCCAATTTTTCCTTGTCGGAATTTTGGCAGAGCTTCGCTTGAGCGAAAGATCTTTTGATTTGTTGGCAAAGACTCGGTCTCGACTCTTACGCATTCCGTGCGGGTCAAGGTCAAAGTCAATGTCGGAGTCAAGATCTCGCCAATTTTTCCTTGTCGGAATTTTGGCAGAGTTCCGCTTGAGCGAAAATCTTGGCTTCCGTTATGAACTAAGGCTTGACCTTTACGAGGGTATGCAACTGGGCTATATGACACGGACTAGACCAAAAACCATCCAATAAGTCACGGTTTTTTTTGAAACGTGTGACACGGGTGTGCATTGGTCGACACCGGTTGCCGTGGGGAGGTTGGGATGATTCCGTGCGCGCCGGGAGCATCGTAAGGCTGTCCGTGGACTGCAGTGGAACCACCCTCGGGTTTGAAGGACGTGCGTGCAAAGTGTACAGGATATATCAGGTGCGCGTAGTGTGCGGTCTCCTAAAAATGTTCCTTTTTGAGTTAAAACAGAGATTTTCATGAAATTTGTTTTAAAGGAATGGTTTTTGGGACGGGGAAAATGCAACACATAAGCACGTAAATTTTCTGGGAGCCCCAGTCATTCATGGAGTTGAGTAGCCCCAAGCTGCTAGAACTGCCAGATTAACCATGATTTTTCCTGGTGGAATTGCCACTGAGGTCGCCCGGTCAGAATCCAAGGAGGATTGAGCCGTACGACTGCGTGGATCAATTTTCCAGGTTCCACTCCTTTGCTATTTTTCGGGTTGTTTACCGTTCAAAGTATGCACAGATTCCAAGATGCAAATGATGCAATGCAAGGTAAAGAAAGCAAGCACGATTAATGAAATCAGCGACGGGAGTCTAACCCGCTCAAAGGGAAAAGCTTTCTTTTATTTTTTTTTCAAAATTTTTTTCGAAAAGGGATACTTGAGTACGTGGGATTGTTAAACCGCCGGTTATCCCAACTCCCACAGCAGGGAGTGTACAGGAAGGTTAAGTGGTTTCCACCTATATACCGAGTATCGATTTTTTTGTTTTGAAAATAAAAGCTTTTCTCCTTTGGGATGTCCCCAGCGGAGTCGCCAAACTGTGAATGTGTGCCCCAAATTTTTGGTTGTATTTTGGAAATTCACGCGAGTTTGAAGACATCCGGTTTAATTTGAAAAACGGAGTCGCCACGCCATTTTGATTACCTCAAAACTTTGAAAAAAAGGTTTTATGGGTTCGGAGGTTAAGTTACCCCTTGGGAAGAACGGATCGTCGTTCACCCAAGGTGCCTTGCCGGAGCAAGTCTCCCAAGATCTCATTAATCGTGCTTGCTTGCGTGCTTTCTTGTGTGCATGTGTTTGAAAATAAGGGAGGGAATGTCCCAAGTCGTCTTTCGAACGTACAAACCATTTGTTGGTTGTCGCTCGAGATTTCTTGGATTTTATGTATTCGGGATTATGATCCCGTCCTCATCTTGGACTTGTGATCATTGCATTTTTAACCTCGGGACTTTGCATGATCGAGAGAATGACTCTCTTTATAGTCAAAGATGAGGTTCTTTAGAAAAGGAGGGTCCTTAGCCCATCAATCCTACACTTTAAGACGGTCGAGCTCGTATAGATGCTTCATACTCATCTTAAGTGATAATCGGAGATATAGGGTTCAAGGTTGTCCCTTTCTAAAGAAATTATGAAACCTTTATGGAAGGAACGATGTAAAGATAGGATCTTTTACACCGGTCCGTTCCAAGGTTGCTAATGGGGACATGGGGGAATGCATGTAAAAATGACATTTTTAGTGAAAAGATGACATTTTTGGGTTGCAAAGGATGCATTTGATTTAAAGAAATGATCTTTATTTGCAAAGGATGCATAAAGACATGATTTTTATGCAAAGGATGCATTTTTATGAAGAAATTGGGATTTGAATATGCAAAGGATGCATAAAGATTGTATTTTGAAAAGCATAGGATGCTAATTTAGGATAAAGATATGATCTTTAATGCAAAGGATGCTTGAAAAAGGATTTCATATGCAAAGGATGCATTTTTATCATAAAGATTGGATTTTTATATGCAAAGGATGCATGAAGATGATATTTTTATGTAAAAATGGGGTTTTTAGGTGCAAAGGATGCACCTTTGATTCAAAAGATTACATCTTTAATGGCAAAGGATGCCTAATGCATGCAAAAGGGGGAAAGGGGGTATAAAGATATGATCTTTAATCTACCAAGTCCCAAACAAGATAATAGCAATTATATGAAATGCAATGAGCAATTAGAATCACATAATGCAATTAGAATGCAAGTTTAGGGCGTGCGAGGTTACCAATGGCTTCCTCTTCTTCTTTGGATGGAGCTAGGAGGAGAGGTTGATCTTGGGATCTTCAAGGAGGAGGGAGGTGGCTTCTTGGCCTTCTTCTTCACCTTCTTGGACTTCCAGCAGCTCTTGGGAGGATTTTCTTCGTGTTATATGTGTGTGATGGTATTGTTGTTGTTAAAATGGGTAGAGGAGGGCTCTATTTATAGGCAGTCTGGATAAGGCCAATGAAGCCGTGCGGCCAGAGACCTTGGGCTAATGCAGCCGTGCGGCATTATCCCTTGTGACTCAGCATTTCTAGAAACATGCAAGGTGGCAAATTCTAGAACTTTTCTCCCAATTAAGAAAAACGTGTTTCTTAATTGGGAAGCTTCCCTTTCAGCCCTTATTTGTTTTGGAACAGTTCCGGAATATTTCCGGAACACTAGGAAGGTCCGGGAAATTACCGGAAAACTTACCGAAATTGCCGGGAAATTTAACCGGAAGGCATGAGCCAGATTTGGGTACTTACACTAATGCACCAAAAAATGTTTAATTTTCATTTAATTTTGTTTTTTTTTTTTTTTTTATCTATATTTTTATTTTATGTAACAAAAATTTTTATTTTATTTATTTATTTTACCTTTTTTTCGTTTGCTTTTGCATCTTTTTCTTGAAAATTAAGGTGGCTTGTTGAATTTAAGTTAACTCCACTAACGAACTCATTTATTTTTTAACGGGTATTAGTCATTTGACATAAATCGGTTAAAATTTTGACAAATCCATTAGTGGAGTGAGCGCATTACAAAAAATTGTTACTTGAATTAGTACATTGCAAAAAATAGAAATGATGCGATCCTATAAAATGGATTGGGCCTTAATAATAGGAAATCAGGCCCAATAGCTAGTTGTGGGCCAAGCCCATTGAACCTGGGCCGCCCAAGGAAATTTTCCCCCAGGGAGCGACATTAAAGGAATAGGCTCCATGGATTATAAAAAGGCCCCGACGAGAAGGAGCGTGGGAGTACGGTTTTGCAGGCAATAGGGCCATGTGAGAAGTATGGCCGAGCCCATGCAGGCCTGATGAATGAGGGAATAAGGGGAGTACGCTGTCCGCAGGCTACCCGGGTTAGGGCGACATGACAGTTGTTGCCGCCTTGGCTCAGGTTGTCGCCAATACGACATGGGACTCAGAGCGTTAGCAGGATGTTACGTTGATTGCCGCCTACGCCCCTAACCCTAAATATTTGTGATGGATGATTGATGTGACAAGGTGAATAGTGAAATTCCACTAAGTAGAGGTTGGTTGGGAGTCTTTCCCTAGATGATTGACAAGTGTCCCCCCATGTGCAAGGCACATGGGGGGCTTGGGAGTATATAAAGGGTGAATAGTGCTATTTTCATGGTATGTATCTCTCTCTACTCTCTCTCTAAACCTCCATTGTTATACCTTCTTCCTTGTCCATCTAACCTCATTCTCACGCCGGAGGGGGTACGCCGGAGACACCCTCGGCCTAGTTGACGTGTGTTTCTTGTGTGTAGGCGAACCATCAAAGAGGAAGCCGCCGAAGTATCCATTTCCCCTTCAGTACCTGTGCAACCAAGTTTTCTCATGGTAGCATCAGTTGGTTCCGTTGTCGGGACCTGAAATCTTCCTTTTTGTGTGATGGTTCAAAGGTTTGTTGGTGGTTTGAAGAGCACCGACGTTTTTCAGTTGTTGAGGTTAGCGTTCTAGGTTTTGTATCCATTGGTGTTTGTACAAAGAAGTGTGGTTCAGTTTTGTTGTTGTGGAAAAAGGTTGTTGGGTAGTGGTTTATGATCATCGTTAAGCCCAGAAAGTGCCCAGAATGGTTCAAGAGAAGAATACCCAGACGAAGGATACCCGGAATCTGGAGTTAGAGACGCCTAATCGCAAGGATACCAGCGGGGCGAGATCAGGAACTGCCCGGGAAGGCGAGGTCCATACTACAGAGACTGATTCGGCAATCAGGAGCGCCAGGAGGCAAGAAGATAGAGAGAGAGAAGCGAGAAACAAAGAAAAGGCAGTAGAACAGGATCCCGTTCCGTCTAAATCCCAGAGTGCTAGGGCCGAAGCTGAGCAGTTAAGGAAGGAGAATGCGTATATGATGAAGGTTCTCGCGAACAATGAAAGGTTAAAAAAGATGGGCCAGGCACCTACGGTGATCCCGCCTGAGTTGTCGGTCGAAGTGGAAGGACAGGATAGAGGAAGACGGAGTGCTAGTCAGAGTGCATCCAGGAGGAATGAAGGGCGGACGAGGGACATGCCGCCGCCCGAAAATGAGGAAAGAGTTCGCAGGCGTCGAGATGATGAAAGGGCGAGATCTGAAAGGGCCAAAAGGAGGCGCGCAGATCGCATTGAAGAAGGAAGGATTTATCATAAGTCAGGAAATTCGAGAGATGACTCTTATTATTTTGGATATGAAAGTGATGAGGGATCCACAGCGGACAGAGACTATGTGCCAAGTCGCTCGAGATATTCCGATGACGAGACATATGTGAGAGAAAGATCGCACCGGTCGAGGCATTCTGACAGGGCTCGCCGAGATGAGTTGTCGCTGCGCGATAGAGACCGTAGGCGGCGGGAAAGGAGTGATAGAGAAAGGGCGGAGAAAGCCGCAGAAACCGAAAAGATTGCGGAGGCTATCAGAGTGGCCGAAGCTTTAAAAGCCGTAGAGTTAGCCAAAGCCGCAGAATTGGAAAAGACGAAGAAAAGTGAAGATGATAAGTGGAAGTCCGAAATGGCAGAGATGGCAAGGAAGATTAAAGAGTTAGAAGCGGGAACCAAGCCCCAGGAAATGAAAGGTTCTTATTTGGCCCCATTTGCGAAGAACATTCAGATTGCCGCCCCCTGTGAATGTGGTGCCCAAATTTTTGTTGGATTCACGCGAGTTTGAAGACATCCGGTTTAATTTGAAAAACGGAGTCGCCACGCCATTTTGATTACCTCAAAACTTTGAAAAAAAGGTTTTTACTTGGGTTCGGAGGTTAAGTTACCCCTTGGGAAGAACATTTGGCGTTCACCCAAAGTGCCTTGCCGGAGCAAGTCTCCCAAGATTTCAGTAATCGTGCTTGCTTGCGTGCTTTCTTGTGTGCATGTGTTTGAGAAAAAAAAGGGGGGGAATGTCCCAAGTTGTCTTCCGGACGTACAAACCATTTGTTGGTTGTCGCTCGGGATTCCTTGGAATTTTATGTATTTGGGATTATGATCCCGTCCTCATCTTATGACTTGTGATCATCGCATTTTAAACCTCGGGACCCTCGGGACTTGCGTGATCGAGAGAATGACTCTCTTTTGGTCAAAGATGAGGTTCTTTAGAAAAGGAGGGTCCTTAGCCCATCAATCCTACGCTTTAAGACGGTCGAGCTCGTATAGAGGCTTCATACTCTTTCTTAAGCGATAATCGGAGATATAGGGTTCAAGGTGTCCCTTTCTAAAGAGATATGGAACCTTTAATGGAAGGAACGATGTAAAGATAGGATCTTTTACACCGGTCCGTTCCAAGGTTGGGGGATAGGGGAAATGCATGATGAAAAATGACTCTTTAATGAAAAGATGACATTTTTGGTTTTAGCAAATGATGCTTTTTGATTGAAAGAAATGATCTTTATGCAAGTGATGTGTAAAGATAGAATTTTTATGCAAATGATGCATGAAAAAGGGTTTTGAATGCAAAGGATGCATTTTTATTGAAAAGATTGGATTTTTATATGCAAATGATGCATAAAGATGACATTTTATTTAAAAATGGGGGTTTTAGGTGCAAAGGATGCACCTTTATGAAAAAGACTACATTTTTATGACAAATGAGGTCTTAATGCATGCAAAAGGGAAAGGGGGTGATAAAGATGTGATCTTTATGAATAAATGCCAAGTCCCAAGCAAGATATATGAATGCAATGAGCAAGTATATCAATTAAAAGCAAGGTTAGGGCGTGCGAGGTTACCAATTGCTTCCTTTGCTTCTTTGGTCGGAGCTAGGAGGAGAGGTTGGTCTTGGATCTTCAAGGAGGAGGGAGGGAGCTTCTTGGCCTTCTTCTTCACCTTCTTGAGCTTCAGCCATTATTCTTCACGTATTTGGAGTGTTTGTGGGTGACTTGCTATGGATTGTGTGTGTTGAAATGGGTAGAGGAGGGCTCTATTTATAGGCGATGCTGGATAAGGCTAATGAAGCCGTGCGGCTAGGGGACAATGAGCTAATGCAGCCGTGCGGCATTATCCATTGTGACTCAGCATTTCTAGAACCATGCAAGGTGGCAAATTCTAGAACCCTCTTCCTAATTAAGAAAAACGTGTTTCTTAATTAGGAAGGCTCCCTTCAGCCCTTAATTTAATTTGGGACTGTTCCAGAACATTTCCGGAACACTAGGAAGATCCGGGGAATTACCGGGAAACTTACCGAAATTGCCGGGAAATTTAACCGGAAGGCATGAGCCAGATTTGGGTACTTACACCCCCGACCCTGCTTTCCGCATGCCGAATTTACCGAATTATTCAGGGAACACTAGAGCTAACACTCATGTTGGAGGGTTTGAGGTAACGTTGTCGCTACTGACCAATAATGAAGCCGTAATCTGCAAGGCATTTGCGAGCACTCTTGCCGATCACGCACTGGAGTGGTTCTTGGCGCAGCCGGCGGAATCAGTGTTGGGGTACCAGGACCTCAAAAGTAAGTTTTTGGCGAGATTCAGTGGGTCAGGAGCGCAGCCCGCTCAAAAAACCGAGCTGTGTAGTTTGAAGCAGAATGAAGGAGAGAGCATATCAGCTTTTACTGATAGGTTTATGGGAGTGGTGAATCGAATTGCTGATGTCAGTCAAAGCGAGATCATTATGTTGTTCAACTCTGGGTTATTTCCTGGGCTCTTCAAGGCGGAATTCTGTATGCGGCTACCCAAGACAACTGGCGAGTTATATGAAAGGGTTAGAGCCTATTGCAGTGGTACTAAGGAAGAGGTAGTCAAGGTCTCCCCTCCAGCAGCGGGCTCCAGCAGGAAGAGTGTTAAAGAAAGAATAGAGGTTGTGAAGGAGGAAAATAAGGGCGAAATAGGAGGTCGCATCGGAAATCGTTCGGGTGGGGGCAGGAGCGGCCGCGGTAGGGGCCAGGGTCAGGGAAAGATGATCAAGTTCAGTAGGTTGAATACTACATTGAGCGAGATCTTTAGGAAAGAGGAATTCCCAGAGCCTTATCCCATCAGAGAAGGATCTTATGCCGCCAGGGATCCGAACAAGTATTGCGACTTTCATAAGGATAAAGGGCATAGTACGGAGGATTGTTATAATTTGAGGAGGATGGTATAAGGGAGGATTGATAATGGCGAATTCAAACAGTATCTTGAAGGCAGTAAGAGGCGAGATGAAGGAGGGAACCAGGAGAAAGTGCGGGATAGAAATATTGTCGATATGATTCAGGATCCATTGCCTAGTGTCGCTCAGCTTGATAATCAAATTATGATGTTGTCGCACAGTTTCGACATTCCCCCGTTTGTCGCCAGCGAGGACAGGGTGATTAGTTTCTCAAGAAGTGAGCTGGCTGCTACGAAAGGTCATGGGAACCAACCAGTGGTCATCACCATTTGTCCGGGAAACAATGTGGTACAGCGCGTGATGGTCGATTCCGGAGCGAGTAGGAATGTTTTGTATTATGAGGCTTTCAAAAGGATGAATTACACTGATGAAAATTTGGTACCATATAAGGGATATCTCGAAGGATTTACAAATCATTCAGTTAAGGTTAAAGGGACAATTATGTTGGAAGTGGAGGTAGGTGAAGGTGATTTGGCGAGAAGCGAGCAGGTGGAATTTATGGTGATTGATTTGGTTTCCGCATATAATGCCATAGTTGGAATCCCATTTTTGCTGAGTTTTGAGATGGTGTTGTCAATCCCGCACCAAAGGGTAAAGTTTCCAACTGCCAAAGGTGTAGGATGTTTGAAGAGTGAAGCGATCACTGTGGCGAGAAAGAAAAAGGAGATGATGAAGGCCAAGGGGGTTTCTACTAGTTTGATGACGACAAAGTCTCATTCTAGCCAGTTGAGAATTAACATGATTGAATTCGTGGAAACTGAAGATGATTGGGTGGTAACTGAAAGTATGGAGGATGGCACAGCTTTGATTGTCGCAGGGACAAATGATGAGGCCAAGCAAAATGAAAAGATGGTTATGTGGCAACCTAGCTATGCAAGCGCTGAGCATCATGTCGCTAGAGAGTTGGATCTCGGTAGTAAAGTCGCGAAAATGAGCCCGAACCTGAATTACCCTGGGACAGTTCAATTTGTTCAGATGAAGGAGCCCAGGATTGAGGAAATAATGGTAGAAGACATTGTTGCTGAGTCTGAGGAGGACTGTGAAACAGTGGAAGTTGAGGATGAAAATGGGTGACCTACTGGCAACTCGTTTGATAATCCTGTGAAGGTGATTCCCGCCAATGCCCCAGTCAGTAGAAAGCGGAAAAGAATAGAAGTTGAAACTCTGGAGACGCGGGATGAGCCCGAGATTCAGGCAGGTGAAGAATTGGAAGAAGTCGAGATCAACCGATACTTTCCAGAGCAGCGGGTTAAAATTGGGAAACAACTATTCAGGGATGAGCGAGAAAGGTTAGTTGAATTCTTGAAGGATAATTTGGATGTGTTTGCATGGCGACCCGAGGATATGAGAGGGATCGATGAGAATGTCGCTTTGCATTGCTTAAATGCCGATCCCAATGTCGAGCCATTCAAACAAAGGGTTAGGCACTTGTCGCCAGAGAAGGAGAGCGCAGTTATGGAAGAGGTTGATAAATTGCTAAAGGCGGGAATCATAGAAGAGATTCAGTATCCTGTTTGGTTGGCATGTCCTGTTATGGTCCTCAAGTCGAACAAGAAATGGCGGATGTGCATTGATTTCACTGACTTAAACACCGCCTGCCCAAAGGACTGCTACCCATTGCCTAAGATCGACAAGCTGGTTGATTTGATTGCCGGACACAGGGTCTTCAGCTTTATTGATGCTTATTCGGGGTACCATCAAATTAAAATGTGCGAGAATGACAAGGCGAAGACAGCTTTCCGAACCCCCAAGGGTAATTTTTGCTACAAGATGATGCCTTTTGGCTTGAAGAATGCTGGGGCGACTTATCAGCGAATGGTAAATGAGGTCTTCAAGTCGCAGATTGGGCGAAACTTGGAAGCTTATATTGACGACATGGTAATAAAAACAAAGGAGTATGATCACGTGTTAGATCTTGCTGAGACGTTTGAGAATCTAAGGAGGAACTCAATGAAGTTGAACCCGAGTAAATGTACATTTGGTGTCACGGCGGGAAAGTTTTTGGGTTTTCTGGTGAACAGGCGCGGGATAGAGGCTAATCCCGAAAAGATTCAAGCTTTATTGGATATGTCGCCGCCTAAGTCGATCCGAGAAATCCAGAGGTTCAATGGAAGGATTATCGCTTTGGGGAGATTCATTTCCAAGTTGGCAGAAAGGTGTTTTCCGTTTTTTAAGGTTTTGAAGGGGGTAAAAAGTTTTGTTTGGAATGAAGAGTGTGATGTCGCTTTTGATCAGATGAAGACCTACCTAGGCAAGCCGCCTATCTTGTGTAGCCCTGTGGAAGGGGAGGAGTTGTTTGTATACTTAGCTGCTTCAGATTTAGCCGTAGCCGCTATCTTGGTGCGCGAAGATAAGGGGGGCCAGAGGCCGATTTACTATGTTTCAAAGGCATTGAGCGAGGTCGAGTCAAGGTACTTCAATGCCGAGAAGCTGGCTTACGCCTTGGTAGTGGCGGCGCGAAAACTAAGGGCTTATTTTGTCGCTCACACCATCGTTGTATTAAGTGACGCTCCTCTTAGGAAGATTTTGCAGCGGCCAGATGCCGCGGGAAGATTGTTGAAATGGTCTATTGAGTTGACTGAGTTTGATCTGAGGTACGAATCCCGCCGCGAAATCAAGGCGCAAGCTCTGGCAGATTTTATAGTAGAGACATCCTTTGTAAGAGCGCGAGATGAGATCAGCGAGAATAAGGAGAAAGAGAAAGGGGAAACTCAAGGTGTGCCTAGCTTGAGGACAGAGAGGGTAAGGCCGCCCGATTGTTGGGTTCTGTATGCTGATGGGTCATCCTCAAAGGAGAGGGGCGGGGCGTGAATCACCCTAACCTCGCCTGATGAAGAGGTCAAATATGAGAAAGCGTTAAGGTTTAAATTCAGTGTTTCAAATAATCAAGCTGAGTACGAAGCGTTGATTGCCGGAGTAGAATTGGCGCGAGATATTGGGTTGACTAAGATTGTGATTCATTCAGATTCCCAGTTGATTGTTAACCAAGTGAAGGGTGATTTTGGTGTCTTGAGCGCTGTCTTGATGAAATATTGTAATTTGGCGAGAGGCCTGTTGAGAACATTCGAATTTTGGGAATTGGTTCAGGTAGATAGGGCGGATAACTCGCGCGCGGATGAGTTGAGCAGGACAGCGGGAATAGACGGGCAAGGTTCAGCAAGTGAGCCGCCGTTGGAATATGTAGATGTGCCGGTAATCGATAGGCCGCAGGTTGCAGAGATTGTCGATGCCGAGAAGGATTGGGTCATAGAGATGAAGGAATTCTTCCTTACAGGAGAGTTGCCGCCTGAGGAAAATAAGGCAAAGTTGATTAAGGCGACATCTCCAAGGTTTACGGTGCAGGATGGAGTGGTATACAGGGATCCTTTTCGAAGCCGCTAATGAGATGTGTTGAGCCAAGTATGGTGCAGAGAGTGTTGTTTGAAATTCATGAAGGCATTTGTGGAGGTCACCCTGGTGCGAGAACACTAGCCGATAAGGTATTATTTCATGGATACTATTGGCCCAGTTTAAGGAAAGATGCCGAGGAATATGTGAAAAAGTGCGAGAAGTGTCAGCGATTTGGCAATATTCCCCGACAACCAGCTACAGAGCAAACTCCTATAGTGCCTACTTGGCCGTTCGACATGTGGGGAATTGATTTGATAGGGCCCTTTCCGAAAGCCAAGGGTGGCTGCCAGCATGTGGTCGTCGCCGTAGATTATTTCACGAAATGGACGGAGGCAAAGGCCTTAGCGACAATCAGTGAGGATCAGGTTATCAAGTTTGTGCAAGAGAACATTTGGTGTAGATATGGGGTTCCCCGAGCAATCATTTCAGATCATGGCACTCAGTTTGGAAAGAAATTCTCGGCAGAATGTGCAAGAGTTAATGTTAAACATTGGATGTCAGCGGTATACAGGCCACAGTGCAACGGTCAGGCGAAAGCGGCAAACAAGCAAATCATTGTAACTTTGCGCAAAAACCTTGAAGGAAGGGGAGGAGCATGGCTTGAGGAATTACCTATAGCTTTACGATATGTGCGAACCACTGTCAAAGGCTCAACAGGGGAAACTGCCTTTGCCCTTACATATGGATCAGAGGCTATGGCGCCTGCCGAGATGGCGCTGCCGACATATCGGGTTACTTATTATGATGAGGCGAGAAACGGAAAAAGGCGGTGCAATGATTTAGATTTGATTGATGAAAAGAGAATGTATGCAAGAATGAAAATGATCAATTACAAGCAAAGGATGAAGGCCAAGCATGACAGGCGAGTTAATAAAAGATCTTTTGATGTCGGGGATTGGGTCCTGAGAAGTGCAGAGGTAACTGGAGCCAAGCCAGGTTTTACCAAGTTGAGCGAGAAGTGGGAAGGTCCATTCCAAGTGTCGAGCGTGGTGCGAGAAGGGACGTACAAGTTGCGAAAATCGGATGGAGAAGAGCTGAAGAATGCTTGGAGTGTTGACCATCTCAAGCGATTCTATCAATGAAGCCGCAGTGACCTTATTTTGTCCCCTTTTTTGATTGTTTGCCATAGATCATAAAAGTTTTATAACTTTTCCTTGTTGTTATTTTGATTGTCGATAGGGAGGGGAAGTTATGTAAAATTTGTAGATCTGATGGCATGTAAATTTGTGTATAGCATGAAAGTAATGGTGGGAGGTACTTTCAACATGATTGTCGCAAAATTACTTACTTGTGAAACACTAATGAATTTCCTTTTTGTCGATGATTTCATGAACCAGAGCGAGAAGGTTGTTGCCGTGAAAGCCTGAAGATGGCGACCAAGCTTGTTGCCGCTAAAGCTGCGACAAAGTAGATAAGGATAGTTGCCAATAAAGCTTAAAGCTGGATTGATAAAGCTTAAAGACTGGATTGATAAAGCTTGAAGATGGAGTCCGACCTGGGGACATTGAGGCCCAGGCGCGGCGTCTGGAGATAGTGGTTCCAGGCGCCTAGAAAAGTCCCAAAATTTTTATGGGCGAGATTAAAGGGGCGGTGACCTAGAAGAGCGAAATGCTAGGCACCAAACCTTGCGACCTGGAAGGGTGAAATGCCAGGCGCGGCGACCTAGAAGAGCGAAATGCTAGGCGCCTAGAAAAGTCCCAAAATTTTTATGGGCGAGATTAAAGGGGCGGTGACCTAGAAGAGCGAAATGCTAGGCACCAAACCTTGCGACCTGGAAGAGTGAAATGCCAGGCGCGGCGACCTAGAAGAGCGAAATGCTAGGCGCCTAGAAAAGTCCCAAAATTTTTATGGGCGAGATTAAGGGGCGGTGGCCTAGAAGAGCGAAATGCTAGGCACCAAACCTTGCGACCTGGAAGAGTGAAATGCCAGGCGCGGCGACCTAGAAGAGCGAAATGCTAGGCGCCTAGAAAAGTCCCAAAATTTTTATGGGCGAGATTAAAGGGGCGGTGACCTAGAAGAGCGAAATGCTAGGCACCAAACCTTGCGACCTGGAAGAGTGAAATGCCGTGCGCGGCAACCTAGAAGAGCGAAATGCTAGGCGCCTAGAAAAGTCCCAAAATTTTTATGGGCGAGATTAAAGGGGCGGTGACCTAGAAGAGCGAAATGCTAGGCACCAAACCTTGCGACCTGGAAGAGGGAAATTCCAGGCGCGGCGACCTAGAAGAGCGAAATGCTAGGCGCCTAGAAAAGTCCCAAAATATTTATGGGCGAGATTAAAAGGGCGGTGACCTAGAAGAGCAAAATGCTAGGCACCATACCTTGCGACCTGGAAGAGTGAAATGTCAGGCGCGGCGACCTAGAAGAGCGAAATGCTAGGCGCCTAGAAAAGTCCCAAAATTTTTATGGGCGAGATTAAAGGGGCGGTGACCTAGAAGAGCGAAACGCTAGGCACCATACCTTGTGACCTGGAAGAGTGAAATGCCAGGCGCGGCGACCTAGAAGATCGAAATGCTAGGCGCCTAGAAAAGTCCCAAAATTTTTATGGGCGAGATTAAAGGGGCGGTGACCTAGAAGAGCAAAATGCTAGGCACCAAACCTTGCGACCTGGAAGAGTGAAATGCCAGGCGCGGTGACCTAGAAGAGCGAAATGCTAGGCGCCTAGAGAAATAATATACATATAAACAACGGTTTCAAGTCGTTACTTGAAGGAATCTGAAAAGAAGTCTAATTGTCGCCGGACAGAAAGCTTTTCATAAGGTATGTTGTATATATGATCCTAACAATAAAGTAAGGCTGCCTAAAGACAAGCCTCACTCTTTTGAAGGGAATAGTATGTATATAGATAAGAGAAAGGGAAGGGAGTCTTCGATGAACTATCGAAGCAAAAATGGCGACATATTAAAGGAAGAATTTAAAAGCAAATTACAGTAAGCAGAGTAATGACAAGTATAGAGTTGAAGTCGCACTGCGACATTCAAATAACCGAGATAGGTATCAAAGAAGAATTTATGAAAGAAAACAAAAGTCAAGGCAAGATGCCAATCGCGGCATCTAAACTATAGTAGAACAATGATAGTAAAACAAGGAGATAAAATCGCATTGCGACATTCGAATAGTCAAAATAGGCATTAAGGAGCATTCACAATAATCAAAGGTATAACAAAGTCGATAATAGCGACATTGAAGCTATTACGAAGCAAAAGGTTAAGACAGCCACATATAGAAGCAGAAGATAAAGTATTAAGTCGCAAACTGCGACACCGAGTCCAAAAAGGGGCTTAAATGTTTAAGTCGCAAACCGCGACACCAAACCAGAAAAGATAAGTTTCAAATGTCTAAGTCGCAAACCGCGACATCCCCAAAAAGTATGCCATTGTTTAAAAAGCAAGAAAGTAAATTGTCTAAGTGCAAACCACAAAATATTGTTTGTAAAAGAAGAACCACAGTTAATCAGGAAGCAGAGGGTTGGTTTTTGCCAGCAGAGATTCGGGCAGCACGACGGGCTTCGCGAGCAGCGTTTTTAGCGGCTAGGAGTGCTTGACCTTTCTCGCCAATTAATTCCACCCACATTGACAAAGCATCTTTTTCGATTATAGCAGGAGGTTCCCAGACCGGCTTGCCTAGAAGCTCGTCTTCCGCAGCCAAAGCACCAAGCTCTCCATCTTCGTAAGGAACAATGGGGTGACCGCGGCGACAAAAGTCGCTATAGATCTGTTCCGAGCCCCATTTTGCGATAAGCTCAGGGGTGATGGCCGGGATGTCCTCAGAGCTTGCCGCTGCCGCCCGCATGACATGGAGTAAAGATTTGTCGTACATGTCCATCGCGTCAGTCTCTGCTTTCTATTTGTTGGCGGCAATCTCTGTGATCAGATCATCATTCTTTGTTGCCATGGCCAAGTTGTCGGCTTCTAGGGCCCGAACCTTCTCCTCCAGCGCCAACTTCTCTGCGGAGATCTCTTTAGCTTTATTCTCTGCCTGTAAGGCCTTGTCTTCGCTCACCTTAAGTACCTCTGCTGTCTTCAGTTTCTCGCCTTGAAGCAGTGCCAACTCCCTCTCCATCTCGCCACATCTGTTCTTATACTTTTCTTTTTCAGCCGCCGTGCGCTTGCGAACCTTATCAGCTTTCTCGGCCTCACGCATCGCCAGTTTGTATTTGTCCCTGAACCTGCGCAAAGTACTCGCTATCTGAGAAAGTTCGGGAAAAAATTTAATATTCTAAAGAATGTTGATGAATTAAAAGTAAAGTATTAAGTATAAAGTGTTAAGCGGCAATACTTACCCCACAAATCTGAAGGCCGGCAAAGTTCAAGGACAAGTCAGTGTCTTTGCTCAATTACTTCCTTTATCGCCGCCTTGTCGCATATCCGCTCAAGCATGCCGGACCCAATGAGACTGTTGTGGGGGTCGCGGGAATGGATATTAAAACCTTCCAGTGAGGGAACAGAAGCGATCTCCACGCCAAGATCGTAGAAGCCTTCTCTCTCCGTCGGCATCTCGAATCCCTCTCTAAGCCAACTCACCAACTCGGCTTCACCCTCAGTGGATTCCTCCACGGCCTCAGTTTCCTCTTCAGTGCGCCCCCTTTTGTGAGGGCGGGAACCAGAAGGTCGGGGGTAGTTGACTGGCGGGATGAACTCTTCGGCGACAACCTCAGCATCCTTGGCACTTGTCTCTATTTCCATCTCCTCTACTCGCTGCAAAGCGGCAGATGATCTTTGGGGAGTCTTGGCTCTACTAGATTTTCGTGTCTGGCCCGCTGCCCTCTCGGCGGCAGCCGCGGCCTTCTCGCGAGCAATAGCCTCGGCATCATCCCCCTCGCGAGAAATTGGGAGCTCTAACTCTGAAGCCTTGGATAAGTCGGCTTGGCGGGCATTGGTAAGTCGCTTGCGACGACCATCAGATCTGGCAGCAGCATTAGCACGTCTGTCGGAAATGTCCATGAGTCGAAATCCTGAGTTGGAAAAAGACATTAAATAAAGAGAAATAGAAAAAACAAAGTAAAAAGTAATGAGATACGAGATACGTACTTAAAACCTCATACATAGCATTGCAACAATGACCTTTCTGTTGGCAAGGCCCACACTCGGCGGCAAAAACATTCCCAGAATGAAGGTCCCAACCAGGGTAGGGATCAAGTGGTTCTATAGTCAGGCGAGACTCGTCATCAGGATATCGGTAATCAGGAAGACCAACTTTCCTAAGCAATGAAGGGCGAGATAATATATCCCACCATGAAAACAATGCCAGCCCCGTATCAGAGGCATCCTCTAAAACCTTAAAAATTTTAGCCTTTAACCTAGTGTCGCCAGAAACTAAGGCATTGCGAGTTATGATTTTGGTATAAATGTCGCCAAGGTCGCAAGGATGCGTCCAACCTACACGGGATGTAAGCAGTAGTGGGTTGGATTGCCAATTGTGGACTTTCCTAGGTAAAGGGGTAAGAAGTCGGGGATGTTTATACTTAACGGAAACTCGGTTTTCAACGACGCCTTGTCTCTGAGACACGGAAGTATAACCGTCAAACAAATTAATGAACAAAGGGATGGTGGGTTCTTGTTTTAAGGCCCTACAAATCACTAGATAGCTCGTAAGGACCCTGATAGCATTAGGGTGAAGGTCTACAACCGCTGCCTGGGCATGGATTAAAACTGCGACAAGGAAAGGATCTATTGGAATCCTCAGGCCGGCATCTAGTTGGGATGGAAACACTACAACCCCATCATCCCTATTTCGCATAGCAGCCAGGGACAAGTCCCCCTCATATGGCTCCACATGATATATATTCGGGTTAATCCCGTTTTTAACATAATGGTGAGTTTGCAAATGGGTAAAAGAAGAACTGCTCGAGCTTGCGACATCAGGGTTGGAAGAACCCTGCGAAATAGGTTGTCGCTCGAAAGTCTCGGCCGCTAGAGTGTCCGAGACATCGTGGTCAGAAGTCGAATTTGAAGAAGACATGACCTGTGAATAGAAGGGAGGACCAAGTAAATTGGGGGCTATGATAGTACCAGAAAAATCAGTTCAAGGAAAGATAGAGGTCACAGGCATGAGGGGGGTATAGCTTTGTGTAGAAAACGTGCATGGAATCAGGTGTTTGTGGGAAAAGAAGAAAGGGCGACATCTAAACGCATGTCGCCTTAACATGAAGTGAAGATCTGCAAGTGAGATCCAGGCCCATGCCCTTATCTCTCTTTTCTGAAAAACCCTCCCCCCATCTATTGCGCTCTAACCAAGTTTAACAGGTTTTGGAAAAAAGACTTGACCATTTATGAAAAACAGAAACTCACAATGCGAGAATTCAAGCGAGAATTCAAGCAAGAATTCAGGCGAGAATTCATGCGGGAATTCAAAATTAGAAAATAATTACCTGGAAAGTTGCAAATTGGGAGAAAATTCTGAAGAAGTAGTTGAAAAGGAAGCTTGAAAGCTCTATACGCCACCCGTCCTCCTCTGAAATTCCTTGGAATGCTCCAGAATATGCAGAGAAGTTGGAAATAGGGTCACTGGAAATTGGGGCGTCTACGATCTGTGGGGAGTACAGGATGTAAGATGATGGTGAGGGGTTTTTAAACTGCAAAAATGTAGGAATGGAAAGGTTTGGGGGGATTTACGAGAGGTAATTAATGGGGGGGTATGATTTTTGAAATTCCCCCCATTATTGTGAGCATTTAAAAGGAGACGGCTCGTTTCCCAAGGCAGATGTACGGCTGCCAAACCGCCTGGGTCACCCCCATTGTGACACGTGTCACCTGGGTGACAGACAAATTTTGCTCCTCGCCAAAGCGAGAAAAAATCTGCGAGAATCATGCAACGTCAATGAAAGTTCTCGCCTGAACCATAAATAGTCCAAGGCTCGAACTTGGGGGCTTCTGATGCGATCCTATAAAATGGATTGGGCCTGAATAATAGGAAATCAGGCCCAATAGCTAGTTGTGGGCCAAGCCCATTGAACCTGGGCCGCCCAAGGAAATTTTCCCCCAGGGAGCGACATTAAAGGAATAGGCTCCATGGATTATAAAAAGGCCCCGGCGAGAAGGAGCGTGGGAGTACGGTTTTGCAGGCAATAGGGCCATGTGAGAAGTATGGCCAAGCCCATGCAGGCCTGATGAATGAGGGAATAAGGGGAGTGCGCTGTCCGCAGGATACCCGGGTTAGGGCGACATGACAGTTGTTGCCGCCTTGGCTCAGGTTGTCGCCAATACGACATGGGACTCAGAGCGTTAGCAGGATGTTACGTTGATTGCCGCCTACGCCCCTAACCCTAAATATTTGTGATGGATGATTGATGTGACAAGGTGAATAGTGAAATCCCACTAAGTAGAGGTTGGTTGGGAGTCTTTCCCTAGATGATTGACAAGTGTCCCCCCATGTGCAAGGCACATGGAGGGCTTGGGAGTATATAAAGGGTGAATAGTGCTATTTTCATGGTATGTATCTCTCTCTACTCTCTCTCTAAACCTCCATTGTTATACCTTCTTCCTTGTCCATCTAACCTCATTCTCACGCCGGAGGGGGTACGCCGGAGACACCCCCGGCCTAGTTGACGTGTGTTTCTTGTGTGTAGGCGAACCATCAAAGAGGAAGCCGCCGAAGTATCCATTTCCCCTTCAGTTCCTGTGCAACCAAGTTTTCTCATGGTAGCATCAAGAAAATAAAAACTTCAATGAGTATAGTATATTGCAATAACATGATTTTTTTCATAACCAAAATATGAGTTTTGTCCTTTTAAAGGTCAAAGACTGAATGTTCCCAGTCTTTCTACACTCTTAAATATCATTACTAGAATCTTAAACATTCTTGAACATCCACACTAATGCACACAGCATTAGTGATAGGCCTGACAGTTGTGTGAGTTGTGTTGGACTGCAGATAATGGCGGGTTAAAATAGGTCGATTCACTACGGCCCATTTAAGTTAGCTGGTTAAATGGGTCAGGTTGAAATAGGTTGTATCCGCGGATTGAAACGGGTCAACTCGTTTGTTTTTTCGGCCTAGATGTCTTAGATTCATTAGTTCTAACTATTATATTTGCGGGTCAAAAAGGGTTTGATCGGGTCGACCCAATAAGTTTATTGTTTCAACTCCCTAACTTAAACGAGTTGTGTTGAGTCGGGTAATTAGTTAATTGGATCATGCGGGTTAATGGATAACAGATCAAAATTTGTAGGCCTAACTAGCAATTACTTTTTAAACTGATTGCATCTGATAAAAATCCCTCTCACACACACACACACACGGTTGTGTCAAAACTTAAAATAATTAAGTCTAAGGGTGCGCTCCCGAGTTTTTAAAGGAGAGAAGAGAAAGGAAGGGGAGAGAATGGGAAGGGAAAGAAGAGAAGGGGAGATAATTCAATAATTTATTGAAGTGCTTCTAAATTTAGAAAGGAAAATGAAGGAAAAAAATTTAATTACATTTATACAATTAATGAAAGGAACACAGAAAGTTATATTTGAGGGGTAAAGAGGTTTAACAAAAAAAATTATTTTATAAAATTTTCTTTCCTTCAAATTCCTCCCACTTTTGGGAGGATTGTGTAGGACATAAAATTTTAAAAATTTTCCTACCTTTTCCTTCCGCTCCCTTACTTAAAAAACTCGGGATCAACTTTGACAAGGAAAATATATTAAATTTCCGCACATTTCCTTTCTTTTCTCTCGTTTTTAAAACTCGGGATCGCACCCTAAGGGAAAAGACACTTACGTTTTTCCGTCCTAATTAATTATGGAATTTGATCGATAAGTTTTTTACGGGATAAATCACTCTCTCTCAAGTTTTTAACTAAATTGAAATGCTCCAAAAAATCTTACTCAGTAATGTATAATACTGCATGCAATTATACAGTAATTTAAAACCATAATAAAACTTCATTAAAACAGCCCACACCACCGTAGCCACCGCCGCCTGCCGCCAGCCACCTACGTTGAACGCCATCGACCCTTGTCACCATCCATACAATATTATATTTAGTTATATAGTATTATACACTCATATTTTATACAATATTTTATAGAAATAATACAACATTTGAAGGAACTTTTCGAATATTATGATACTTTTTTTAAAACTTTCTGGTCAATCTCCCAATTAGTTACTATTACTCTTTATTTATGTCCCAAAATATATTCAAAATTTTCTTTAATAAAAAGTAAATTTGAACTTTTTGAAACATTTATTAAGTATAAGATTAGTTTTTCACTTCATAACTATTTTGAGATTTTAGTAATCCTTTTCTGAAATTTTGGTAATATAGGATGGAATTTCGGTAACATGGGTCTATTTACTTAAACTTTTTATCTCACTGATTTTAATTAGGTGCAAAAATAAAATAAAAATTTAACTAATTTTAATTAGTATGGTTCAAAAAATAATTGTGTCATGCTATTATCAAAAAGTATACTTGCAATACCATATCAAAATACTATATACTCCTCCTTGATGCCGCAAGAAAAGTGCTTATCAATCTTCCTCCACGTGACAGGATTGATCACCTAGCTTCTTGACCTGAAATCAGAACCCACGACTAGCCGGATGTGCCTCCGGCGAGAGTAAGTGTTTGAAGATTGGAGAGCAAAATATGTATTGAATAATGGAATTCAGATAACAAAATTGCAGTTACCTTATAACCGTGGTAGTGATGAAGTATTTATAGCTGATGAGTGCGGTTATTTTTGGTAGGGCTACATGAGCTCCGAGATTTTAGCGGCAGTTACTTGTAATGTGAACGTGCCTCTAATTGTCCCTGATTTGTAGGGATGCAGTTATGGAGAGAGTAATTGCTTGTACGCCTGTAACCGTTAGGTCGACGCTTGCTTCGGCAGGTCGAGGTCGACACTTGTGTTTGGGTCGACCTGACTGTCGAGTAGAGTTGGATAGTACCCGAAATATGACTGGGTCATAAGGTCGGACTAAGTTAGGTAGGGACCTAGTAGGTCGGACAATGAACTTAGTCGACTGATGCATGAGATGGGCCTTGAGCTATGTACTGATTGGGCTTAGCCCACTGAGAATGGGGTGGACATAATTGCTTTAGGACTGGGCTTTACTCGCTTGGCCCAGTTAGATACTTTTGGTGATGTTCAGTGGCCCCCATCTTTCGAGTTGACTTTGTCGACTAGGAAGTTAAGGAAAATTTGATGAGGATTGATGTAACTCGCAGGTCGCTACTCGCTCTTGAAGTTTAGTCGACCAATGGTGATGTGGCACAATCCTGGACGTTGGCGACGAACGGTCAGATCAGAAGGAGCGCCGTTTTTCTGTAATCATTACTGTTAGGCGTTTGATAATCCGTCTTGGGAACTGTTTTCCCAATTAATTAGGAAATTAATTTTCGAATTTTTCTTTTTCCCTTCCAATTTTGGAAAATACAAATAGTAGAATCCTTCTCCGTTTAGAATTTTTACCGACTTCAAGCTCTCATACCTCCTTGGCGATAATTGCGGAGTAGCAATAGGATTTAATCCGAGCTTTCGTCTTCGGCAACAGCTTCCCTTTTTGCAGAAAACTGAGGTATTTCTCTTGTATACTTGCTTTAGGGCTTTAATTTCTGCTCTGTTTTTGTTTCCACCATGGCTAGGACCTTCAGTAGTGAACCAGGAGCTTGGTACGGGTACTGCACTGTTAATCGTTGTGTGTATAAGCACATAAACAGTGAGTGGAGAGAGATGTCTTTGAACGAGTGTGCCTCTATCTTGACTAGATGGGGACTGAATTTTAGCGAAATAGGCTGCCCATAGGAACGGACGTAGGTGAATTGGCAATAGATGATTCAAATGTTGTCTCTTTTCATCTTTTCCATGAATTACTCGATCACATTGCTCTGTTTTATGTTAGGGATGTCCACAAACCGTCGTTCCTTAGGGATAGGAAAGGTTTCCCGGGGGAGTCCAGGTTGCCCTTATGTAGGTTGCCCATAGGTAGGACTCCTGAACGTGATCATAGGTCTGACTCCCCTATTTCTCCTTCTTCTTGTACAGATATGGCAACTCTGGAGGGGAACACGGCTTTAACCTCTTCAAGCCCTCGGATAGTGAACGCTTTTGGGTCTTCTGTGGTGCCGGGGAAGAATGAGAGAGGCTACGTTCCTCATGGGCCGTTGCGTGGAAAAAAGAATTTTCCCTCTTGGTATAGCATGATCTATGACTTCTGTGAGGTGAGTAAGGAGGACTATAGAGTGACCATCTACAGCAAGAAGTATTTCCTAGCTCAGTTAGGTCAACCTTCACTAGGGATGCCACTAGAGTAGCTTTCTTTTATGGCCAATTTGTGGCTGGCCTTAGGTTGCCACTTGACCCTTTTATTAACGAGTTCCTGGAGTGTGCCAATGCCTTACCCCTTCAGCTCGGAGCTAATACCTGTAGGGTTCTGGTTTGCTTTGCCATGGTGTGTAGGTTTTTAGGATACGAGCCCTGTATGAGGGTGTTCAAAGAATTCTTTTGCATTAAGTATAGTGGAGAGGACCTGAGTGTCAGTACTCCTTCTAAACCCAATTCTCGTAAGCTTTTCACGAACCTTCCCAGCAAAGCAAGTGGGTGGAATTCCCATGTGGTTGTAGTAGAGAGCAGATTAGGATGGGAATTTCCCTTGCCAACCGCTGATACAGAGCCCATAGATGAGGGAGACTATTGGGATCCAGTTTGGCATTTTGATTTATACCAGAAGTTATGTCGCTTGGCTGACAAGGGACCTATCAGTTGGGAGAGCTTAGGAACCACCAAGTATATCTATATCCAGGCCGGGATGATGGCTGGAGAGGGAGAGGTGTAGCCTCTGGTGCCTGTTGGTAGGGGCATCATATATCTCGATTGGATTACCCATGCTTTGGGAAAGTTCGAGGATAAGTGTCAACTATGCAAACGGACTGCCAATTATTGCAAAGACAATGGAGAGCATGTTGGTGGTAAGATCTCTTTATTTTGTAGTCCTTTACTCATCCTTTATCCGTTAGATTGTTGAACTGGTAGCTTGCATGTACGAATAATTTGATTTGAATGTACCAACTCTTGTTTTGTCAGCTATTTCACTCGCATATAATAGCTCGTACATAGAACTTTTGCTCGTATGTAGAATGATTAGCTCGCATATAATTAGCTCGTACATAGAATTCTTGCTCGTATGTAGAAATCTTTATATGTCGAACTAACCCTCAATTAACTTGATTTTGATGCAGTTTTGACCCCTGAACAAGAAGCCAAAATGGTGCGAATTATTGGAGTTTCTGACAAGAAGAAAGCTAAGAAATCCCATGGTGCTGCTAATGCCCGAGCCCATAGAGAGAGAGAAGCGGAGAGGAGAACCAGTTTATTGTCCAAGGACATTGTGGGGATGGTGCCCATGGAGGAGATTGAAGTAGATGACCCTCTGCAAAGCGGGACCCGATCTAGGGATGTGACTGAAGGAGGCGATGAATCTAACAAGTCGATTAGAGCAAGTCAGAGCTCCGACCCAAATATTGAGACCAACGCAGCGACCTCCGGAGCCGAGATAACTGGGACCAGCCCTTTAAATGTTGTGAACATTGAAGATGATGACATGGAAGTGGATGATGATGATCGTCCTTTGAATACGAAGAAGAGGTCGCGGTCTGAGAAGGGAAAGTCTGTTTCTTCGAGCCAACTTCCTCCACCAGCTTCCTCTCCCCCCAACCAAGAATCTCTGGAAGCCCAAATACAGAGGCTGAGCAACGTTCCTCCACTCATAGGGGTCAATAGCATGACTCGCCGTTACCCTGAAATTAGCCTGGGCCAGGTTGTGGTGAGAAGGGCCATTGATGTCGACCTCTTGGCTCACTTTGCTGACAAGGGGATGACCCCTGAGGAATTCTCAGCTCGATCTGGGCTAGTGCATAGCGAGGTAATCTTTTACTTTTATTGGTTTAATCACCTTTTCTTTGAGGTCGTCACTTCATATTTTGTGTCTTTGGTGAGCTAACACTTCAGTGGTTTTATTCAATGTAGTCTCTCACCATGACTGAGCAGGCTAAGAGTTCTTGGAGGGCCTCCATTGAGAGGGAGAGGCAGGCTCTGAAAGATTATTCCAAGAAGTCCCAAGAGTTAGCCGAGCTAAGAGAAAAATACAATGACCTTGACAACTCTTTTGATGCTCAGGAGTTGGTGAAGAAGAAATCTCTAGAGGACGTGGATAAAGCTTTGGAGGATCTGAAAGCCTCTGATGCCAAGGTGGTCGAGGTGACCAAGGAGAGGGATGCTGATCGCTTGGAACTTGAGAAAACCAAAATGGAGCTGGCAACAGTTTCCAAACTTTTGAAGGATAAGGACACCCTCCTGATCGAGCTACATGAGGAGCATCGGCTTGCACGGACGAAATGGCAAGAAGACCTCCAGGTCGCTTCCAATAAAGCTGTTGACGAGTTCAAGGGTGGAGACAACTATTATAATTCTGTTGTTGCGAAGGCGATAGATTTCTTGGACCTAGGCAAACGCCATATGGCACGTCGAGCTCTGGTTGACCCCACTTCAGATGTTTCCTTAGAACAGTTGGTTCGCTGGGCATGTGAGCCTCAATATGACATGGCAGCTTAAGGTGGCCACTCGATTCTGCCTTATACCGAGAACGATTTGGCTTTCATTGCCCAAGAGGATGAGGAGGAGGCTTATGAACCTTGGGTTGCTCCTGAATTAACTCCCCGGAACTTTGACGTTGTGCTCCAAGAAATGGAGGATGCAGAAGATATGGAAGAAGATGACGAGCCTGAGCAGCGGGTATATTCTGAGTCGGGTAAACCTCTGGGCCCCCAGCAACAAGAAGGTGATGTGGAAGGATGAGCTACCAATGATGATCAGACTGACGCTGGCCAGGATTCTTAAGTTGATTTTGTGTGGATGATGTAACGAACAAGCTCCAAAACAATTTTTTGCTTTTTGTCTTGTTAATTATTTAAATGCCTTGGCCCAGTTTTTGGGAGGCATAAAACATTGTAACTCCTATTTTGCCCAAGTCTTGGCCCGCCTTTGGGAGACTTATAATCGTAGCTGACCTTATATCTTTGTGTGATGTATGCTTTTGATTTCAGCATGTGTGTGTTGAGCTAGATGTAATAGGACAAATGAGTCGTCCTAAGTTTAAGGTCGACCTGGGTTCGTGGTGAATCGGTCAACCTTAGACTTGTAACGATTCTTGTAAACGAGATTGACTCAGAGTCGAACCTGTTTCAAAAGATGAAAGCTGATCATGGATCGAGCTTATAAGAACGAAGTCAACCTAATGGTCGGACTTGTTAGTAGGGCTCAGCTGATTAAGGATCGAGCTGATAAAGTTGACCAAGAGTCGAGCTCATTGGGACAAAGTCGACTAAGAGTCGGACTTGTTAAGGGAACTAAGCTGATTAAGAATCGAGCTTATTTAGATGAAGCTGACTAAAAGTCGAGCTTGTCAAAGGAACGAAGCTGACTAAGAGTCGAGCTTGTTAAAACGAAGCTGACTAAGAGTCGAGCTTGTTAAAGGAACGAAGCTGATTAAGAATCGAGCTTGCTAGAACGAAGTGTTGGTGTAATGCCCTAGGCTTTAGTTATGTTTAACTGAAAACCGTTATGTATCATCTTTATCGTTTATGTTTATTATTTGATTATTATATAGTTTGCATATTTATTGTAATAATCTCCGTCCCTAATTATTAAGAGAATAATTAGTATAATTGTCAATGGATAATCATATGATGATTATATGCATAGAGATGCACATTGAAATTATGGGTACTTGTTAGAGAACAAGTGACTGGACTTGACCCGTATGAGATTTATGTCATGGTCAAATGTCATAATTAAATCTCATATGGTCACTTCATTTAGTCCCTAGACCTGAGATTATCATGACCTTACATATGATGAAAGTTATGTTTGATTTTAGTCAAACGGTATCTTAACACGATATCTATAAAGGCTATCTTTGGCATGATCGGATTCATAATGGGAAGGATGATAAGTCAAGATGGAATTTGTCCCTCGAAAGAGAGATGTTTTGCTTGGGCCCCTCAATGAGTGATAATAATGAAAGCGTGTGGCCACACCCCAATATGATTGGACTATCATTATACTCAAGATCGAGAAAGCATTGAACAAATACAAGTTGACGTGGACCATGACTTGTGTTCAATATAACATCGTGAGACAAAGGGAAAAATGGAAGTGTACCATTGGAAACGTGAACTCTTACGTTGTGTTATTTGGGTGGACATAATGGCTTGCTAGAGTCCGCTTATGTCTTATGAGGGTCGATATGATCGGACTCATTGCCAACATAATACAATCCTATTGGGTCACACACAAATAGAATGAGTTGGTTGAACCAAGGGAAGAATGATTGAGAGTTTCTGTATTTGGCAACTTATGTCACGCGACATAACTAGCCACTGGCTAGTTATGTCACGCGACATAACTAGCCACTGGCTACTTATGTCGTGCGACATAACTAGCCACCAGACGCGTTTTGACAGCCTGGTCTCCTAATTCGATTAGGAAACATATTCATACTAAAGTAGTATAAATATGAGAGGTCTGTTAACCCTAAGGTCTGGCCGATTTTTTCAAAGGAAAATCATAACAAAATACTCTCAATATTCTTCCATAAGTTTTAGGAATCTAGCAATTCCCAACCCGAGAATTGTTCTCGACATTCATATTTGTGTGGATTACCAAAAGAGGGTCTTAGTTTTGTTCAAACAAATCAAAGACCTAGAGTTCAAATCTGAAGATCCAAAGGAGTTGAAGATTCAAAGATTTGAAGATCAAAAGTTTGTGATTACGAATCACATAATTATCCGTTCGATAGCTCAAGACCGGAAAGCAATTTAGGTTGGTAAATTCTATCTCATAGCAATTCAATTTAATCGTATAGAACGGATCTTAGGGCTTGGGTTTTGTGTTAATTTTATGCTTAATTCCGCTGCGCATGGATCCATAAAACCCAACAGTGGTATCAAAGCACCGTTCGTATGGTTAAGTTTGAATTAACATGCTAGAATGATTATATAAATTGTTTATATGTTCGTTGCATGTTTTTTTGTATGCGATAGAATTTTGATTGTTTATGTGAAACAATGTGAAAATCGTTTTCGAATTATGTTGAATTAAATCTGTAAAAGGGTTGTTTTATATGATTTAATTGCATGTAATCTGAATTGATTGAAATCTGGAAATCCTGCGAACTGGCTACCTATGTCGTGCGACATAATAGGCCACAGGAGGAAATCTGGTAATCTGGCCAGTTATGTCACGCGACATAACTAGCCACTGGCTAGTTATGTCACGCGACATAATAAGCCAAAACTGGGCAGAATCAGTTTGTTCAATTTTTCTGCTATTCTGTGATTGTGTTTACAATCTGATATGTTCATATGAAAATCTGGATGTTATAAAATTGAGTTTATAAGTCCGCGATAGATTGATTCATTGATATACATGATTAATTGATTAAAATGTGATTTTAATAATTATTGCAATGTATATGAAAATCTGGATGTTATAAAATTGAGTTTATAAGTCCATGCTAGATTGATTCATTGATATGCATGATTAATTGATTAAAATATGATTTTAATAATTATTGCGATGCATGTTTTATTTGTTCTTAAGTGTTAAGAATTTTATTAGATGTTTAGTTGAAACATTGAATTGTGATTTCCTAAAATGTTTAGTTGAAACATTGCATTATAGTTTCCTAATATGTTTAGATTTAAATTTTGGATTTTATGATTGTTTATGGAAACAAGTCATAATTACGCGAAATTTTAAAAGGAAACTAATTGTTTATAAAAGGTAGTGATTATGTTGCCAAATCAGAATTGATTTCTAATTGTGCATGACTAGGTGAGTTCTGTCTAAGGAAGAGTTGGTACTTAAGAAGTCCTTGTGGCTCACCTGTCTTCCTGGGAACTTACCTGGTGCATGATTATGACTATCTTTGCTGATATGCTTATAATCTACCTTAAAGAACCTTCATTTAACTTTTAAGTTCTTTATGCCAATCCATGATTTAAACACTTGAGACCACTCGGATAGTTTTGGGTGGGCTTGCCATAGCAAGGTGCTTTGATTCTATTCCGTTTGCGAGCAAGATGAGGAAATGGTGGTTCCTATACGTTTAAAATGGATGAACTTAATTGGGTTATCAAAATGGTTTTGGACCCAAGGCATAAGATGAGATTAAAATATGCTTGGACATATGATGTCTTAAATAAATCTCATAAAAGATCCTAAGAGTCATATATGATATGATTGATGTTTTCTACCTAATTAGTTTAATCTTGAGCGGTGCGCCATAGCGTACTTGAGATTAAATTAAAGTTGGATCTTAGTCCTAAGAGTCATATACGATATGATTGATGTTTTTCTACCTAATTAGTTTAATCTTGAGCGGTGCGCCATAGCGTACTTGAGATTAAATTAAAGTTGGATCTTAGCCCATTAAATGCATATTATGCTTATTTGCATTGGAAGGTGTATGATTTAGTGGGAGTATTTGTAAAATACACTATTTGCTCTTAAATGATAAATGTGTTGATATTGATATGTGTTCATATAATTTGTATATTTTGTTGTAGAAGTAGCATTACATAATGATAATTGTGATTCGTCCTTATGAAGGACAAAGTTTGAAAGGAACGATACATATAATTCTGATTGGATCAGAAGCCTAAAGAATGGTTCTTGGGTAAATGTGTACGTTCTTGACGAATCCATTCCTATTGAACCCACTGCAAATGTTGCAAAGGGCAAATAAGGAAGCAACATTAGAAACATATTGATGATTCTGACAATATTGCTTGCCTTGTATTTGCCACCGTGTTTAAAGGCTCTTATGAAGAACCTTGAGCACATGATAACTATTCTTTTGTTCTAGCACACCGCATAAAGGAAATGTTCCAAATGCGAACTAGGCAAATGATATATGTTGTGGTGAAGGCTCTCAATTCATATGATGAAAGAAGGAGCAATCCGCAAATTGTGTTAATGGTTGACACAATAAAAGGGTTCATAAAGGAAGGAAAAGAAGGTAAAGCAAAAGTTGCTAAACCTAGGACAAATGTTGTCATAGCCGAAGAGGCTAAACCCAAAGTGTCTCAAAAGGATGCATTTTGCTATCATTGCAATAAGATTGTCATTGGAAACAAAGTTGCAAGGCTTATTAGGAAGGCCTAAAAGGTGAAGAAGGGCAATATGATTGCTACTACTTCAAGTATCTATATGATAGATATTTTCCTTTCGACTTCTTGTTCTTGGGTATATGATACCGGATTGGATCCCACATTTGTCTAAATGTGCAAGGAGCAAAGAATAGAAAGCTACTCAAATAAGGTAAATTAAACCTAAGCATGGGAATGGAGCAAGAGTTGCAACATTAGCCATAAGGGACTTATGAAGTCACTTTGCCTAGTGAAGTAGTACTTGTTTTGAACAAGTATTACTACGTTCCGGATTTGAGTAGGAGTATTATTTCCGTTTCTTAAATGGATGATGAAGGATATAATTTTCTTATTTTCAATAAGAAGTTTTATATTTATTTAATAATATGCCTTATTGTAATGCATATGTCATTAAATAGTCTTCATATCCTTGATGATGAGAAACAAAATGATATTGAAGATATCTATGATATAAATGGGAAATCTAAACCGAACAATATGAACAAAGCGTTTATATGGCATTGCTGGCTTGGTCAAATAAATAAGAAACATATATCTAAACTCCATTAACATGGACTTTTAGACTCATATGACCATGAATCATTTGAGGAATGTGGATCTTATTTATTGAGATTATCGACCAAACCACCCTACACTAAAGTAGTGGGAGGGCTAGTGACTTATTGGTCATTATACATGAGATGTATGTGGACCATTAAGTAGCATTGCTAGGGGAAGACTTCGGTATTTCATCACATTTCACTAAAGATTTATCTAGATATGACTATGTCTATCTGATGAAGTCCAAAGGTGAATCGTTTGAGATGTTTCGAACATTTCAAAGATGAAGTACAAAATAACTTGGTAAAACTGTTAAGTACTTCGATTAGATCGAGGTAATGAATATTTGAGCCAAGAATTTGACAATCATCTCAAAACTATGAAATCGTTTCAAAGTTGACTCCACCCGGAACACCACATTGTATGGTGTGTCTGAAAGGAGGAATTGAACCTTGTAGGACATGGTTCGTTCGATGATGTGTCAATCAGACTTTCCTATTTCCTATTTCCTTTTGAGGATATGCATTAGAAATAATGCGGTTACACTGAATCGAGTCCCTACTAAATCGGTTCCTAAGGCCCCACATGAGATGTGGCATGGAAGAAAACTTAGTTTGTCTTTCATGAAGATTTGGGGTTGCGAATCTTATGTAAAGAGACTTGTCTCTTATAAGTTAGCACCAAATCTGACAAGGTTATTTTCGGATATTGATTTTACAATCACAAAGAGAACAAAATGTTTGTTGCTCTACACGATTTGTTTCTTGAGAAATAGTTTCTCAATAAAGAATCTAGTGGGAGTAAAATTAATCTTGAAAAGAGTTCAAGAACCTGAAAATGACATGGATCCAAGAGTAGAGACAGAACCAAGTTCACAAAGGAGTTGTGAAACCGGTTCAAGATGCACAAGTCCATCGTAGATTGGATAGGTTACGATCCGAACTCAAGAAATAGTGATTTCTCGTTGCGGAAAGTGATGAAGTGGAAGTCATTGAGAATGACGATCCTACTTGCTATCAAGAAGCGATGTCCTCTCCTAATTTGGATAAATGGTTAGGAACCATGAAATCCAAATTACAATCCATGTTTAACAATCAAGTTTGGAACTTGATTGGGCTACCTAAAAGTGTAAAAACTAAAGGGTGCAAGTAGGTCTTCAAAGACCGACATGGATGTGAAGGTGTATACTTTCATGACTAAGGATTGTAGCAAAGGGATTTAGGTTAATTCATAGTATTAACTATGTTGAAACCTTTTTCGCCAGTTACAATGTCGAAGTCTGTTAGAATTTCAATTGCCATTATCACATATTGTGACTATGTGATATGACAAATGGATGTCAAACGACTTTCTTTAAATGAAAGATTATTAAGGATGTGTATAGTACACAACCCGAATAGTTTGACGATCCAAGAAACTCTAATAGAGTATGCATGTTGCAAAGATCCATGAGATGGGTTGAAGCAAGCTTAAAGGAATTGGAATCTTCGTTTTGATGAATTGGTCAAAGAGTTTGACTTTATCAAGTACGAAGATGAACCTTGTGTATGCATGAAATTCAGTGGGAGCATGGTATTATTTCTATTGTTTATTACAATGATATCTTACTCATTGGAAAAACAAGTTCCGACACTTAAGACTGTCAAATCTTGGTCAAGGAAAGTTTTCTCAATGAAAGATATGGGTGAAGCCGCTAACATCATTGGCATCAAGATCTATAGAGATAGATCTAGAAGGATAAATTGGTTTGAGTCAAAGTGTTCACATTGACAAGATTCTTAGAAGAGTCTAAGAAGAGTAGCTTGTCAATGGGTCATGGTATTTCTCTTCGCAATATTCATTGTCTTATGACAACTGATGAGAAAAAGGGAATGAATGAAGTTCCATATGTTGTGGCACTTGAATCTGTCATGTATGCCATGATTTGTACTAGACTCGACGTCTCATGATGAGTCGATACCAATCTGATCCTGTTGAGAACCAATGGATGGCAGTCAAGATGATCCTAAGTACTTAAGAAGAACTAAGGATACGTTCTTGGGATTTGAAAGATTGGAAGTTAATCTTGTTGTAAGGGTTACATAGGTGCTAGCTTCCAAACTAACAAAGTTAATTTAAAAATCGCAATTAGAATTTGTGTTTATGCTTATTAGAGGTGCAATTTTGTTGGAAGAGTTCCAAACAGAAATTATAGCCTATTCTACTACTAAGGCCGAATTTTAGCAACATATGATGTGGCCAAAAGAGGCAGTTTGGATCAAAAGTTCATTTAGTGTTTTGGAAACACTCCAAGGTTTTCCCAAGTATCACTAATCGGTGAAACTTTTTGTTATGACAATAGTGGTGCCACTTGTGCAAACAATGGAACCAAGGTCACAACAGCGATCCAAACACTCACTTAGACGTTCTTCGAGGAATTCATAAAGAATGAGAAGACGTTAAGATATACAAAATATCAACCGATGATGACATAAGGGATTCACTTACAAAGATCCTCGCATAGGCAGAAGCATGGTGGGCATGTTAGATCCATGAGTATTCGATACATAAATGGAGCCTAGTGCAAGTGGGAGACTGTTGGTGTAATGCCCTAGGCTTTAGTTATGTTTAACTGAAAACCGTTATGTATCATCTTTATCGTTTATGTTTATTATTTGATTATTATATAGTTTGCATATTTATTGTAATAATCTCCGTCCCTAATTATTAAGAGAATAATTAGTATAATTGTCAATGGATAATCATATGATGATTATATGCATAGAGATGCACATTGAAATTATGGGTACTTGTTAGAGAACAAGTGACTGGACTTGACCCGTATGAGATTTATGTCATGGTCAAATGTCATAATTAAATCTCATATGGTCACTTCATTTAGTCCCTAGACCTGAGATTATCATGACCTTACATATGATGAAAGTTATGTTTGATTTTAGTCAAACGGTATCTTAACACGATATCTATAAAGGCTATCTTTGGCATGATCGGATTCATAATGGGAAGGATGATAAGTCAAGATGGAATTTGTCCCTCGAAAGAGAGATGTTTTGCTTGGGCCCCTCAATGAGTGATAATGATGAAAGCGTGTGGCCACACCCCAATATGATTGGACTATCATTATACTCAAGATCGAGAAAGCATTGAACAAATACAAGTTGACGTGGACCATGACTTGTGTTCAATATAACATCGTGAGACAAAGGGAAAAATGGAAGTGTACCATTGGAAACGTGAACTCTTACGTTGTGTTATTTGGGTGGACATAATGGCTTGCTAGAGTCCGCTTATGTCTTATGAGGGTCGATATGATCGGACTCATTGCCAACATAATACAATCCTATTGGGTCACACACAAATAGAATGAGTTGGTTGAACCAAGGGAAGAATGATTGAGAGTTTCTGTATTTGGCAACTTATGTCACGCGACATAACTAGCCACTGGCTAGTTATGTCGTGCGACATAACTAGCCACCAGACGCGTTTTGACAGCCTGGTCTCCTAATTCGATTAGGAAACATATTCATACTAAAGTAGTATAAATATGAGAGGTCTGTTAACCCTAAGGTCTGGCCGATTTTTTCAAAGGAAAATCATAACAAAATACTCTCAATATTCTTCCATAAGTTTTAGGAATCTAGCAATTCCCAACCCGAGAATTGTTCTCGACATTCATATTTGTGTGGATTACCAAAAGAGGGTCTTAGTTTTGTTCAAACAAATCAAAGACCTAGAGTTCAAATCTGAAGATCCAAAGGAGTTGAAGATTCGAAGATTTGAAGATCAAAAGTTTGTGATTACGAATCACATAATTATCCGTTCGATAGCTCAAGACCGGAAAGCAATTTAGGTTGGTAAATTCTATCTCATAGCAATTCAATTTAATCGTATAGAACGGATCTTAGGGCTTGGGTTTTGTGTTAATTTTATGCTTAATTCCGCTGCGCATGGATCCATAAAACCCAACACGAAGCTGGCTAAGAGTCGAGCTTTTTGAAGTTAGTGTAACACAATGTTTGGTCGAACAGAGCTGCTATTTTTATTGAAGTAGGAAAACGTTTACATCGAATGGAAAGCTAGAACTATGACAAATTGGGAATTGCTTTGACTTTGAACTGAACTACGGACTTGAACTAGAAGTAGTACTTGATAAGGTGAGTGGCATGCCATGGATGCTTCAACTCCTCACCATCTGGATGAGCTATCATGTAGGTCCCCTCTTTGATCACTCGAGTGACAATGTAGGGACCTTCCCAGTTAGGAGATAGTTTATTCTGTTGAGTTCTCCTTCCTGTTGCTTCAATCTTTCTCAACACATGATCTCCTACTTGGAATGATCTTGCCTTCACCTTCTTGTCGTGGTAACTTTTAGTTCGCTGCTTGTAGTTGACCATCCAAAGGTAAGCCGTGTCTCGCTTCTCGTCGATCAGATCCAGGTCGATCAATCTGTTGATATCATTCTGTTCTTGATCAAAGAATGTCACTCTGGCTGTAGGGAATCTCAACTCGGCTGGTGCCATGGCCTCTGATCCATATGTGAGAGCGAATGGGGTTTCCCCCGTAGGCCCCCGAGTGGTTGTGCGAACTGCCCAAAGAGCAAGGGGAAGTTCGTCCAACCAATTGTTACGTCGACCAACCAAGCCTGTCTTTAGTGCGGATAGGACTAGCTTATTTGTTGCTTCAGCTTGACCATTTCCTTGAGGATAGGCGATGGACGATTGCCAATGCTTTATCCCTACTCGATTCATTTCTGCTTCGAAAGCCCTTGAGAATTGTAAACCGTTGTCTGATACTATAGCTCGAGGAAAACCGAATCGACACCAAATGAAATCGTGAATGAAGTTGATGGCGTTTTCTTCTGTTATGCGAGCTAGTGGCTTAGCTTCGACCCACTTGGTGAAGTAGTCGATTGCAACGATCACATACTTGCAATTTCCTCGGGCGGGGGGGAAGGGTCCAATCAAGTCGACGCCGCACATATCAAATGGCCAAGCAGCGATCACAGGAGTCTGCTCCGTCGTGGGTAGATGAGGTAGGTTGGCGAACCTTTGACATTGGTCACATTGTTGAACGAATTCATGAGTGTCAGCTCTCATGTGTGGCCAATAATACCCCAAGGTGATCAACTTGTCGGCTAGAGTCCTGGCCCCCTGGTGTCCACCACAAATTCCACTGTGCACCTCATGCATTAACTGAGTGATCTCTTGGGGGTGAATACATTTGAGCAATGGTCTTGTGTAGGATCTTCTGAATAGAATGCCTCCTTGGACAACGTATCTCAGAGCTTTCTTTCTGATAGCTCGAGCTTTCTTCTCGTCTTCTGGGAGCTCACCGCTTTCCAGGTATGCCTTCATTTCCTCGATCCAGCACTTGTTGTAAGCCCAATTTCTCAAGGGGTCCTCCACACATTGAATCTTGATCCTTTCGTAAGCTGGATTCTCTAGGTAGGAGATGGGCTCTTCATGTGGCTCGTACGAAGTGGCTAGTTTTGAGAGAAGGTCGGCTAGCTCGTTGTCTTCTCGACCAATCCTCTGAATTTCCCAAAACTCCAAATCCTTTGTCAATTCCTTCACTAGGTCGTGATACTTGACTAGAGTAGAGTTCAGCACCTCGTACTCTCCTCGGACCTGGTTGACTATCAACTGTGAGTCACAATATGCCATGATTTTGGTTGCTCCAAAGCACTTTGCATACTCGATGGCTGCAACCAATGCCTTATACTCTGCTTGGTTGTTAGAAGCATCAAATTTGAACCTTAATGATTCCTCATATACTGTCCCAGACTCTGGCTCGATCAAAACTATCCCAGCTCCACTGACACTCTTTGTAGCTGACCCATCCGAGTAGACTTTCCAGCAATCGTCGGGTAGAAACGTGATGGGCTGGGACTCTTGCTCTTTTCCCTTAGCTTTTTCCTTTTGAGCTCGCTGCTCGCTGTCTTCCTTGGTGAATGTAAGCTCGACCAAGAAATCTGCTAGAGCTTGAGCCTTCAACGCTTTTCGAGGTCGATACTCTATGTCAAATTCCGTAAGGGCAATTGACCAATTGAGCAAGCGACCTGAACTCTCTGGCTTGTGCAATATTTTTCTCAAGGGTGCATAGCACCACGATGGGATGAGCTAGGAAATAAGCTCGCAGCTTCCTTGAGGCTACGACTAAGGCATAGGCTACCTTCTCAGCATTGTAGTATCTGCCCTCCACTTCTGATAGGGCCTTGCTAACATAGTAAACTGGCTTTTGAAGCCCTTCCTCCTCTCGAATCAGTATTGCTGCAACTGCTTTGTCTCCCACAGATAAGTACACGAACAAAGTTTCTCCTGTTATCGGGATACTCAAGAGAGGAGGAGTAGCGAGATAATCCTTAAGCTGCTGGAATGACGAATGACATTCGGTCATCCATTCAAAATTCTTCGTCCCCCTCAAAGCCTTGAAAAAAGGGAGAGATCTTTTCGCTGATTTGGATATGAAGTGACCTAGAGCTGCTACTCTTCCATTAAGTCGCTGCATCTCTTTGACACTGGTAGGCTCCTTCATGTCGACTAGAGCCTTGATCTTCTCCGGGTTAGCTTCTATACCTCGCTGAGACACCATAAATCCAGGGAACTTGCCAGGTGATACACCAAAAACACATTTGCCGGGGTTAAGCTTCATGTCGTTTGCTCTCAAATTGGCGAACGTTTCCTTTAGGCCGACTATGTGACGTCCGGTCTTTGTTTTAATGACCATATCGTTGACGTAGGCCTCCATGTTTCGGCCAATCTGTGAAGCAAAGACCTTGTTGACCATACGTTGATAGGTCGCCCCAGCGTTCTTCAGTCCAAATGGCATCATTGTGTAGCAATAGATGCCTCCAGCTGCTTGTAAAGCCGTCTTCACTATGTCATCCTCATGCATCTTTATCTGATGATAGCCTGAATAGGCATCTAGGAAGCTAAGGGTTGAGTGGCCAGCAATAGAATCAACTAGCTTGTCAATTCTAGGCAGGGGGTAGTGTGATGTACCCGATTTTTGAAATCAAACGGAGTCGCCACGCCATTTTTATTTTGAGGGCCAAAACTTTGAAAAATGCCCGAGATCAGAAATTTAGGTTCGGAGGTCACGTTACGCGCCGGGAAGGACGTTAGTGTACACCCGGAACGCCTCGTAAAAACGAGTCTTCCAATCATTCAAAATCCTTTGTTGTGTGTGTGTGTGTGTGTGTGTTTTGGCCAAAATAAGTTGAAACTGAGGTAAATAAAAATTGGGAACTCTTTTTAAGGCTTTAAACTGATCCCATGATTTTTTGGATGATTTTTGGGTTGAGATTTGGAACTCAAAAGATTTTTGGAAGTTGAAAACCATTTCTGCCAGAATGAAAAAGGCAGTTGACCCTTGACTTTGAAATGGACTTTAGGGCTTGAAAACTCCAGAATCTGGGAAAAGTACGGGAATGAAAAATGTTCAAAACACCTTAAAAAAGGTTTCTGTAAAAGAACTTTTCATTTTGGAGATGATTTGAGGGTTCAAAACCTTCTGGAAATCTCAGATCTGAAATCTGGATTTCCAGAGACTGATGAACTGACCTTTAAAAGAAAATTTGAAAAATGGAGTTTTACTCACGCAAAAAATAAAGTAAAAATATGTATGGAAATCTATGGATGTTGGCTACAAAAAGTATTTTGTAGTCAACACCCAATTCCAAGTTTTACTGGGTCCAAAAAATAGGAAAATGGACTGAGTTCTCAGAACAATGCTACTGGACAGCAAGATGTTCTTGAGGGAAAATGTGATTTTTGGGGGATTTGCATCTATGTTCACCCCATTTTCATCCCTAGACTTGATACCACTACTTTTTGTTAAGTGGTTATCATATTCAAGTCATCCTTGGGGAATTTATGGGGTTTAAATATGTCCTTTGCAAAGGGAAAGGGGATATTTTGTAAAGATGAATTTAAAGAGAAAAAACAACTAAAGATTTAAAATGTGGACCATTTGAGATGGTCATTCATGAAGATGAACTTCAAGATGACCATCTTGGGTCAAAACTTAAGTTAAACTAGACATCAAGTAGATCCAAGTGAGAAGAACAAGATGAACAAGAAGTTAAAAGAGGATTTTAGGGTTTTGAGAAGGAGGGCTTTACCAATGGTGACACCCTATCTTCCTAGGCTTGGAATTTGACTTGAGGAGTATCAAGATTTGGTGTTTGGCTTGAGGAGTATCAAGGTTTGGTGTTTGGATTTGTGTTTGGAGTGAGATTGGGAAAGATTCAAGAGAAAATGGTGGCAATCTATGGATTCCCACTGTTTTCTCTCTATATTTCGCCAGAGTTTCGTTGCTGTGATCAAATTGTCTTGTGTAAACTGAGAGAGGAGGGTTCAATTTATAGGCCCCTGTGAGATGCAATCCCATCCGCGCGGAGGGTTCCGTAAACGTGCCTGGTGCATTAAATGCTGCTCCAGGCTTTGAACAGGAAGAATATTATTCAAAATTCCAGCAGTTTTTGTTGTTCAACTTGCCTAATTCAGATTTTTCCAATTTCTTTTGCTTTTTTGATTCCTTTCCATGGTTTAACTTTAAATGGCAATGCCCACTTTACCCTTGGTTGGTTAGAAATGTTAGAAATGTTAGAAATGTTAGGAATGTTAAAACTTTCGTTAATTTTCTAACGAAAAGTGCTAACAACTCAAATTGGAGTACTTACAGTAGCCCCTCGGCGACGGTGCTTTCGAAGGAAGCGGGGTCGTCGATAAGAGTAAGGCTCCATATTTGACAGGATGATCAAGTGATCAAGTGGCTGGACCTAATGATAGGCTACCTACGTATCCTTAAGAGGAATCAAGCCAGTCGTAGTTCGGGTCTTTGACCATCTTTAGTCTTCGACCCTACTGCTTTAGGAAAGTCGCCCTAAGATTTGACTATTTTGGGAAGTCACCCTATGATCTGACTATTTTTGGGAAGTCACCCTATGATCTGACTGTTTTTGGGAAGTCTCCCTATGACTTGACTATTTTGGAGAAGTCGCCCTATGGTTTGACTATTTTTGGGAAGTCACCCTAAGGTTTTGACTGTTTTGGGGAAGTCACCCTATGGTTTGACTATTTTTGGGAAGTCGCCCTATGGTTTGACTATTTTTTTGGAAGTCACCCTATGATCTGACTATTTTGGGGAAGTCGCCCTATGATCTGACTATTTTGGGGAAGTCGCCCTATAGTCTGACTGTTTTTGGGAAGTCACCCTAAGGTTTTGACTGTTTTGGGGAAGTCACCCTAAGATTTGACTATTTTTGGGAAGTCGCCCTAAGGTTTTAACTGTTTTGGGGAAGTCACCCTATGGTTTGACTATTTTTGGGAAGTCACCCTAAGGTGTTGACTGTTTTGGGGAAGTCACCCTATGGTTTGACTATTTTTGGGAAGTCGCCCTAAGGGATGATTGCGATTTATCGCTTTCCTCGTGTTGTGTGTGATAACGTTTTAGGTGCCTCAAACCTTAATGATGGCGTCTCAGGTGCCTCGAACCTTGATGATGGCGTCTTAGGTGCCTCGAACCTTGATGATGGCGTCTTAGGTGCCTCGAACCTCGACGATGGCGTCTTAAGTGCCTCGAACCTTGATGATGACGTCTTAGGTGCCTCGAACCTTGATGATGGCGTCTCAGGTGCCTCGAACCTTGATGATGGCATCTCAGGTGCCTTGAACCTTGATGATGGCGTCTTAGGTGCCTCGAACCTTGATGATGGCGTCTTAGGTGCCTCGAACCTCGATGATGGCGTTTTAGGTGCCTCGAACCTTGATGATGGCGTCTTAGGTGTCTCGAACCTCGATGATGGCGTTTTAGGTGCCTCGAACCTTGATGATGACGTCTTAGGTGCCTCGAACCTTGATGATGGCGTCTCAGGTATCTCGAACCTTGATGATGGCATCTCAGGTGCCTTGAACCTTGATGATGGCGTCTTAGGTGCCTCGAACCTTGATGATGGCGTCTTAGGTGCCTCGAACCTCGATGATGGCGTTTTAGGTGCCTCGAACCTTGATGATGGCGTCTTAGGTGCCTCGAACCTCGATGATGGCGTTTTAGGTGCCTCGAACCTTGATGATGGCGTCTTAGGTGCCTCGAACCTCGATGATGGCGTTTTAGGATAGATGGTCCTCTAGTGGACTTCATTTGAAGGGATCGGTTTTACGTCTGCTGCCGAAGGAAAGGATGACCGTGCTGGTCAAGTGGTTGGACCTAATGATAGGCTACCTACGTATCCTTAAGAGGGAATCAAGCCGGTCGTAGTTCGAAAATAGCTGGGGATGGTCTTTGATGGTTTGACAGTATTTGAGGTTTGACTATTTTTTTGGGAAGTCGCCTAAGATTTGATGATAATGTTCTTTTAGAAAAGTAGTTGATTAAGATATGCTTTCATACTCTTTGTGCTTACCTGTGGCGAGGCTACGGGCGATGTTGATGAAGAGTTGTTAGGTTGCCGTTCGTGGGACGGTTTCTGCTGACGATTTGCTGTCTTTGGAGGCATTTTGACCTGAAGGAGGAGTTTGGTTGAGTCTGCATCTTGCTGGTGATCGTCAAACTTGTAGAGGTTTTTGAGCTTGTCTTCACATTGGGACTTCTTGTTTTTGAGAACTTGGTGTCTCTAATCGCATTGTATTTGAGAACTTGGCGTCCCTGACCGATTTGTATTTGAGAACTTGGCGTCCCTGACCGATTTGTATTGGAGAACTTGGCGTCTCTGACCGTACTGTATTTGAGACCTTGGTATCTTTGACCGATTTGCATTTTGAGAACTTGGCGTCTCCAACCGTACTGTATTGGAGAGCTTGGCGTCCTTGATCGATTTGTATTGGAGAGCTTTGCGTCCTTGACCGATTTATATTGGAGAGCTTGGCGTCTCTGACCGATTTGTATTGGAGAACTTGGCGTCCTTGACCTGATTGTATTGTATTGGAGAACTTGGCATCTCTGACCGAATTGTATTGGAGAACTTGGCGTCTCTGACCGAATTGTATTGTATTGGAGAACTTGGCGTCTCTGACCGAATTGTATTGGAGAACTTGGCATCTCTGACCGAATTGTATTGGAGAGCTTGGCGTCCCTGACCGAATTGTATACACTGGAGGCGGTCTTCATATGTTTGTGGATGTTGGGGACTGTTTTCATCCATTTGAGGTCGTCTTTGGTGAAGATCATCCTTGCCGAAAAGGGGGATTACGTTTGAATTCCTGCATTTGTTAGTGAAGAGGAAGATGCATATATGGCATTCATGATGGCGGATGCATGCATAGAACCAAAAATGATTATGAGATGATGCGTTTATTTGCTTTCGAAGATGCACTTGGCCTAAGCTTTTGGCAGGGAAATTACGATTTATGATTTTCAAACACTTAGGATTTTTCCTATTGATTCAAGTTTTGTGCATGCTACATGAGCCCTGGGGAGATTTTTGTGGGGATGCATGGTGATGAGAGGGGATATATGTGTTGTTGACTGTTTGGGACAAGCTTTGAGCTGGTGGGGCGATATCCTTTAGTCGCGGACTGAATTGCATGTTATTGATGAGGTCAATTTTTATCTTGGGATGAAGTTGGATTTGAACCCCGGGTCTCGATTGAAATTTCTTTTCGCTCGAACATTTGAAGTCGACGCTGACAGCTCTAGAATCAAAGCATGTTGACATGAATGAACCCTCTTTTGCTTGGGTTAGTTGTGATTTGACGAAATGCCGATATGAGGAGATTCCCAATTCTCAACTTTTGATGATGCAGGAGTTGCCATATGCCAAGTTCTAAAGCCGAAACTTCAAGACAGGTTGTTTGAGGTGACCGGACCTTTCTTCCGAAGATAGGTGTGACTTGATAAAGCCCCATTCCATGGAAAAGACATGGCAAAAACCACGGAATCTTTCTCTGAATGATTTGATGAAGCCCCGGAGTTTGACAAAGCGTCACTACAGAGGTCCGGTTAAAGGTTTGGTGACATACGATGAAGTACCGAGCCAATCGATCAACGTGAGAGCCTTCAAGGTGAAGTTGTCATGAAGGGAGAAACCCATCTTTGATACCGACTATGAAACTAGAATCCTCTCTTCGAAGAGTGTCTTCCATATGGGAACTGTTAGCCATAGTGGCACTTGGCTTGTTCGTGGCTTCAATCATATTCACCCTACTTTTTTTTTAGGGAATGGATTGTTGACTGTATTGGGTCCTTGGGGTCCCCTTTTCGATCAGTTCTCCTGCTGCCCTTTTCGGGGAGTCGTGTTGGAGGTGGAAGAAACCCGGTATCCGTAAGCAGGTGCGACAACTCGGCTGGCTGATTGTAAGCCCTCTCAAATTTAGCCCCAATTGATCATTGCCCGTAGATCCGGATAGGGAAATTGCTAAGTGAGGCCCTCGATGTGGTTTCAAGCATGACTTGGAAGATGTCTAGTTGTTCCTCTTCGAAGGAGGAGTTGCCATCTTGCTTGTAAAAGTCCCTGATGTTCTCGTCGGGACGCTGCATTGTTGTCTGCAGGTCAAATCTATTTGCTTCCCACTCCAAGTTAGCTAGTAATCTGGTCCCATGTAGCCCTGGCCTCGGATTTTAAGCGGAATAACCATTTTAGAGCACTGGACTTCAAAGAGAGACTGAAATAGTCAGCCAACTGCTGATTGGTGCCCCTTTTGACCTTCATTGCCAAGGTATACGTGTCCAGATGGGTTTTCGGGCATGCAGTGCCATCAAAGAGATTCAAATTAGGCATCACGAATTTGTGGGGAACAAAGGAGTCCGGGTTCGTTGGTCGGAAAGCAGACTTCTTAGCAGTCAATTCAGCAATCTGTGCTTTCATTTCCTTGTGTCGTTCCACGAACCAAGCCACATGAGGGTCTTGTGGTGGAACCATGGCATTCAAACCAGCGACGAGCTAGAGAGAGGAGCTACCACCGGCGGCACGAGGTGGAGGGAACGGCCGATCTGGGATATAGGTGAAATCCTGTCCTTGGCCCGAATCACCCCGGGGAGCTTGAGTAGGACCCTGGGCAAAAGGATAGAACCTCGCGGCTTGTTGTTGATTTTCAACCGGCAAAGAGGGCGAAGGCAGTCTTGATGTAGCTGGGTAACTCGGATTTCCGGAGTGAGGCCCATAAGTAGGCTTAAGTGCGGGCCTTTGTCCACGATTGTTGAATTGCATAGGCGAAGGTGCATGACCAGGGGGTGCTGCGGTCCCTGGTGATTCCGATGAAACTGGGATGGAGGCTTGGTAACCCATCGAAGCCTGAGTGAGGAATGGATTTGTGAAAGCCGTGTGAGGAGCGGTGAGCTAGCATCATTACGAGGAAGGGCTTCTGATCGTTGCCCTGGACCTGCATCGCGGAAGCATTCCAAACTGTTGCTGCGAAGGCCCTGATAGATTGGTTCCAAACTGAGGTGGGATTCCAATCTGCTGTGGCATTCCGAGGTATCCCCAACCATGAGGAGACATTCCGTACCGATTTTGCCCCCCGCTGATCGGTTACGTTAGACTGCATGGGTCCAGTAGTCCGTATTTGGGGTTTCTTTGTCCCGTTGAGACGGTCATGAAGGAATCTTGTGAGGCTTGTGCGGTGCGGGGATTGGACATCTTGAGCCGGGTTCTTTGTCAAGGCATTTCAAACCGATGTAACCGAGAAGCTCCTGACCGATCTGTACCGAACCGCCGAGGCATACCAAAGCTGCGTGACATACCGAGCCGACCCACCGCTTTGAGGCATACCATCTTGGCCCAAATCGGATGAAGTCAATTTGTTTCCCCAAACGACGTCCTGCATCGAATCCGTGAATGTATATCGACCGAGGCCGAAAGGATGGGCCGATTCGCGAGTTGAGAAGAGTGTGAGGAAGGTGGTGGTAGTCTGTCTGGCCAAGATAGGGATGGGGATCCTTTTCCTCTTCTTCCGTGAAAGTTCCATCGGGGTTGAGGGCAATCGTCAAACCAAAATTCCTGACATCTTCCAAGGATGAACATCGAAACCTCATTCTGATTGGCACAAGGAGTTTTATGGACTCGGAGTTCCAATATTAGCCATAGAAATATGATGAATTTCTGGTCTTGGTTAAAATTCCGTCCTCGTCCTTGGACATCAAAGAACTGCACTTGACTAGCCCATGACCAACATGGCGATCAAATCTCATCTTGCTTGGTGGAGCCTTGGTCTGAAGAGATGTATTTGCGAAGTCTTGATTTGGAAGAATTAACTTGGCAAAGCCTCGGTCTCATATTTGTGAATCGACACAATTAGAGAGGCTTCAACCTGGTAGGCACAGAGACCCAACCCATCTTGTAGCAGAGTGAAGAACCAACGTTCTTGAATTATCATGTAGCAAAAGAGGCAACCCATCCTTTCATATTTACTTTATTATTTTCTTTATTCAATTAGTCAACCGGAAGAAAATGTAAAAGCAAGACAATTTTAGGAATGTATACTGCAGGGCATATATTTTTTTCGAAAAGTGGGGATGAATCCCGATTTGTATTATTTGATGGCCTCATTTGACGAAGGCACAAAAGAACTCGCTTTGGGTTTGACTCTTTTGAGAGAGAAGAAGTTTAGAAAGGTTTGTAAAAGTGTATGGAAGCCCCTGGCGACGTAAAATTAGTGTTTAGCTCTATTTTTCCTATAATGTAGAAAAAGAAGACTTGTCGAGACATCTGAAAATATGTTTTATTCAAAATGGTCACAAGATTGCTTAAAACCCTTTATTAATGTTCGGGTTATTCAACCCCCAATCTCGATATGAACAAACATTTTGATTAATCATGAGGAGAAAGTCAACTGATACCAAGAGTCGAAGTTGGCGAATGGTGAAGAGGGATCGTGTATATGAGAGGCTATTGGTGAGGCCGGATTTTCTGGGATTTGAATGTGTTTATGACCGGACCATTTCTGGTTGCCTACGTTCCCCTCATTGTGAGGAGCTCAGGTCGCCGTAGTTCGGGCATGAACTGTGTTTGGCTTTAAAAAAGGGGTATGAACATTTGTGGTACTTTTGGTGAAAAGGCTCGGATAGGAAGTTTGGATGATAAGGTGTGGGCCTTGAGGTGATTCCTTGACAAGTCATTTTGAGCGATTCCGTTGCTTCTTGATCGTCGTCCTTCATCGGGGAGAAAGATTTTGGATGCAGCTTAAGGGCTTATGATATGTTTTTGCCGTTGCTTTAACTGCTCCCTTGTTGTCGACAACTTCCGTTCTTCGGGCTTTAATTTTGCCCATATGTCAAACCTTCTGATCGGCGGTGCTAGGTCCTTGGCCTCATTTTTTTTGAAGCTTTTGTTTTTTTTTTTGAAGCTTTTTTTTTTGAAGCTGTTGTTTTTTTTTTGAAGCTTTTGTTTTTTTTTTTTTGAAGCTTTTTTTTTTTTTTTTTTGATGCTTTTGTTTTTTTTTTTTGAAGCTTTTGTTTTTTTTTTTGAAGCTTTTTTTTTTGAGCACCTGAGGACGAAGGCAAGCTTCTACTTGAACTTTCTTGATGCATGGGGGGCGGAGGCAAGCCCCTGTTTTTTTCGATATGGGGTCGATCTCCCGATGCTGAGTGACCTTTTGTTGTCCCTTGATGTTGCCGCCTTCGTTGACTTGATCAAGGTGATGATGGGGATATGTTTTGGAAAGTGTATGGCTTGATGGAGGCCTTTGTGAGGTGAGGAAAGTGTATAGGGAGGGCATTAGTTGACTTTCTCGCACCAATTAATTAAAATCTTAATCATTTCCTGAGATTATTTGTTGAGCGATGCGAGTGATCATTTAAAATAAAACCATTTCATTAAATGTAATGTAAGTGTGCAAATAATGTCTCAAGTCTAGCGAGAAAAGAAAAAGACTCTCTTGTAGAAAACTTAAGATTAACTACAATGTCCAAGGAGGACTTGATTGAACGAAGAAAGTACTAGAACCTACGAAGGTTGACTAAAAGACTGTTTTAATATTAAAGGATGGGTAGCCCCTAGTCTAGCTACTCTTTGTTGTTGGACTGCCAAGACGCTTGAGCTTTCCATCTTTCTGTTAACTTCTGATTCCATTACTGTAGACCGAGGCAGTGATCGTTACGTGCCCATGATACTTGGTGGGAGTGGAGGAGTTTGAGGCCATGGAGCACTGGGCGAGCACAAGTTGTCCAAAGAAACGGGTCGGAAAAGTCACGGGGACGAACTTTGTCGGCGAGCATATTGATGGAAGGAAGTGAACCCGAGAGGACCTTGAGGGGTATTGGGCTCTGTTTGGGAGGATTCAACGATGCGCTGGTTGTTTTGAGTGAAAGGGGTGATACTAGCATTGTGTCTTCGGGCCTTTCTCAAGCTTGGAACTGGCATTAGACAAGTGTGCTCAGGGGCGGGTTGTCCTATCGGATTCTCTCACTTCGGGCACTTGAATTTTGCGCGACAGTAATCATTTCTTTGCACAGTTCGACATCTTGGGTCAAATGAGTGCTAGTACTTATCATAAGATCAAGCTTCTCCTGCATTTGTTTCACTTGCTCTATCAATATTGCCACATGGGGATCAACGGGAACATTCGAGTTACTGGAACTCACAACAAGACTCTTATCGGCGAGGGAAACACGGCCGCGGCGGGTGGAAACCGACGGGTGAATTCACTAAGTCCGGTAGACGACAACGGAAAACTTGTGGCATCCGGATTTTCTTTTAGCAACTCATGATCGCATTCAGGTGGGTGTAGAGGCTTGAACATAGCCACATAGCTCAAGCGATTATGTGAAGCTGGAGCATAAACGGCGAGTATTGCGAAATTGAGGAACAGTGTGATGGAGCCCAACTCGTTACGAGGAGCCGAGGGCGATGGAGCCCTAATGGCCTGAGGTGCTTTGGAAAGGGCTGAAGAGGAATTGTCCTTGGCAAGGGATCATATGTGGATGGAGGGAGGTGTTGGCCGTGGGATGGAGAGTTATAGGATGAAGGGACTGAAATCATCAAGCTTACGAAGTCTCATCTTCGACCATGACCGAGGGAACCATTCGCCTCAAGCATTACCCGAACTCCATGGCGGCGGAGAGCATTGATGAGCGGGGTCACTGTTCTTCATGAATCTTATGGGCGTTTTCCAAAGCCAGGACTAACTCTTCCTTCCTAATCATCGGATTTCTTGTATCCCTACTGCTTTCGCCAAATCTGCCATCGATCATTATCATCCCATTTAACCTTGGCGTCGGTCGTGAACTTATCGGAGGGCGAGAGTTCAAAGCATTTCACCAAATCCGGCTTTGCCATGGCCACATGCTTGTTGCGGTCAAACCATCCATTCTCAACATTTGTTGCGACTAAATCATCTGGCTTGTCGAGTCCGTTGAATTCACGAGTTTGAATCATAAAATTCAATCATGTTTACATTCGCGTTGTTTGGGAAATGATCATTGGCGGGGTTGAGATCACCGAGGCGCTCGAGTTTGCCCTTCTTAATTAATCCCCGAATCGCCTTTCTCAAAGTGTACATTGTCGATCGTATGACCGTGGTACTGGTGGAAAGCACAATGCTTAGTGGTGTCAAAAGGGATTTTGGGATCCTTGGGCTGATAGTTTCTCATGGGTTCGAGGAGACCCTGCTCTAGCAAGCTATTTAAAACATTGCTTAAGGGAACACCCAAATCCTCGGGATTCGAGATTTGGTCATTGACTTGGTCACCATTCTGAACAGGGTTTGCCGGTTTTGGTCCATTGGGACGCTCAAGCTTGCCCGTTTCGATTAACCTTTGAACCGCTCTCTTCAAGACTATGCAGTTGTCGGTCGTGTGGCCATAATGATCATGGAAGGCGCAGTGCTTACTCATGTCCAGAGGTGCATTTGAGCTCCTTGGATGGTAGTCCTTGAGAGGCTCCAAAAGGCCTACCCTTACTAAGCCCTTGAAAATTAAGCCCATGGGCATCCCAAGATCATCAAAACGTTCTCGTTGCCTTAAAGGACCACCATTTCTTGGTTGCTTTTGGGGGCCGTCAATTGTACACAATGCCTTCTTTCTTTTACCGGATGTCGGAGCCGTGTTGGAAGGGTAAGGTTTATAGCGGCGAGACATGTTCAGACTCGTAGTCTTTTCCCGTGCACGAACCCTTTTGATGTAATCATCAATGTAATCGTCGAGATTCGACCTTTTGTAAACTTCATTCGTGTCAGATACACAAGATTGATATGGTGAGATGGCCCGAGTCGAGCGATCGTCGATACTCTCGTTGCTAGGCTTTTCTTGTACCTTCTTAATTGGTTCTACCAATAATCCATTGGACGAGTCAATAGGAACATTAGGATTGCATGACCCCGCCACAAGATTGGCATTAGCAAACGAAACCACAGTAGGAATTACTCTGGTGGGAGGAATGACAGTCTGAGCATTAAAAGTGTGACCGTAATCTTCCTCATAAGGCCTGGCAGTTGCCGAAGATGAAGATATATGGCTCGTAATGGGTGGATACCAGGGAGAAGTGAGTGCGGATCCAGAAGGCTGCTGAAAACATGAGGTTTGAGGCATCGTAACAGTAGGATTGAATGTGTCTTGACCGCACTGAGGAACATGACTGCAAGGGAAATGTGTATACTGTACTTGATGAGCAAGAGCAGCTTGCGTAACGGCCGGGTGGAGAATTTGATGAGGAGCATTTGACCTTGTCGGACTTCCCAACCGGAGGGGCGGGGTAGAGCCTGATGAAGTGGTGATAAAAGCCTGGTGGCCCACGTGATCTTGCAGTATCATAGGGGCCAGTGTGCTTTGAGAATTGGAGGAAGCAAGGCTGGCCCCCTCTGAACCATGGAGCACGAGAAACGAACTGTCCCATTCCGAGATGGTGACCCAAGCCAGGCCGATGCGGTGAAGTAGTAACCGGCCCCTTCCAAGCTGCGGGGCGAAAGCCAACCGATTCAATCCTGGTGGTGAGACCGAGAGGCAGGCAGGTTGACCTAGATCGGACTGTTGAGGAGTATCGAGCAGTAAGGGCTGAGATGTACTTGGCTGACCAATTCCAGATTGATGGCCGGGCCGGGCTGAGGTTTTGGAGTAGCGGCTGACCCATTCCAAGCTGCGGGACAGAAACAGACTGATTGAAACCCAAAGATGAAAACTGATAGGTGCCGGGGGGAAGTTGACCAAGATCGATACGATGAGGCCGAGAGGCAGGATGAGTGATAGGCTGGGGGATGCTTGGCCCATTAGTAGTTCCACACGAAAGGGAACAGGGCATTTGATGGTAGTTGGCGTGCCCGGGAGGGTAATTAGCTCCAATCTTCGCATCAACCGTAAAGGTTCCATTAGGGTGGTGAACAATTGCTAGCCCCTGGGTATCGATACTTTCCAATAACTGACTGATCTGAGCCTCTTGATTTTGTCTTATCTGTTCCAACATCTGATTCCACTGTTCGGCATTTTGCGGATTTTCGGGGTGTGGAGTTGTACGTCCCCCACCGTTCTCCTCTGAGTTGGTCATTCTGAAACTTTGAGCTGAAGCGAAGGAGGAAACCGATGAAGTATCTGATTTCGGAATGGCGAGTGAACAAACGATGACCCGGGGTCTCGATCCAAACTTTGCTTACTGTGGAAGGCACAAAAGGGTGTGGTTCAGACTCGGGAAAGCGAAACAGGTTGGTGTTTGGGCTTAGGGCTCATGCAACATGCAGTTATTTGTTCATGTTTACTTAAAACACGTTTTATTAACCTAATCGGTTGGAAAAGATTTCTCTTTTTTTTTCAAACTACTCTGGATCCTGGATCAGTGGGCCCCGTCACTACGTCTATAAGCCCCTCGTATTCCACCTGTATTTCGACCTCCCAGGGTGGACAGCCCCGTGCGAGGGTCCTATAGGGCAAGCGGGTCCCACCGACCGAAAGAAAAACGATCCTAAAAGTCTGGCGGGTAATCGAGTCTTAACGAGCATTCGATGTAAATTACGGACAAAGCTGACGTCAAAAGTCAAGATCATGTCCGAGGGCTTGACGAAAAGTCGGCATGATTTGGACTGATAAATGTCCACGATTGATCTTGACTTGTCGTCAGTTAAGCCGTAATTAGGCATGGAATATTCATTAATCCTTGATGACTCAGTGTCAATGCTGGGAGTCAGTGTATAATTTGTGCCAGTCAGAGCCGAAGTCAAGGCGCCGGTCAATATCTTGGTCAAAGTCTGCGGCGGAAAACCGGCGTAACTTCGGCGATTAGGGACCCGAAAGATATTGAGTCGGTATGCCGACAAAGGCTTGAAAGGAAAGGTCTATACACGGACGGGGGCATGACACGGACCGGACTAAAAACCAACCGGGTCTCGGACAAAGTGTGTCACGGACAAGTGCATGGTCGACACGAGGCTCCATGGGATGTTTGGGTAGTCCTGTGCTCATCCGAGAGGCGTAATAAGACCAAACGGACCGCGACAAGGATTTCCCCGGGTTAGGGACGTAGTGTGCAGTGTAAGGTCACGTGCGCGTAGTGTGCAAGCAGTCTATCTTCTTTTTCTGAGAAAAATAGAGATTTTTTTATGTGTCTTAAAAAGGCATGATGCATGATTTTTTTTTTTTGAATTTTTTTTTGAAAAATTTTTTTTTGAAAATTTTATGAACACATAAGCACATAAGCACAAAAATTCCGACAGTTAGGGACATTATTCAGACAGTCAAAATTTTGACTTTTCCGAGGCGGCCAAAAACAAACACGAAAACTGTGCAAAAATCAACACACACAAAGCAAAGGATTTTCAAATGTTGAGACAGAAGCTTGACCCTCAAAAGCTTTTCTTTTTTTTTGAAAATAATGATACCGGTACGTGGGATTGTTAGGCCACAATTTATCCCCGACTCGTGTTAGGAGGCGATAACGGGAAGTTTAATGGTTTCCACCAATATACCAAATATCATTTTTTTTTTAGAAAAAGCTTATGTCCCCAGCGGAGTCGCCACTGTGATGTACCCGATTTTTTAAATCAAACGGAGTCGCCACGCCATTTTTATTTTGAGGGCCAAAACTTTGAAAAATGCCCGAGATCAGAAATTTAGGTTCGGAGGTCACGTTACGCGCCGGGAAGGACGTTAGTGTACACCCGGAACGCCTCGTAAAAACGAGTCTTCCAATCATTCAAAATCCTTTGTTGTGTGTGTGTGTGTGTGTGTGTGTGTTTTGGCCAAAATAAGTTGAAACTGAGGTAAATAAAAATTGGGAACTCTTTTTAAGGCTTTAAACTGATCCCATGATTTTTTGGATGATTTTTGGGTTGAGATTTGGAACTCAAAAGATTTTTGGAAGTTGAAAACCATTTCTGCCAGAATGAAAAAGGCAGTTGACCCTTGACTTTGAAATGGACTTTATGGCTTGAAAACTCCAGAATCTGGGAAAAGTACGGGAATGAAAAATGTTCAAAACACCTTAAAAAAGGTTTCTGTAAAAGAACTTTTCATTTTGGAGATGATTTGAGGGTTCAAAACCTTCTGGAAATCTCAGATCTGAAATCTGGATTTCCAGAGACTGATGAACTGACCTTTAAAAGAAAATTTGAAAAATGGAGTTTTACTCACGCAAAAAATAAAGTAAAAATATGTCTGGAAAGCTCCAAAAAATAGGAAAATGGACTGAGTTCTCAGAACAATGGTACTGGACAGCAAGATGTTCTTGAGGGAAAATGTGATTTTTGGGGGATTTGCATCTATGTTCACCCCATTTTCATCCCTAGACTTGATACCACTACTTTTTGTTAAGTGGTTATCATATTCAAGTCATCCTTGGGGAATTTATGGGGTTTAAACATGTCCTTTGCAAAGGGAAAGGGGATATTTTGTAAAGATGAATTTAAAGAGAAAAAACAACTAAAGATTTAAAATGTGGACCATTTGAGATGGTCATTCATGAAGATGAACTTCAAGATGACCATCTTGGGTCAAAACTTAAGTTAAACTAGACATCAAGTAGATCCAAGTGAGAAGAACAAGATGAACAAGAAGTTAAAAGAGGATTTTAGGGTTTTGAGAAGGAGGGCTTTACCAATGGTGACACCCTATCTTCCTAGGCTTGGAATTTGACTTGAGGAGTATCAAGATTTGGTGTTTGGCTTGAGGAGTATCAAGGTTTGGTGTTTGGATTTGTGTTTGGAGTGAGATTGGGAAAGATTCAAGAGAAAATGGTGGCAATCTATGGATTCCCACTGTTTTCTCTCTATATTTCGCCAGAGTTTCGTTGCTGTGATCAAATTGTCTTGTGTAAACTGAGAGAGGAGGGTTCAATTTATAGGCCCTTGTGAGATGCAATCCCATCCGCGCGGAGGGTTCCGTAAACGTGCCTGGTGTAAGTACCCCAATCTGGATCACACCCTTTCACACACACGGGAAACACCGCAGACTCATCAACACAGTCTCGACGACCCCTCTCACTCAAAACCCTCTCTAAACCCCCAGCCAAACCAAGGGAGGAGATTTTCTGGGATAAAAAGGGATAAAAGGACCTTTCGGGAATTTTCAGGAAATTGGGAAAGCAATATTGGTCCGTACGGACCTCTTTGTTGTCATAATTACTGAATCTCCTTAAAGTCCACAATATTCCCTCAAATCCCGGGGAAAATGATTACTCCCCTGCAGAGTTGGTCCGTACGGACCTCTTTGCATGCAAGATGGTCCGTACGGACCTTATTGCTCAGGGGACACCATAATTGCAAATATTCCTCCATCATCACAGATTCCCTCAAATCGAGGAAAACCAAAAAACTGGATTACCAGGGAGGTCCGTACGGACCTCTTTGCACCTAATCTGGCACTATAAATAGAGGGCTCCCCCTCCTCATTTTCAGACACCTCCCACTTCTCTCTTCCTCCCTAGGCCTTCTGGCTTCCCCTCTAAGTCCTTTCGAGGCATTCCCGGCCCCTTTCGGATCCTTCCGAGGCCTTCCGAGCCCCCTCGTGGTGCTCCGAAGCCTCCCCGAGCGCTCCCGCGACGCTCCCGCGCTGCCCCGAGGCACTCTCGAGGTACTCTGAGGCCCCTCGTGGTACTCCGAGGCCTTGCCTGGTCTTTCCACGGTGTCCCGGCTCTTCCCGAGTCAAACCGACGATCCCAAACCACGCCGAAACTCTGCCCGAGTGACTCCTGCCACCACAACGCACGCCGAACCTCTGCCCGAGTGACTCCTGCCACCACAACGCACGCCGAACCTCTGCCCGAGTGACTCCTGCCACCACAACGCACGCCGAACCTCTGCCCGAGTGATCCCGACGATCCCCACGCACGCCGAACCTCTGCCCGAACGCAGCCTACAACCTCAACTCACGCCGAAACTCTGTCCGCAGACAACCGGTCCCTCCTGAAGTAATCCCGATCCATACCGAAACGCTACTCCGACCTCAAACACTATTCTCCAGCGGAAGACAGACACGAACCAACATTGGTAAGGCTTCCTTCCTACACTATTTCAATACATTTCCATACATAGCATACAATGTAGACATCCGATACAGCATGCATTTTTAAAAGCACACACACACACACACAACATTTAAAGGATATTAGGGGTATCCGAAAGACTCGTTTTACGAGGCTACTCGGGTGAGCTCTAATATTCTAATATTCTCTTCCCGGGGAGTCATCTGACCTCCGAACTCAAAATCTCATCACACAAAAAACAGTTTAAAATTATCTTTAAACTGATGCCCTTTTTCAATGTTTTGGGCTTAATAAAAACGGCGTGGCGACTCTACAAAACAAAAAACGGCGAGACAGCCGCTCCAACGCGAAAGATGCCAGATGCCGGGGCGCGATTGCGCTGCCTCTCGGATCCGGGTAATTTCAGTTGGCGACTCCGCTGGGGAAAATTTTGTTTTAAAAACTTTTAAACAAAACAAAAGATTTTTAAAACAATGATGAGGGTCAAACTTTCATTTTACCCCTTCCTTTAACTGTTATGTGTGTGTGCACGTGCTTCGTTTTTATTTTACAAAAAAAAAATAAAAATACAAAAAAATGCATCAATATACATCTGTGCATACATTTAAAATTCTTCAAAAAACTTCTGTTTTACTCAGAAAAAGAATTTTAGAGACCGCACACTACGCGCACTGCTGCCTCGGTTACACCGCACTCTACTCACACTGCTGCCTCGGTTACACCGCACGCTACGCGCACTGCTGCCTCGGATACACTGCACACTACAACCCTCAACCCGGAGTGGTCTCAGTTGCAGTCCGTTAGGTCTTCCTAGGCCTCTTGGACGCGCACGGGATCATTCCAAACATCCCATCCTAGCCAAGCGTCAACCCTGCACGTTTGAGTCTTGAGTCACACTCTGTCCAGACTCGGTTGGTTTTTACCCAGTCCGTGTCATACAGCCTGGATACATATACCATGCCGGCCATTTTTCTGAGTCAAGGCTCGGAACTCAAGATCCCTTGCGCAAGCAAAGCGATGAAAGGTCATGCTAAAATCTTGACCTGATCTTGATTCCCGAAGCTACACCCATACGATGTTCCGTCCCGGATATACATTCATGCTCACATGACACCATATCATCACGCCTTTGGTACGTCAGCCATGACAATATGACCTAGCCAACGCCTAACGTCACAGATCCCTTGCGCAAGCAAGGTAAAGAGAGGTCATGCCGAACTCTTGACCTGATCTTGACTCAGTGGCCGGCTCGGTTCACTATTCACATGGCTAACGCATCAAAACGAACATGACTTGAGGCTCGGTCCTTAGGTTCGATTTTTCTTTTAGGCCGGTGGAAACCGCTTGCACTACAGGACCCTCGCACAGGGGTCCACCGCAGGATGTCGAAATACGGGTGCAAAACGAGGGGCTTATAGCCACACGAGATGGTCTCCATCGACCCAGATCTAGCATAGTTGCGAAAAACAAGAGCAATCTTTTCCAACCTACCTAGGATTCTGAGAAAACATGTTTTAAGTAAATTAAAACAACAAAAAAAATCATAAGAGAAACGGAAACCGCATGCCACGTGAGCTTTCCCCCTTTTATCCCGTTAGGCCATTCCCGTGTCTAAACCTTGCCCGTCACCCCCTCCAGCGAACCGAGAGTGGTTGAGAATCCCTGGAAGCCGCCTTTTCAGTATCGAGGTCACAAGGTCCGATAGCCCTTCCAGTTCAACGGTCCGCACCATCCGATACTCCCCCATGACGGGATCAACAGATAACAGTGAGGGAAACGGAACCCCGCCACTAAGGAACCTCCAGACAATGGAGGAGGTGCTGCGAGCCTTCGAAACCATCAAGAAGCGCCAAGAGGAACAGCAAGCCTGGATCGTAGACACCCTGCGTCTTCGAGGAACAGTTGCAGTTCCCCAACCCGATGGAACCTTTGTTCTCATAGAAGACGAAGACATACCGGCTCCCCCGGTTTCTCAAAGCTATCAGCAGGTCCCGCCTCCGCCAAGCTACGAGATCCCAGCAACGCAAAGCAGCTCTCGCTCAAAGCTCCCCTCAGGCGTCGGCCAAGCGGCTCCGACATGCCCGCCTCGGCACGGTCGGTTTCCGGCTCTGCACATCAAGCTCGGTACCAACGGCACACATACGTGCTCGCTCCGCCGAGATCCCAATGCATCTCGGTATCCCCCAGGATTCAATCCTTTGCCTCTATACGAGCCTCGCAACCACAATCAAAAGTCCCCGGTCTTATCGGGGACGAGGCATCCCGAGCGGATACCCGACATCTCAAGTTTGCCACACCGCTAGACCGCACCAATTGGGGCTAACGAATCGTTTCCCCAGTTCCCAAACACAACCCTTAGCGGACCTGGCAATCACGCCCTCAACTTCAACACCCAGGGTATGGGTTGGTATACACTCAACTACCTCCCCAAGACTCCCGAATGGCGATCCCATCAGCCAATCCACCTCCATCTTCGGTTTCCGTCCCTGAAAATGGTAACCCACCTCAGACAGCTGATCCTCACATGGCTTGGCTGATCGAACAAATGAAAGACATGCAAGGCAAGCTAGCTAGTTCTCGGAAGGACTCCCTCCTGCCTCTTGATCCGAACAAAGTGGTCCCTCTCCCTCCAAAGTTCGGGATGCCGGAAATGGAAAAGTTTGACGGGACAGAATGCCCAAAAACCCACATCGACACCTACGTCCTGGGTATGAGAGCCAAAGGGCAACCCCTCAATAGATGGCGGATCATTTTCAGCATTCCCTCAAATCCACAAAGACTAAGGTGGTTCCTCAATGTGAAGGCAGAAAACCGCTCCACGTGGGATCAGATCAGTGAAATCTTCCTAGAGAAGTACCGCGCCAATCTTGAATGGGAAACAAACCGCCATGACCTGCAAGCCACCGAACAAAAGGATGACGAACCAGTGGGCGAGTTCTACAAAAGATGGAACTGGAAGCTAAGCGAGATAATGGATCCACTTTCCAAAGAAGAGCAGATGGACATCTTCCATTCCTGCCTCAAACCATCTTTGAGGACCTTGATCAGCCACCATTTCTATCCGGATCTCCGTGCCATGGTCAACGCCGGGACAAAGTTTGAAAAGACCCTGAGTCTTCAAAAGGCAACAGCAACCCCTGCCTCATCTTACCGCTATCGAACAAACCTGGCAACTTCAACTCCTGCTCCGACCAAAGGAAAGGAAGCAGCCGGAACAGTGCACTACATTCAGAACGGAGCTCAAGTAAACCGCGATCAAGCAGCCCCAAAGAATAACAATCTCCCTCGCTTCCCACAGTTCCAGCATTTAGATAACCTGGAAATGCCCTTGGGTCAAGTATTTGAAGCTTTGGTGAAACGAAATCTTCTCAAGCCACTCGAGAATTTCCAACCGAAGACTCTCAAACCCAACATGGATATGAGCAAACACTGCGCCTTCCACAACTACCCCGGCCACACCACCGACAATTGCTTCGTACTCAAGCAGGTGGTCCAGGGGCTCATTGAGGAGGGAAAATTGGAACGCCCTCGTGGTCCCAATACCATCGGAAATCCATTCCCCCGAAACGACAGGGTAAACTCAATAGCCTTTGACGAAACTCCAAGCGAGAGCAGACCCCCTGCAATTTCCGAGACCGTCAGCATGTTGTCCCGCTACGACTGGGAGCGTGAAACCAGAGTCAAGAGATCTCGTGACCGGGAATTCCGACAAGAACGCCCAAGGGCAACTGTCTCCCTACGATCTTTGCCCCAGCCAAGGCATACAAATGGATGGATCGAACGTTCCCCAGAAGAGACTGAGTCCAACGGTAGCACGGGAAGCGGTTTAGCCTTCACAGACGATGACTTGCCAATATGTGAGAATCGGCATAACGAAGCCCTCCTCATCCTCATAAAAATAGAGATGTTCTTCCTCCCGAACGTCTTGATTGATAACGGCTCCGCAGTCAACATCATCGCTTTAAGCACACTGAAGCGACTCCACATCGACCGTTCTCTGATAAGGCCTTCACCTCGGGTAATCCGAGCCTACGATTCCACTGCACGACCAATCGTAGGAGTCATCAATCTGAGGATCCAATTCGACGTACAACTAGAGTCGGTAGAGTTCCAAGTCGTGGAAATCAAACCAACCTTCTCTGCTTTGTTGGGACGACCTTGGATACATCAGATGAAAGCAGTATCATCTACTCTTCACCAATGCGTGAAATTCATCAATGCCAACGGAGCGATCGAAGTGATCCGCGGAAGCAGTGCAATGGCAAGTGCTTGGCCAGCAAGCTATGACCCAGAAGAAGGTCCCGACATGACCGAATACTCTTCTCCGATGATTCTCCTACCCCGTCCCGCTACGAAGTGGATCCTTACATCCACGCTCTAAGCCGCGACGAGCTGGAAATCGAAGAACTCATGGGTCGGGATGACAACTCTGATATATGCGACTGTGAAGAATGCTTGAGAGAGGATCAAGAGATGGGTGCCCTAATGGAGACTGATCGAGGAGTAGACCCTTACTTCGCCGAAAACCCTCTTGCAAGCGGCTCATCACCGATCCCCGGTACAAGACAACCCTCTAGCCGAGCACTCTCGGATCTTATGGGGACGGCCATCACGGCTTAGTTCAATTCAACATTCCGGTGTCCGACCCGGATGAACAGTGGCGCAACCTCCTCCAAGGCTTAATCGGGGGAAGGAGATATATCATGCCCGCTCGAATCGGACATTGTAAACGTCGTCCAAGCAAAGATCCCTGTATAAAGAGGCGGATTCTATGAAAGTGATCAACATCGCAAGAATCAACTCCGAATCCGCCGAATGCTTCGCCCTCCTAGAAGTAGCCCTCGCCGACTTCTATCATCAAAAACCCCCAAGGACCGGTGGCAACACTAATGGAGGGACATCATCAGGGGGAGCAGCCAAAACCTCCGCGATCTCGGTTTGAAATCGAACCGCATGCAAGCTACTTTCCGGACTCATGCCAAGGGAAGATTGGCCACCCGAACCAGCACCACTCCCTCTAGAGCTACAGCCATCCGAGAGTAATGAAGCCTGGTCCAATCCCTCGTCACCTATAGTCTAGCTTCGAGTCTTGTTGTCTGTGTATTCACATCTTTTGAGTCTTTTGACGGCTTTACGCCCGACGATTGTGAATCTTTGATCAACAATGTACAGTCTTCACGCTTTCAATAAAAGGTCCGACCTTCCTAAAAAAAAAAATCATTTCATTGCATCTTTAACAAATGATGACATTAACTAATCAAAACAGTTAAATTCATCTATACAAAAGGCAAACACATTAATTAAATAAATGCATCAAGCAAACATTTAAGCATGTTGTCAAACGAGAGAAAAACCGGGCCCAAGCTGCCGAGAAGGTTTTAATCACAACGATTTGCAAGATTGCTGAAGAGCCAAAGAGACGCAAGTTCCACGCCATTTCCAGCATAAACCATATCTTCCAATACCTCAAGAGCGGGGAAACCACCTTCATGAACAAGGAAGACCCACACAAGGTATGGGTCAAAACCAAGAGCATCATGGCCCTAAAACGCCTCGCCTCTCACTTCGTCATCCTCGGGGACATGCTATGCAAGAAACGCTACCATGGGCCACTCCTACGCTGCATCAGCCAAGAAGAAGCAAACAAGTTCATGAACGAAGTCCACAATGGGGCTTGCGGTCCCCACATGAACGCCAGAGCCACGATGCAAATCATTCTCGGGATGAGGCTACTACCGGATCTCCATGGAGGCAGATTGCATCCACTTTGTCCGAAGCTGCGACAAGTGCCAACGGTTCTCCAACCTCAATCATCTGCGCGCCCCACGATCTCTACCGCATGACTACACCTTGGCCTTTGCCACTTGGGAATTGACGTCATCGGGAAAATCGCTCCGCCAGAACGGTCACGAGTTCATCTTAGTAGCCATCGACTACTTCACCAAATGGGTCGAAGCCAAGTCCTACAAGGTACTTCACCTCCAAGAAGGTCGCGCATTTCCTCAAAGAAAACATCATCTCGCCGATACGGCATCCCAAATGAGGTCATATCGGACAACGGCTCACACTTCAAGGAGAATTCGACGCACTGGGCCGAATTCAAGATCACACGCCACAAATCTTCTCCCTACCGCCACAAACAAACGGGCGCCGTGGAAGCGGCAAACAAAACCCTCGAACGGATCATCCGAAAAATGACCACCCGAGGACGAGATTGGCCCGAGAAGCCGCACCTTGCACTTTGGGGCTACCGCACAGCCGAATGAGCCACGGAAGAAACCCCATTTGCCCGGACATACGGGATGGAAGCAGTCCTTCCCATCGAGCTAGAAATTCCCTCACTCAGAGTACCGCTGGAAAATGACATCAACGAAGTCGGAATGGCTCCGAAGCCGACACGACGAATTGGCTCGCTAGACGAGCGACGACTAAAGGCCATGGAACACGTCCGAGCCTATCAAAGCAGATGGCTAGAGCTTTCGACAAGAAAGTCAAATCCCGAGACATCGTGGAAGGTGACCTTGTACTCAAAGAAAAGCCTCCCACTCGAACCAACCCACCGGGAAAATGGGAACCCACATGGATCGGCCCTTTCGTGGTTCAAAAGATCTTCTCCGGAGGCACCATGAAGCCGACCGTACCTAGACGGCAATCCCTTCATGAATCCGGTCAACGGAAGCAAACTTCGCAGATACTTCGCCTAAAGAAGAACACACTGTGCATCTCTTGGCACTCACTGTAGTGTCGAACTACGCAGACACTTTGAGCCACTCTCTAGTCCCGGGGAACGTAGGCAACCTTAATTGGTCCGGTCTAAAAATACACAAAAAAAGTCAAAAGTTTGAATGTCAATCAAGACCTCCATCAAGCTACGCACTTTTCAAGAACACGCCCAACAATCGCCTCGACCAAAATCAAACGACGGCGGCAACATCAAAGGACATCCGAGGGTCACTCGGCATCAAACTACTGACTCATGTCTGCTTCCAAGCCAGGGGCTTGTCTTCGCCCTCACGCGCTTCAAAAAAAAAAACAAAAGAGAGCTCGAGCAAGGGCTCACAAAAAAAGAGAGCTCGAGCAAGGGCTCACAAAAAAAAAAAACAAAAGAAGCTCAAGCAGAAGCTGCGAAATTGAGGTCAAGAGCCCGACGCCAACAAAGGGCAAGGAAGCTGCGAAAAAGACCGTCAGAACGACTTGTCAAGAGATCACTCAACCTCTCAGCCAAGCACAAAGCCTCAAGAAAGGGGATTGCCGTCGGGCCTGCATCGCTTCAGTCCGCAAATGCAACAGAAAAGTCCAAAGATGGACGCCGACAAAGTGCGCAACAGAAGCAAAGGCAAGCAAAAGATCTTGCGTCTCGATAAAGCTTTAAAAGTAAATCACAAATCACTAACGGTTACAACATTTCTTGATGAGTTCAAGCACGGTCTACTCTCAAGTTCACAACATGCTAAAAGACAAAACTTAATACATTTAACAAATAATGTGTTTGCAAATGCAATGAATGGATACCTAGGAGGTCATTCCGCGCCATTTGCGCTTGTCCCCTCGCCATTCTTTCCTTTCTTCCCTCGTCCCCGGCGAGTCTTCTTTCGCTCCACGTGAACCAACTCGTCTCTCGGCCCGAGATCCGGGTCCTCCCGTAGAGTCAAACAATCCAGGAGCTCTCGGGGCTTCATTCGCCCGTGCTTCGGCTCGATCTCCTCCCCGCGAGCCCGCAAAAGAGGACCTCTCCCCGGGGCCGGTTAACTCTAGTCTCGTAGTCAAACAAAGTGTCTCCGTCACATCCAAAGGGTCGACTGTGCCGGCTTGAACTCCTAAGGCAATAGCTACTACGGCAACGGGTCCCGAGAATCGCTACACGCCTGCTTCTCAAGACCACTTGGGACTGCCTAACACGCCGCTCATACCGGGCCAGTGCTGAGTCGTCAATACGACGCTCCCCGACGTCTAAGGAGTACCACGGGAGGGAAAGCGGAATACTTCCATACCCTCGTAAAATACAAGAAGGCACCTGAAGGCTGCCATACAAAGAGGAACTACCTCCGCAAAGAGCAAGGTCATCCCAGCCCAACATAGGCTCCTGCTTCATCCCAAACTGTCGGGAAACAAGCGACGGAATATAGAAGGAGGACCCAGACAAACCTGGAATTCTGACAACGTAGGACCCCTCCCGCAAGATCCTCCTAGTCTCAATCCCCCAGTGAGGAACCCACCAAATGATCGATGCGTACCAAGCCGTGCCATCCATCTCTCCCAAAGCGGACCGATCCATATCCAACACAAAAGGTCGCCGAGCAAATGACCACGGGCTAAACGACGTCGGAATCCCTCGGGCATGGCCTGAAGTCTCTCTCAGCCCACAAGGTGAGCAAAGCGGGCTTCCCCTCTCATGAACCGATCCCCTCACTGCCGCATCTGGGCCGATACCATACGTAAGAGTCTCCACAAGACCAACTGGACAATATCCTTCTCAACTGGGCATAGCTGCCCTACCACATCTAGCAAAGCGCCATCAGGCAAATGCTGGGAGCCGACTTACAGAAAAGCGCCATCACGCACAAGGCAAATGGTCATCCTAAGAGACATCACCTCGCTATCATCAACCATGAACCGCTCCTAAGAGCCTCGAAAATGTCGGAATATGACCCGAATCAAGGATCATGCCCTGCACTTCTTCCAACGAAGTACGAAGAAAGCCTCGCAAGCTTCACGCTCACCGCCGCGACCACCCATCAAAGGGAAGCGAGATGGCCTCCACCTCCTAGCTCCTCCAATCAAAGCCCGAAAATCCTCAAAAGTGGGCACCATTTCATTATAGGAGAAACAAAGACATGCCTCCTAACATCCTGCAACTTCGCGCAGCCCGCAACAAATCCCAATCGTGAACCAACTCCTTAAAAGACCAAATCGAGCAAAGACGAAACCTTACCTCGAAAGCCCGTCTTCCTCGATGCCTCATACGGCGCACGCCGCATCCACGTTTCAATCGCTCAAGGAAGTGTGCTTCGCTCTCCCGCGAAAGCCTCGCAAAATTCCTAGGGACGACGAAGAATCCATGGCAAAAATGGAGGTTCCTAGAGAAAATGGGGAAGAAAGCTCAAAATGGCTGCAAATGGGGAAATGGGGAAGAACCAGACACCGGAAAGCATTTATCTCCTTCCCCAAAAGCAAGGTTGGTCCGTACGGACCTCTTTTGCATGCTAAGTATGTCCGCACGACCTCCTTGCAAACTGTAACCCATTTCCCCAAGTTAACAATGCACAACAACCACTGTCCTCGCAAAAACCTTGCTCCAAATCCGCCTAAACACTCGGCCAAAGCCATTCCCTTTGCAACATACACTACCCACAAACGCACTCTCACCACGTGGCATGCACAAAATAAAAAATAATAATAGCAACAATTTCTAGGACAATTCCCGGAATCACAAAATGACATTACATCTTAAAATAAATGCCGTTTGCCATGCAAATACATGTTTTATTACATGTACATAAATGTCTCTGCTAAACAAAAAAAAAAAGAGGGATATGAAAAGAGGGAAAGCAAATGAATACTAATCCGTACTCCTCAAGCATCATCATCCTCGCCAAGGTCCTCCAAAGAAAAGTCCGGGCATCCTGGTGAACTCGCCCGTCACATCCTCGCTGCGAATATCAGCCCGCCTGGGAGGCTCCCACTCAAAAGTAATCAAGGATCAAATCCGGACGAAAGGATCAAAGAAAGAAGGCTCGAGGATCCTCACTCCTGAAGGCGCCGCGAGGCATGAACCGAGCAAAAGGGCCGCTCCTCGAAGGCCCCGAGCTCCCGAAGATGTCCCCGCATCCACGCTATGCCGCCCTCAAAGGTCCCTCCCGCTGCACGGTTCCGCTCCTCGGCCGCCTAGGCGGAGGAACGCCCACGTAATGCCTCGAAGGCATAGGCTCGTACGCCGGCACGCGTCGCGAAGACCGGCAAGACATCTTCGACGCCATCTTCTTCGCGCAAACGACCTCATCGCCACATAACGGCGAGTCGCATATCATAGGCTCTCCCTGGGACCTCGCACCAACAAGCACCAAGGAAACGCCAAGAATACATAGCTTATACTCAACAACAAAAAGAGAAAATGCGTAAAAGATGCCAAGATGGAAAAGAGTAAGCACACTCACCGATCTATCTGATCCACTTGTGATGCAAAGCAGAGCTCGCTCCGTAACGGGCATGTACACCTCCTTCTCGATCCGTCCCCGCGGACATACGTGAAATCCGGCCCCGCATCGGAACCTTCGGGGAGCTCGCGGGGCCACTCCTCTCTCGCGCGTACTCGCGGCGTCCCCGCCTTCCTCCTCACGAAGGCCCCTGCATTCCTCTCCATACAAGATGAAAACTCCTGCGCCCACACCGCCAAGGTACTCTCAAAATCGAGCACATCCATGTCCCGGAATCAAGCATCCCAAAGGAGGGTCCTCGAGAGCCACGGGAAGCACACCTGGCCATGGGCCGCTTAAGACCCGCTCCCGCATACATGACATCACAGTCAAGCCCCGCAAAGATCTTCCGGGCCGTCACCCTGGAGCCCTCAAACTCATCCCCTCATACCGAGCCCACGGAACAAGACAAACCCCTCCGGCTACTCCTCTCCGTACGCTCCCGCACATCCCCGTAGGCGATGGTGAGCTTCCCCTCGCTGGTCCTCCTCTTTCCTCGCCGTACGAGCCCAAATTTCAACAGATACGCAAAGGTGGTACGCAGCAATGTACCCTCAGATCTCTATCCTAATGAAGCACCGAAAACCTCATAGAACCACACCTCACGACAAAAACGTAAAAGGCTCAAGGCAAAAGAAAACGGAGAAAAGACAAGTTGCTAAATCAAAAAACAAAGGCAATAAACTCATACCTCCGTAGCAAAGTCAAACAAAGTGCCAATAACGAAAGCACACTCCCTGGCTTAAAACCGGTCCAAGGAGAAGTGAGAGCTCGCCTGCCTCGCTCGCCGCCCTAAGCAATGTCCAAATACAAACTTATCCGCAATCAAGCTCTCCAACAGAGCAAAGGAGCCGCGGTCGCGTGGTTCGAGAACAAAGTCTCGACAAGTGCATACCACAAAAAGGAGCGCGCCTAACCTGCTCCGCCGTCACCCGGCCGGGTACTCCCTTGACAGGCCCCACACCGGCCGTGTGATCCTCGCGCTCCACATCGCTATACAAGATGCCCTGTGCCCTCGCGAGACGAGGCTCAAAGCCCAGCAGCCTCTCGGCCAACACCACATCGAGATCATATCCTCCACCGCACCGGCCCTCCTCTTTCAAGGAAAGCCCTGATCGCAGCAAAGCCTGAAGGTCACCGTCACCTCTCCCCAACTCGATGGAAGGTGTGGGGGCGGTATCCCACCAATACTCGTAAAGGCCAAGGAAGACGCTCTTGTTCTTCCTCGTGTCGAAACTCCGCCGTGTTCTCGACGAACACACCTAGCGAAGCATAAACCACCATCCGGGACTCGGCCTACCATCCCACGGAAATATCTGGCATCCGCCGGCCACAATAGCTCAACAAATGCTCTCGAGCGATCCCCGAGTCTCATCTCTTGGCCTTCCCGCCATAAGCCCGCATCCCCGTGTGTAAACACAAAGAAAGGTACGTCAATCACGCATTTAATATAAAGGCACATAAACTCACAAAACACGCGCACATATCCCGTCAAAGACATACATTATACATATAATTTTTCCATGTAACCCGTCACAAAACACGGCACATACACATATTGCACATAATTTTCACATACATTATACATATAATTTTTCCCATGCAAACCTCCGTCACAAAACACGGCACACATCGCATACATTTTCTCAAAAGAAAAAGGGGGATTAAACCCTACACGACACATTTTCAAAAAAAAGATCCGTCCCAACACTCCGTGCACATATAACCCGTCACAAAACACGGCACATATTGCACATATTTTCCCCACAAAGTCCGTCACCCAAAAACATGGCACACACGGCACGACACATATGCATAACACATTTTTCAAAAAAATCCGTCCCTACACGGCACACACTTTCACATATAACCCGTCACAAAACACGGCACATGTCACATTTTTTCACAAAAATTATCATTACACGATAATTTTTCTCATAATGTACCTACATAAATAGCATAGGTACAAAACACCAAAGCATGCATTTCATTAGAGAGGCACTTTATTTTCACAAATAAAAGCTAATCTACACATTTCGCACAAAATACACATACCCACAATTTTTACATGTCCATTTTCAACAATTCATCAAGAATTTCACAAAAGGCATAAAATAATAACAAAAATTCAAAAATGCGAAAACTAAAACCTAGTTCTAGCATTCAAAAATTCGAGCAGGAATCAAAACGGAACGGATTTCTTACCTCCCCGACGTTCATGGAGCGACGATTGTGCACCTCCGGATTCGGATACAAGACATCCGGTTCTTCGAAGATGGAACGAACGAAATCCACCTTTGAAGCTCCATCCGTTGCTCGACCACTTCGATCGCAAGGCTGACGACGACTCCTTCGAGATCCTTCCGCCACGGCAAGCAATTCAAGCAAAAAATGGAAGATTTTGGTTAACAATGGAGGATTTTCTCTTTCTCTCGCCCGGTTCACGAACCGGAAGAAGAAGGGGGAGCCTCGCATTTAAACCCGGTCAAAACCTCGGGAACCGTAAAACCAAAGTGGTCCGTACGGACCTCTTGCAACTGTTGGTCCGTACGGACCTCTTTGCAAGGTGGCCAAATTACTTTCCCCGCCCTTATAATCTTTGCCCCCGGCCTAAGGCCTTTTCCAAAGAAATCCAAGTGTAATGGTCCCTAACCCTTCACCCAACCACCGGCCGTCAACGTAAGACCGGTCTCGCCCACTTCAACGGCAATTCAACCACCGCCGCCAAGCGTAAGACCCTCGCCACTTCAACGGCCAACCACCGGCCGCCGTAAGACCGGTCTCGCCACTTCAACGGCAATTCAACCACGGCCGTCAACGTAAGACCGGTCCTCGCCCACTTCAACGGCAATTCAACCACCGCCGCCGTAAGACCGGTCCCGCCCACTTCAACGGCAATTCAACCACCGGCCGTAAGACCGGTCCTCGCCACTTCAACGGCAATTCAACCACCGCCGTCAACGTAAGACCGGTCCTCGCCACTTCAACGGCAATTCAACCACCAACACCTCCAAGACGTAAGACCGGTCCTCGCCCACTTCAACGGCAATTCAACCCCGCCGCAATTCAAGAAGGAGCCAACACCTCCCAAAGACGAATATCAAGGCACAAGACGCTCCAAACGCTCAACGACAACTCAACCACCGGCCCTCAAAAGAGGTCCGGTCATCTTCCCAATGTAAAAGGGCCCCTACAAGGTCATGCATCCCCAAAGCAATTCAAGCACCGGCAGCCGTAAGCCCGAATCTCGCCCACTTCAACGGCAACGCAAGCACCGGCCATCAAAGTAAGCCCGAGCTCCTCCCCAACAAGTCAAAGGGAAGTCATACAAGACCGCATATCCTCAAAGACCGACCATCATCCTTGCCCACTCAACGGCAAAACAAGCACAAGAAGGAGCCAACACCTCCGAGTACAAGTCCCAAGGCACGAAGCGCTCCAAAACGCCAAATGGTGAAGCAATCACCGGCCGTCATCCTTGCCCACTTCAACGGCAACGCAAGCACCGGCAAGCCATCGTAAGTCCAACCTTCTACTCAACATGCAAAAACACAAAGGCATCTACGCTCTCGAAGCACAAGGCATCCACAAATACGCACATCAACGGCACAAGAAGACGATTCAAAGTCTCGCGCATTACATCAATCGGCTAGAAGACGATTCAAAGTCTCGCGCATTACATCAATCGCGAAGACGATTCAAAGTCCTCGCGCATTACATCATGCGGCTAGAAGACGATTCAAAGTCCTCGCGCATTACATCAACCGCGGCTAGAAGACGATTCAAAGTCCTCGCGCATTACATCAATCGCGGCTAGAAGACGATTCAAAGTCTCGCGCATTACATCAACGGCGGCTAGAAGACGATTCAAAGTCCTCGCGCATTACATCAACCGCCGCTAGCAGACGATTCAAAGTCCTCGCGCATTACACCAACCGCCGCCAGAAGACGATTCAAAGTCCTCGCGTGGCACCAACCGCCGCGTAAGACGATTCAAAGTCCTCCACGTGGCACCAACCGCCGCCGAAGACGATTCAAAGTCCTCCACGTGGCACCAACCGCCGCCAAGACGATTCAAAGTCCTCCAAGTGGCACCAACCGCAATCGAAGACGATTCAAGTCCTCACTCTATCTCCTAAGGCCTTAAACCACCCGATTAGGAAAATCGTAAAATTTCCATCCCAGACACCACCACGTCCTCACAATTGACCTCGGTCACCACATCTAGACACCACCACGTCCTACCACCGACCTCGGCGGTCACACAACACTTCGTGGCACCACCACGCCCGCACTCACAAATTCACGACCTCCGAACTACGACTGTGCTTGATTCCCGCCGTGGATACGTAGGAATCCTATCACAGTGGTCCAAACCCATCGACCCACGCTGGCCACCCAGACACCACCACGCCTCTACCATCGACCTCGTCTCTGGTCCACACGACACTCGTGGCACCACCACGCCCGCATTCACAAAACACTCACCCCACACCCGAACTACGACTGTGCTTGATTCCCGCCAGTGGATACGTAGGAATCCTATCACAGTGGTCCACCATACCGACCTACTACGGCCACACACAGACACCACCACGCCCTCACACCGACCTCCCTGGCCACTTTATCTCCCAAAGACGCGATCCAGACAGGACCCTTATCTTATCTGGGCGACCCCACTTCTTTCATAAGCGACGCTCGTCGAGGGGCTTCGTAAGTACCCCAACTGATCACCCCTTTCAAACACACGGAAACACCGCACTCATCAACGCAGCCTCGACGACCTCGGCACTCAAAACCCTCTCAAAACCCCACCCAAACCAAGTGGAGGAGCCTTTCCTGGGATAAAAAGGGACAAAAGTACCTTTTGGGAATTTTCAGAAATTGGAAAAGCAATAATGGTCCGTACGGACCTCTTTGCTTTAATAATTACCGAATCCTCTTAAAGTCCACAATATTCCCTCAAATCCCGGGAAAATGATTACCCTCGCAGAGTTGGTCCGTACGACCTCTTTGCATGTCAACTGGTCCGTACGGACCTTATTGCACAGTGGAACATCATAATTGCAAAATATTCCTCCATCATCACGCATTCCTCAAATCGAGGAAAACCAAAAGTCCGGATTACTGTGGAGGTCCGTACGACCTCTTTGCACCAAATCTCGGCACTATAAATAGAGGGCTCCCCTCCTCATTTTCACACACCTCCCACTTCTCTCTTCCTCCCTAGCCTTCCGGCTTCCCTCTAAGTCCTTCCGAGGCATTCCCGCCCTTTCGGATCCTTCCGAGGCCTTCCGAGCCCCTCGCGGTGCTCCGAAGCCTCCCCGAGCGCTCCCGCGACGCTCCCGCGCCGCCCCGAGGCACTCGAGGTACTCGAGGCCCCTCGTGGTACTCCGAGGCCTCGTCGGTCTTTCCACGGTGTCCCGCTCTTTCCGAGTCAAACCGCGATCCCAAACCACGCCGAAACTCCCCGCCCGAGTGACTCCCGCCACAACGCACGCCGAACGCTCGCCCGAGTGATCCCGACGATCCCCACGCACGCCGAACCTCGCCCGAACGCAGCCTCGCAACCTCAACTCACGCCGAAACTCGTCCGCGTACAACCGGCCCTCCCGAAGCAATCCCGATCCGTACCGAACGCTACTCCGACCTCAAACACTATTCCTCGCCGGAAGACAGACACGAACCAACATTGGTAAGGCTTCCTTCCATTACTATTTCAATACATTTCCAATACATAGCATACAATGTAGACATCCGATACAAAGCATGCATTTTTAAAAGCACACACACACACACACACATTTAAAGGATATTAGGGTATCCGAAAGACTCGTTTTACGAGGCGACTCGGGTGAGCTCTAATATTCTAATATTCTCTTCCCGAGGAGTCATCTCGACCTCCGAACTCAAAATCTCATCACACAAAAACAGCTTTAAAATTATCTTTAAACCGATGCCCTTTTTCAATGTTTCTGGGGCTTAATAAAACGGCGTGGCGACTCTACAAATGCGAAACAAACGGCGAGACACCTCCAACGCGAAAATCGCCGCAAAGCGGGAAATGATCCACAAAGAGATCGGCGTACGCGATGACATGATCGCCACTCAAAGGGATCGATGGACAATTTCACCTCGCTGCACTGAGAAAATTCTTCAATCGCTCCGAAAACACTCAATGAGGCTAAACCCCGCCAAATGCACATTTGGGGTTATCCGAGGCAAGGTCTTGGGATACATGGTCACCGAGAGAGGCATCGAGGTTGATCCTCAAAAGATCAAGGCCATCATCGAAATGAGACCACCGCAAACTCGCATGCAGGTGAAAAGCTTCATGGGCCGCCCGCATATATCGCCCGCTCACAACCAATTGACCTCCATGTGCGAGCCAATCTTCAAACCGATGAAGAAGAACGCCGACATCGAATGGAACTCGAATGCCAAGATGCCTTTGAGAAATAAAGGCATACCTTGTGAGTCCTCCGATTCTCTCGTCCTCCCCACGAGGAGAAGCCACTGCTGCTATACCTAACCGTGACCGACACCGCAGCTTGGAGCCATGCTCCGTCAAGAAAAGAAAGAGTCACGAGTCGAAACGCCATCTACTTCGCGCCGAAAGTTTCAAGGCAAATAACTCAATTACTCGCCCCTCGAGAAAACTCCGCGCAGCTCTAGTATGGGTTGTCGGAAAATTACGGCACTACATGCAAGCCGCACACGCACACTTGGTGTCCAAAATGGACCTGGCCAAATACCTCTTCGACAAACCATCTCTCGTCAATGAGGCTCGCCAAATGGTCTTTCTTCCTAGCGGAATTTGACATCAAGTACGTGAACCAAAAGTCAATCAAGGGACGGGCAATGGCCGAACAACCGGCCGATTTCCCAACCGACGAGGCTCGAGGCCCCGAACCACAATTTCCAGACGAGGGAATCTTTGCAATCGAAGGCGAAAATCGATGGCAACCGTTCTTCGATGGAGCAGCCAACAAAAAGGAAACGGCATCGGTATGCTCTGGTCGATCCCAAGGACGAGCACACCCCAATTGCCATAAAGCTCAATTTCGAGGTAACCAACAATGCCGCCGAATATGAAGCTCGCGCCGCCGGACTACAAGCCGCACTCGAGAGGAATGTCCGTAAACTCGAAGTTTATGGGGACTCGCCCGATCATCAACCAAGTTTCCAACAAGTGGAAAACCATAGACCTGTGCTTGCAAAAATACCATGCTCGCATGGAGGACCTCATCACACACGAAGAGGTCACCTTCCACTACTTGCCAAGAGACCGAAACAGTTGCTCAGCATGCCTTAGCCACCTCGCTTCACTTGTGGAAATCCCCGAAGGAAAAGCAATCAAACCCTTCAAAGTCGGACGAAAGGAAATTCCCGCCTACCGTCGAGATCGAACCGTAACCTAAGCCCATCAACGAGCCATGGTATAACCAGTATCTTCCAATACCTCAAGAACGGGGAAACCACCTTCATGAACAAGGAAGACCCACACACGTAAGGGGTCAAAACCAAGAGCATCATGGCCCTAAAACGCCTCGCCTCTCACTTCGTCATCCTCGGGGACATGCTATACAAGAAACGCTACCACGGACCACTCCTACGCCGCATCGCCCAAGAAGAAGCAAACAAGTTCATGAACGAAGTCCACAATGGGGCTTGCGGTCCCCACATGAACGCCTGAGCCCCGATGCAAATCATTCTCGGATGGGCTACTACCGGATCTCCATGGAGGCGCATTGCATCCACTTTGTCCGAAGCCGCGACAAGTGCCAACGGTTCTCCAACCTCAATCATCTACGCTCCCACGATCTCTACCGCATGACTACACCCCCGGCCATTTGCCACTGGGGAATTGACGTCATCGGGAAAATCGCTCCGCCAGCAAAGAACTGGCCACGAGTTCATCTTAGTAGCCATCGACTACTTCACCAAATGGGTCGAAGCCAAGTCCTACAAGGTACTCACCTCCAAGAAGGTCGCGCATTTCCTCAAGGAAAACATCATCTCGCCGATACGGCATCCCAAATGAGGTCATATCGTACAATGGCTCACACTTCGAGGGGAATTGGCTGCATCGCCGGCCGAATTCAAGATCACACGCCACAAATCTTCTCCCTACCGGCCACAAACAAACGGCGCCGTGGAAGCAAAGAAACAAAACCCTCGAACGGATCATCCGAAAATGACCACCCGAGGACGAGATTGGCCCGAGAAGCCGCACCTTGCACTTTGGGGCTACCGCACATCGCCGTAATGTACCCACGGAGAAACCCCATTCGCCCTGACCTATGGAATGGAAGCAGTGTTGCCCATAGAATTGGTGGTCCCATCGCTACGTGTACTGTTAGAAAATAAAGTCAATGAGGTAGAATGGCTCCGAAGCCGGCATGACGAATTGTCCCTACTGGACGAACGCCGACTGAAGGCCATGGAACATATTCGAGCCTACTAGAGTCGGATGGCTAGAGCTTTTGACAAGAAGGTAAAGTCCCGAGATATCAGAGAAGGCGATCTGGTGCTTAAGGAAAAGCCTCCCACCCGAATCAACCCGCTTGTAAAAGGGGAACCTACATGGATAGGCCCGTTCGTGGTTCAGAAAATCTTCTTAGGAGTGCAATGAAATTGACAGATCTGGATGGAAACCCTTTTATAAACCCAATAAACGGAAGCAAACTCCGCCGATATTTCGCCTAAAGAATATCGAGTCTTCTCTTTCCCCCCTCTACACTCTAAAAAAAAAAAGATGCATACATAGGTGTTGAAGAATATACCCGACTAGATTGAAAACCCTAAAATGGCAGTCTAGGTAAAATTAGGGTTGCACTATTCTCACCCTTTCTGTCTCCCCTTCTCTTACAAAAATAGAGTCGAACTACGGAGACCTGAGCCCCTCAGTCCACTTATAAGAGGGGAACATAGGCAACCATCACTGGTTCGGTCTAAAAAATATATAAATTCCAAATTTGGTGCCAACAGAGTTCGGAACAAGACGCAAGTAAGGATTTTGTGTCTTGATAAAAAATTCTAAAGTAAATCACAAACCATTACAGTTAAAACACTTCTTGATGAGTTCAAGCACGGTCTACTCTCGACTCAAAACATGCTAAAACATAATAAAACATCTAATAATTAATGTGCCTGCAATGACAATGGATGGATACTCAAAATTTTAGAAGGTCATTCCATGCCACTCATGCTTGTCCATTCGCCATTCTTTCCTTTTTTCCCTCATCCCCAGCGAGTCTTCTTCCGTTCCACATAAACTATCTTTATCTCCCTCCTTCCAAGATCATGAATCCTCCCTATTGTGTCGAGCAATCCACTCACTCTCAGAACTTCATTCGTTCATGCACCGGCTCGGATCTCCTCCCTACGAGTCTGTAACGTAGGACCTCTCTCAGCCAATCTTTCGGCTCTGGACTCATAGTTAAACAAAACATCCCCTGTGATATCCTGAGGGTTAGCCCAAGCTTCGGCATTCCTAAGGTTGTAACTAGAACGACAACCCTGCCCCAGAATGGCCTCACACTTGCTCCCCAGAATCATCTAAGCCTATCCAAGATGTCGCTCGTACCGGTCCAAGTAATTGGTGGTCAGAACAACACTCTCTCGGTGTCTGAGAAGTACCCAAGGAGGAAAAGCAGAATACTTCCATATCCTCGTGAAAAGAAGGAAAGTGGATGGGTTTGCCATAGAGAAAGGAATTACCTTCGTAGTATCAATGTCACTCCAGCCCAGCAAAGGCTCTTGCCTCATCCCATACTGCCTGGAAACAAGAGACGGAATGTAGAAAGAGGACTGGGACAGCCTCGGAACCCTGACAACATAGGAACTTTCCTGAAGGGCCCTCCTAGTTTCTATCCTCCAATGAGTAACCCACCAAAGAATGTAATGCATACATATAGTGGAAGACATTAGTGGAGAATCAGATAGGAAAGAAGATCAATCGTCTCCAGACAGATAATGGTTTGGAGTTCTGTAGTTCTGAGTTCGATGAGTTCTGTAAGCATGTGGTGATTTCTAGACATCTCACTATTAGGGGTACACCACAGAAAAATGGTGTAGCAGAGCACATAAATCAAACATTGTTGGCTAGGGCAAGGTGCATGCTCTCCAATGCAGGGTTGTCTAAATGGTTCTGGGTAGAAGCGGGTAGTACATCATGTTACTTGATAAATCGCGTACCACATACAGGTATCAGTCTCAAAGTTCCCAATAAGGTATGGTCAGGTAAACCTGTTGATTACTCTAATTTAAGTGCTTTTGGTTGGTACTTTTGCTTATAACGCTATCACTGCGTTAATGATGGGAAGCTAGATAGCCGAGGAGCTAGAAAGGGATTCTTAAACAGTGGAGTTATGGGGATGGTATCAAGTGATAACGTATTTGGTCTCTATCAGAGGGTAGGGTAATAATAAGCAGGAATGTTGTTTTTCATGAAAACTCTGTGCTTAACCCTATTATGAGATATGTGGTTGTATCAAGTGTTAGTAGTATTGATAAACAGGTGGAGCTACAAGATACTTCTGAGTTGAGCAGTACACAGTCTGATGTTTATCAGGATATACCGTCAAAAACAGAAGCACCAGAAAGTTCATCGCCAGTTTTCGAGGAACATGGGTTATCTCAAGAGAGTTATAGACGGGCTAATTTTGGGAATCCTCCAGTGAGGTATGGTTTTAAAGATATGGTGTCTTATTCACTTCAGGTTGTTGAGGAAGTTGAGCTCGATGCTTCAGAGCCAACTAATTTCAAGGAAGCAGTTACATGTTTAGAGTCCGCTCAGTGGTATGCAGCTATGGGGGATGGGATGGAGTCACTTCACAAGAATTCGACGTGAGAGCTAATCAAGAGGCCAGAGGGCAAAAAGATTGTGACTTGCAAGTGGGTCTTCAAGAAGAAGGAATGTAGGTCACCATCAGAGGGGGTTAATGATAAAGCTCGTGTAGTTGCACGGGGTTTCACACAGCGGGAGGGCGTTGACTACAATGAGATTTTATCACCAATGGTTAGACACACTTTTATCAGAGTGCTATTAGCAATGGTGGCACATTAGGATTTGGAGCTCGAGTAGCTAGATGTGAAAATAGCTTTTCTATATGGAGAGTTGGAAGAGGAGATTTATATGACACAACCAGATGTGTTTCAGGTTCGGGGAAAAGAAGTCTACGTGTGTAAGTTGAAAAAGTCCTTTTATGGGCTCAAGCAATTGCATAGGCAGTGGTACAAGCGATTTGACAACTATATGACAAAGATTGGCTACACGAGGAGAGCGTATGACTGTTGTGTGTATCACAACAAGTTAGTGGATGGTTCGATCATCTATCTAGTTATTTATGTTGACGGTATGTTGATAACGGCTGTCAAGAAGTCATATATTAAGAAGTTGAAGGCTTTATTGTCTGCAGAGTTCGAGATGAAGGATTTGGGTGCGGTAAAGAAAATTCTGGGTATGGAGATCTATAGGGATAGAAACCAACGATAACTATTCTTATACCAGAAAGGTTACATTAAAAAAGTTTTAGAGAGGTTTGACATGTATACAACAAAGCCTTTAGATTCTCCAAGTGCAGCGAATGCACGTCTGTCTATTGCTTTTGCACCTAAGTCGGATGAGGAGAAACAGTATATGGCTCGACTACCCTATGTTAGTGCAGTTGGTAGTTTGATGTATGCTATGGTCTGCACTAGGCCAAATCTTGCTTATGTTGTTAGTGTTGTTAGTAGGTTTATAGGAAATCCTGGTAAGGAACATCGGCAAGCAGCGAAGAACATCTTCAGTTACCTTAGGGGTACATCAGATGTTGAGCTCATTTATGGAGGTGGTACATAATGTGAAGTTGAGGGTTATTGTGATTCGGACTACTCTAAGGATGTTGATACGAGGAGATCTATGACCGGGTATTTGTTCACTCTTGGTGGGTTAGTTGACAGTTGAAATTCCACTCTACAATCTACGGTGACATTGTCTACTACGGAGGCAGAGTATATGACATTGACAGAAGCTGCTAAAGAGAGAATATGGCTAAAGGGCTTGATCAGCCACTTTGGATTACATCATGAGCAGGCTACAATATTTTGTGACAGTTTGAGTGCAATCTGTTTGGCCAATAATCAAGTTAATCATGAGAGGACCAAGCACATATATGTGAGGTATCATTTTCTGGTGAGTGAGAAGCGGATCAAGATGAAGAAATTGGGTAATGTGGACAATCATGCAGATATGTTTACGAAGACCGTTTCAACGAGTAAGTTCCAACATTGTTTGGACTTACTGAATGTTCGCAACTATTAGATAGCAATTGAGGCAGAGGGAGAGTTCTAGTTTTGATTTGGAGGTTAGATGTCAAGGTGGAGATTTGTTGCGTTTGTTTCCATCTAAGTTGGAAACGCATAAATTAGGGGACAAAATAGCAAAATTCGAAATTCCCGGCATGCCAGCCAGGGAGCGACCGCGCGGTGCAAGGCGCCGACCTCGCCAAGTTTCTGCCAAAAATGAGCGATCGCGCCCATGAGAGAAGCGATCGCACGGGTGTCAAATTGGGAAACGGGGCAATCGCGCCCGATCATGGGGCGATCCCCCCATGGCTCCGTGCCATAAAACCACCGGGCGCGATTGCCCCATGGCTCCGTGCCATAAAACCTTGCGTGATACGGTTAGACTACTAGCCGGACTGAGACCTTCTCCTTAACTTTTTTCATGATATTATTTTAACAGAGATAAGATATACTCCCTCCGTCCCGCTAGTAATTGCACAGTTACTGTTTACGCGTGAATTAAGGAAAAAAATAATGGAGAAAATGTTGTGAGTATGAAAAGTGAGGTTGGAGAGAGAAAGTGGGGTAGGAAATAGTGATTTGATTGGTGTTGTGAGTATAAAAGTAAAGTAGGAAAGAGAATTAGTGAGTGGAATAGTAAAGATTCTTTGCCATTTAGAAAGTGTGCAATTTGTAATGAGACGCCCAATGAGAAAAGTGTGCAATTTGTAGCGGGACGGAGGGAGTACTCCCTCCGTCCCAGCAAAAGTGTCACTTTTTACCCAAAATGGCGTCCCGTTTGAAGCCTCACCTTTCCTAAAAAGAAAATGTTTTATTAATATTCTATTATCCCACTAACTATTCCCTCCACTAATTCTCTCTCCTCTTTTCAAATTAAACTCACAACACTTTTTAAATTCACTATTTCCTCCATTAATTCTCTCTCCTATTTTCAAATTACACTCATAATATTTTTTCTTCCCACATTTTTTCTTAATTTGCGTGCCACCCCTAAAAGGGTGACACTCTTGCCGGGACAGAGGGAGTATATCCCTACAAATCCGACCTACATGGGTTATCCATAATGATCATCCTCATTTCTAATCAAATACTCCCTCCGTTCGATTTGAAGCTTCACCTTTTGTCAAAATGGGTGTCCCGTTAAAAGTTTCACTTTTTTTAAAATGACAAATAATTTTTACTATTTCACCCACTCATTCTCTCTCCTATTTCACTTTTATACTCACAACACTTTTCAAATTTACTATTCCTTCTACTCATTTTTTTTCCTATTTTTCTTTTATACTCACAACACTTTCTCTATTACTCTTTTTTCTTAATTTACGTGCATGCTCAAAACAAACGGTGAAATAATAAACGGGACGGAAGAAGTATAAACATGAGACGATCCCTCATTATTAAAGGTTTGATTTTATTACTTTTGCGACTTCATATTAATTTTTTCTTTATTCTAGACTAAATTATTGATTCGCACACCAAAAAATAATAACAAAAACATTTGACTAGTTTAAGTTTGCTCATTGTTTTCAACTAGTCTTCCGTCAAGGAAGATAATCACCGGTGCTAAGGGCTGACAATTTTATTTCAAATGTATTTCAATGAAACTAGAGTGAGTCTAAACATTAATAAATATGACAAATAAACAATACTCCTTCGCCCCGTTCGAAAGGACAAAATTTTTATCTTGCATAAGAATTGAGAAAAGTGATGTAAAAAAGAGAAAAATGTATAATGGAATAAATATTATGAGTATGAAAAGTGATGTAGAAAAGAAAAAGTGAAGTAAAAAATAGTTAGTAAATATTTATTATGAGTATGACAAGTAAGTCCCACATATTAAAAAGTAATAAAAAAAATTTCATTTTTAGTTGTGCCTCTTCAATTGAGCCGCCAAAAAAAAAAAGACAAAAACTCATGTGAGAACAGAGAAACCCGTCTCATTCATGAGACGGGTCGGATCCATAACCATGACCCGTCCAATAATACCCACGCACCACTCTCTCTCTCTCATCACTCTCTCTCTATACGCAATAATAACAGGGATCCCTCCCAATCGTCTTCTCCGGCAAATCCTACCTTCAACCTACACACCGGCGACCCAAAAATCCATCTCTTCCCTAATTTCATTCCCGTCACCGGCTCAATGTCTTTCCCCGCCGGCTGTAGCTCCTCAAAGCCCTAACCCTGGGGTTCCATTTGTTCAGTCGAGGGGGTTTAAATCGTCGATGACATTGCTCTCGTCGCGGTCGCCTAGAAACTTCGAATCAGAAACGATTAATCCAGATGACATCCTGTTCGAGGGATGCGATTACAATCACTGGCTCATCACCATGGATTTCCCTAAGGATCCCCGTCCTTCCGATGAAGAGATGGTCGAGACCTATGTCCAAACCGCAGCCGCTGTCCTCGGAAGGTCTTCTCTCACTCTCTTCTTATATTAGTCCCTCAATATTCTTGATCAATTTGCAGCATTTGTCAGTCCAGTTTTGGGTTATGGATTTGGGTGTTACATTTCACTGTTGATAATGCTTGGAATCCCAAATGTTTTGTGTTTAGTCTGCTGAGGAGATGGGTATAGATCAACTTCTTGAGTTGCTAGCTTCGGTTTTCATAGTGAGGCATCAATTTTATGTTGATGCTTCTTTGTATATTTGGTTTGATGGAGTAATAGTGTTAGGAACTGCTTTTAATTTTGAGTAATACTTCTCATTTGTTTAAGTAATAGTTTGTATTGCTATAAGTAATAGTACTACACTTGTGAAGTAATAGTGTTATTTTTTTTAACTGTAATAGTTTTAGAAAGCTGTTTTCATTTTGAGTAATACTTCTCATTTGTATAAGTAATAGTTGGTATTGCTATAAGTAATAGTACTACACTTGTGAAGTAATAGTGCTATTATTTTTTTAACTAATAATAGTTTTAGGAACTGTTTTCATTTTGAGTAATACTTCTCATTTGTTTAAGTAATAGTTGGTATTGCTATAAGTAATAGTACTACACTTGTGAAGTAATAGTGTTATTATTTTTTTTTAACTAATAATAGTTTTAGGAACTGTTTTCATTTTGAGTAATACTTCTCATTTGTTTAAGTAATAGTTGGTATTGCTATAAGTAATAGTACTACACTTGTGAAGTAATAGTGTTATTTTTTTAACTAATAATAGTTTTAGGAGCTGTTTTCATTTTGAGTAATACTTCTCATTTGTTTAATTAATAGTTGGTATTGCTATAAGTAATAAGTACTACACTTGTGAAGTAATAGTGTTATTATTATTTTTAACTAATAATAGTTTTAGGAGCTGTTTTCATTTTTGAGTAATACTTCTCATTTGTTTAAGTAATAGTTGATATTGCAAAAGCAATTATTACGTTCTTTTATGAGATGTTACTTTATATGTATACAGTCATTACATTAAGAGATGGTAACTATTACTTTTTCTAAACCACTGAAAAGCCGAAAAAATAATATAAAAACTAAAAAAAAAAAAAATATATTCTAACCCAACACAAAGTCATTACATTAAGAAAAAATATTCAAATAATAGTACATAATAAAAAAATAATAAAAAAAGCAAAAAGAAAAAAAAATAAAAAAAGCAAAAAGAAAAAAAATAATAAAAAGAAAAAAAAATAAAAAAAAAATAATGAAAATAAAAAAAATAATAAAAAAAAGCAAAAAGAAAAGAAATAATAAAAAACTAGAAAGAGAAAGTACGCATAGTAAGAGTTGAGACTTGGGACGTAACGCACTGGCTTTCTTTGATTCTGAGTGTAAATAGTACGGTCGTGCCACGTGGATCGTCATGGGTTATTGGCCGTCTCACCCATGAGACGGGTATTGTTGTTCTCACAGGAGACCAACTCAAAAAAAAAATTTATACCCTTCAAACAGACGGGACAGAGGGAGTAATCAAATGGCGAAGAAGGAAGTCACGTCACCTAAAAAATGTGTTTAAAATGTCCCCAAATACAACCTTGCCAACGTAAAACCCATCCACCATACATAAACCCCTCACTCAATCCTCCCCCTCCTTTAAAACCCCTCCCTCCTTCCCTCCCAAAAACACACACAGTACACACACAGTAACAAAACCTCTGTAAACTCTATTTTTTACAAAAAAAAAATAAAAAATGGCTTCCCCTGTTTTCATATTCATCTTCTTCTTAATACTCTCTTTCACCCAATCCTCCACCTCCAAAATCCTCCTCCTTCCACTAACCCACTCCTTATCAAAATCCCATTTCAATTCCACCCACCACCTTCTCAAATCCACAACCACCCATTCCACCACCAGATTCCGCCGCCACCACCACCGTCAAGTCTCACTCCCTCTTTCCCCCGGCACCGATTACACCCTTTCCTTCTCCCTCGGCTCTTCCCCCACCACCCAACAAACAGTCTCTCTCTATATGGATACCGGTAGCGACGTCGTTTGGCTCCCTTGTTCACCCTTCACTTGCATCCTCTGTGAAGGTAAGTACTCTCCGGCGACCATTCCCTACCATAAACCTCTCAATCTTACCACCTCCGCCGCTCCACTCACATGCCAATCACGTGGCTGCTCCGCCGTCCACTCCCACCTCCCCACCTCCGACCTCTGCGCCATGGCAAAATGCCCTCTGGAATCAATTGAGATGTCGGAATGTTCGAAATTCTCCTGCCCGCCGTTTTACTACGCCTACGGCGACGGCAGTCTTGTTGCTAAACTTTACACCGATAATTTGGTAATACCCATGTCGTCGCCGGCGTTAATGATCAAGAATTTCACCTTTGGCTGCGCTCACTCCGCTCTTGGCGAGCCAATTGGCGTTGCCGGATTTGGCCGTGGCTCCCTCTCCTTGCCGGCGCAACTAGCCAGCTTTTCCCCTCAATTAGGTAACCAATTTTCTTACTGTTTAGTTTCTCACTCCTTTGACACTGACCGAGTCCGCCGCCCGAGTCCACTCATTCTGGGTCGCTACTCACGTGATCAAAACAAGGAAAAACAAATTGGAGACCCACAAATTGACGATTTTATGTACACCCCAATGCTGGAAAACCCAAAACACCCGTATTTTTACTCCGTTGGCCTCGAGGGCATCACCGTCGGAAAGCGGCAGCTGGCGGCGCCACCGAGTTTGAAAAGAATCGATGGAAATGGAAACGGCGGGATGGTGGTTGACTCGGGGACCACTTTCACTATGTTGCCACCTGGATTATACCACGCGGTGGTTACCGAGTTTGACCATCGAGTTGGCAAGGTTTATAAGCGGTCGAGTGATGTTGAGGGTCGAACCGGACTCAGTCCGTGTTACATTATTAATGACTCGGTTGCTAAAAAGGCGGCTGCCGTTGTGCCTCAACTAGTGTTACACTTTGGGGGAAATTCTAGTGTGGTGATGCCTAGGAGAAACTACTTCCATGAGTTTTTGGACGGCGGTGATGATGGCAAGATGAAGAGGAAAGTTGGGTGTATGATGTTGATGAACGGTGGTAATTTTCCGGACTCCGGTGGGCCCGCCGGATTGTTGGGAAATTATCAGCAACAAGGTTTAGAAGTGGTTTATGATTTGGAAAATAAGAGGGTTGGGTTTGCTAGAAGGGAATGCACATCTTTGTGGGAGAGTTTGAACAAGGGTTAACAAATTAACTTTTGAACGTGGACAGTGTCCAATGCAGCAGTTCGACTAAATAACAGTTCTCGAGTAAATAAAGTTAAATTGTTATGTGGCTGTAGATTGTACATAGGCCCCCAAGAAATATCTCAAAATTATTGTACTGTGATGCATAAGGTGTTGTACAGTATAATACTATGAGCATACACAGATTGAGATGGGGGTTGACTTACTAATTTTAGTAAGTTAAACGTGATACGTGCGGGTTGAGTTGTTTGGGTTGACCGCACATGTGATGGTGTGGTTTTGGGCACTTGGATTTTGGGGTTTGTAAATGTGATGTACAGCTGTAGATAAATGACAGAATAATGAATGGGACTGGGAGTGGGAGAAGTAAAGGACAAGGTAGTACAAATGAAGTGGATGTTGATATTATGTAAATTTTGGGATTGGAAATATATTTATATAATGTATTCTGTACATTATTGGTTTTTTTTTTTTTTCCTTCATTATCATTTGTATGTTAAAATCTTGAATATTTTTATAATTTTATTTTGAGATGAAGATAATAAACAATATTTTGTCATATTCAAAATTAGTGATAGATGTCCCCAAATAATTGGCTTAGTGCAACCTCACATTCTGTGACATCTATAGTTCTCTCTCTATTCCTTCTGCTTGGGACAAAATAAAAAGAAAACAGATGAAAAATCTGACAAGGAGAACACAATGTTAAATATTTTCAGCGTTATATAAAAACTCTATTTTGGACTACTAAAATTTTTAGTATTTTTACATAGCACTGAAAATATTTTATATTGTGTTAAGTACTCTTGTCAGATTTTTCATTTCGCAGATCAGTGAAAAAAGCTCAAGTGGGGTGGGGTTCAAAATCCAAAAGCCTTACAAGACGTGGAGAACTAAGAAAGAAAAAGCAAATATGGAAGCCGATAAGACGTGGAGAAAACAGCTAGAACGCCGCCAGCAGTTGCGAGTTTTGGATTGCCAAACGTCGACCTGATTTCCATGTCATTTCGGGCTTTGTCTTTTTTAGGGGAAGCGGAAGAGTGCGTCTCCTCTCATAGCTAGCTGTCCGGTCTGCAGATACATATCTCTCAACGTACTTTGCGTTAAACGTCTGATTGATATGTTTTGTTTATATCAATATTCCTGTCAATTATGATTTGAAATACAAAAATTATCTACTCCCGTCCCATCCATCCGGAGGGGTAAAGTTTATGCCGTTTGAAGTTCGGAGTGACAAAGTTTTTGTTTTGCACAAAAATTAAAAAAAGTGATGTAGAAAAGAAAAAAAAAATATTCCCTTCGTCCCAATAAAAGCTTCACCAATTACCCAAAAGGACGTTTCATTAGAAGCTTCACCTTTTCTAAAATGACAAAAAATCTTTACTATTTCACCCACTAATTCTCTCTCGTATTTCACTTTTATACTCACAACACTTTTCAAATTTACTATTCCCTCCACTCATTGTCTCTCCTATTTTACTTTTACACTCACAACATTTTTTCCACTTACCTTTTTTCTTAATTTGCGTGGCGGACCAAAATGGTGAAGCTCTTATCGGGACGTAGGGAGTATAGTGGAATAAATGTTGTGAGTGAAAATTGATGTAGGAAAGAAAAAGTGAGATAGAAAATAGTTAGTGGATATTTATTGTGAGTATGACAAGTGGGTCCCACAAATAAAAAAATAATAAAAATCTTTCCATTTATGGGTTGTGCCCACGCCCAAAAAGAAAATTTGTGCCCCTTCGAACGGGAGGAATGAATTATATTATAATAAAGTTTAAAAATAACTTTCTATTAACTTTAAACAAAAAATAAGGGTTGAGATTAATCCATAACCACCTTATCCTATAGCTATTATTTAACAATTTTATTTTTTTTAATTTCAATCGTAGAATTATTTATCAGTAACTATAATCTAATTACTGACAGTAAGCGGTTTCCCTTTATTCATTTTAAAAAAATTTCAATTTCTTACTATAATATTACAATGTCCCGCAAATCAGAAGAAAATATTGCTCTACGATTTAATATATCGAAAAAATCCAACGTCAAATTTAAAAATTATCTTTTGATTGGCTCATTAATAACACCATATACTCCCTCCGTCCCGGTTCACTTGGCACTAAAGAGGTGGGCACGATAACTAAGAAAAAGTAAGAGAGATAATTAATTAAAGAAAATGTTGTGAGTAGAAAAGGTAAAGTAGGAGAGAGAATGAGTGGAGAGAATAGTGATTTGATTGGTGTTGTGAGTGTAAAAACTTTCCATTTTGGGCAGTGTCAAGTGAGGTGGGACGGACCAAAATGGAAATTAGTGTCAAGTGAAGTGGGACGGAGGGAGTATATTTTAAATAAACATTGATTGATACTAAATCTATAAAGGACAATATTTATTTTTCAATTTCATTTCATTTTATACTGTTCATCGTGCCAACCGATACTAGGGATGGCCATTTACGGTTTCGCTTTCGGTTCCGGTTCGAAACGCCGGTTCGGAATCGAAACTGTGAAACGTGAACCGACGGTTCGGTTACGGTTTCACCTTTTTCGGAACCGAAACCGGCAGTTAACGGTTCGAAACTGGCGGTTCAACGGTTTTTATCTATTTTTATTTTATTTATTATGAATAGAAAAAACTGTTTTAAAAATTTTTTATTACTAAATTTTTTTGCAAAAAGTTATATAAAAAAAGATAGAAAAAAATTAAACAAATGAAAGTATATAAAAGAAAAGAAGGACAAATATTTTTTCATTTTATTTTTATTTTTTATTGATTATGAAATAATATTTTAGACTTTTTTGTTAGTGATTTTTTTTACAAAAAGGTATATAAAAAGATAGAAAAAACTAAACAAATGAAAGTATATAGAAGAAATGAGGGACAGACTACCCTATATTTATTTTTTATTTTCTTTTCATTTTTTATTGAATAGGAAATAATATTTTATATTTTTTTTATTAGTGATTTTTTTTAAAAAAATGTATATAAAAAAAGATAGAAAAAAAACTAAACAAATGAAAGTATATAGAAGAAAAGAGGGACGGACTACCCTATATTTATTTATTATTTTCTTTTAATTTTTTATTGACTAGGAAATAATATTTTAGACTTTTTTTATTAGTGATTTTTTTTTTTACAAAAAAGGTATAGAAAAAAAGATAGAAAAAAAAAACTAAACAAATGAAAGTATATAGAAGAAAAAAGGGACGGGATACCCTATATTTATTTTTTATTTATTTTAATTTTTTATTGACTAGAAAATAATATTTTATAATTTTTTTATTAGTGATTTTTTACAAAAAGGTATATAAAAAAAGATTGAAAAAAAACTAAACAAATAAAAGTATATATATAAAAGAAAGAGGGACGGAATACCCTATATTTATTTTTTATTTTCATTTAGTTTTTTATTGAATAGGAAATAATATTTTAGACTTTTTTATTAGTTTCTTTTTTTTACAAAAAGGTATATATAAAAAGATAGAAAAAAAAAACTAAATAAATGAAAGTAAATAAAAAAAAATGGACGGTACCATTTAAATTTTATTAATCATTAGGAAAATTAACATGAGGGGGGACAATCAAACCTTACCATTTAAATTGTCATCACTTTCTTGAGTAGTTGGAGTTAGATTATTAACATTTTGTAGTGGTACAAATTTTGGAATCTCTTTCACTTCATCATCATCTTCCCAATCTTCCACCTCATTTTCATTTTGCCCCGAAAGTCCCATATTATAAAATTGACCACCTTCATTTTCAACAAATCGTGGTGGTGGTGGTGGTGCTTAACAAGATGATTCCCCTTGCCCTCTACCCTTGTTACTATTTTTGCTTGTGAGGTTTCTAAAAATATTAATAATGTAAAATATGAAAATATATGAAATGAATATGAAAATATATGAAATGAATATGAAATAAATATGAAATACTCCCTCCGTCCCATTATTTAGTTCACTATTTTGGTCTCGACACGCAAATTAAGGGTGGAGAAAATATTGTGAGTGTAATAGTAAAATAGGAGAGAGAATGAGTGGAGAAAATAGTAAATTTGAAAAGTGTTGTGAGTGTAATAGTGAAATAGGAGAGAGAATGAGTGGAGAAAATAGTAAAGATTCTTTGCCAAAAAAGGAAAGGTGAAGCTTTAAATGGGACACTCAAAATGGCAAAAGGTGAAGTTATTAATGGGACGGAGGGAGTAAAGATGTTGGATGTAAATATGGATATTGGATGAAAATAAGAAATTTGGATTATGATTTGAGCTTGAAAATCAAAGAATTCAACGAAATTCGTTATAGAAAATTAAAAGAGAGTTAATGGAGATTGTGTGAAAAAAATGTGAGGGGAGAGGGATGATATTTATAGTTGAGGAAATTTGTAAAGATTATAATTTTTTTTTTGAGAACTGAAATCTGATTAAAAAAAAGGTCAAAAACGACTATTTTTTGTCAAATAGCCGTTAGCAAACGGGCATAACGACTATATTCTGACGAATCTGACAGTTTCTAACGATTTCTAACGATTTTTAACGGTTTGGTTAATGGTTTCTGACGGTTCCGATTACGGTTTCTTACGCTTCCGATTCCGGTTCGGGTGTTTCAAAACCGCCGGTTCACGATTTTTAAAAAGTGAAAACTGGAATCGGACCGCCAAATCGCCGGTTACGGTTCCGATTCTGGCCGATTTCGATTTGGGATGGTTCGACGGTTTCGAGCCGGTTTCGATTACGGTTTGAACATCCCTAACTGATACGGGCACAGTACTAGTATATATCAATATTGATCATAAAAGTCAGTATACCAAATAGGGAAAATTGCAATTCGATTACCTATGTTTGTATTAGTTTTTCAATTTGGCTCCCAACATTTTAAAATTGAAAGTCGATTACTAACATTGACATTTTTTTTTGCAAATTGGTATAAAAACTAACAAATTATTAATTTTTTGACGAAAATAAATTCATGTGTCATGTAAATAAATTTTTAAGGGGCATGCTAATCATTTCGCAGGAGAAAATGAAATAAATTACTCTTTAACATCAAAATGATGTTACTTTATAACACTTGTTTAATGAAAAAAAAAATGGATTCAAAAATATAAATTAATTAAAAAACACGTAAATTAGTGAGTGGTGGTGACTATGGTGCTAATAGTGGTAGTGGTCGGTGGTGTTGTGGTTGAAATGAATATGAAATGATCATTATGACTCTTAAAAATTCAAGTGCATGGCGCATGATTTGAATTATTACGGTTGGTATCCGACATATACCAAATATAAAAATAGGTGTCAAAACACAAATTATAAATTCTTGAAAGTTAAAACTAAAGAAAAGTAGTACACCGGCGTGCCGTGATGGAGTTGCGAAGAGAAATCACAATCGTGGAAGAGAGAGGGCCGCCGAGTTCCCTATAGATAGACTGCGTGTAGAAATATTGGAATTAGATTTTAGGTGAGAAAAAAAAAACGATTTTTGTGATATTATATATATAATATATAATATATATAATTTTATTTTTTATAAATAATGTCGATACATGATATAACAACCCAAGTCAGTATTGTATAATATTTACTCCCTCCGTCCCAACCCAACTGATATCAAAATTTTGAGCACACGGATTAAGGAAAAGTAAGAGAGAGAAAAAGTGGAGAGAGAATGTTGTGAGTGTGAAAGTAAAATAGGAGAGAGAATGAGTGGGAGGATTAGTTAGGAGAGAGAACGTTGTGAGTGTAAAAGTAAAATAGGAGAGAGAATGAGTGGGGAAAATAGTGAAGATTCCCTTCCATTTTGGACAATATCAATTGGGCTGGAACGGACCAAAAATGAAATAAGTATCAATTGGGGTGGGACGGAGGGAGTACTAATTAACCAAATTAGACAGGATTGGTACAGTATTACCGTACTGAAAGTTCGGTATACTGAATTTTTTGTACCAATTATAATTGATACAATTGGTATACGATAGGTTAGTATGGACGATTACAATTTGTCACGCCTACTTTAGACCCTGCTCCTGAGTTTAAAAATGGAGAGAAGGGAAAAGAAAGGGAAGAAAATTTATAAAAAAATTCCTTCGTTAGCTTGCTTCCGAGATTTTTTAGGGAGGAAGTGGAAAGAAAGGGAAGAAATTTTTTTAGGATTTTCCTCTAAAAAATTTACTCCCAAAATTGAGAGGAATCGGAAGGAAAGAAATTGGAAGCTTGACAGTTTTTTTTATCATCCCACTTTTACCCTCACATATTTTTTATAATCTCATCATTACCCTCGTATAGTCCGATCATATTCACTAACGATCAAAATCCAACCACCCCCACCATTCTTCAAAAATTCGGCCATCGTTATTTTTTGTAAATCCAGCCACCACCATCTTTTTAAAAATCGGCCGCCACCACCCTAATTCTCTTAAAATCTGGCAACCACCACTATTAACATCAAAGATTGAAAAAAAAAAAACCAAAATTGTAACTTCTATAACATTTAAATCTCGAGCAGAGATTGAGAAGGGAAAACATGAAGGAAGGGTGTGATAACAAGAAGATAAAGGGTGTTGGTGATTTTAGTGTCATCAACTTGTTTTATTGTAATGATGATTTACTAGAGATCAATGTGATTCGTATTAGACTCGGATACGAGTAAGGGAAAGTGTGGAGTACACACTCGTTTGAGCTAAAACGAAGTCAACCTCGATAAAGAAGTAAAAGTTAAAGGGTAGCACATTTTGCTGATGTGCTCGGCCGAGCAGAGTCCTTGACTCGGCCGAGCAGAGCTTAGCAGATTGGCCAAGTTTCTGGAATGTCATGCTCGGCCGAGGCATGTGCCTTGCTCGGCCGAGCAGTATGAACAACACGGCCGTGCGGTTTAAATGACACAGCCGTGCAGCTTGGCAGAATTTCACTAGACATGTGTGCTCGGCCGAGCGAGTCCCTTGACTCTCACGAGCAGCTTCTGAACAAAGCCAGTTCAAACTGAAAAGACACATCGCTTGGCTAAAGTCGTGTCTTTTGGTTATACCCTTTTACTGATACTCCATCTGTATATATACAGAGATTGATCTCATTTGTACATACATGGAAAAACACAAGTGATACAACAATAACGAATGCAAAACAATTCTCTAGTTTTTGATTTGTTCTCTTTGCCTAGAAAACAAATTGCGTGATTGTCTTATCCCAATAAAGATTTTGTGTAACCCAGGCATTAAGGGTCGAAATACTTTATTCGGAAAGTGGATTATACACGATTCAATCACATATCCGGCCTCTGTATCAAGATCAAGACCCATATTTCCCCTACAAACGAATAAAGTATTTGGTGATACTCATGGCTGGTGGAAGTACTTTGAAGGAGATGACGAACATGTGAGGACCCCGACCCGGAACCTACACGTGTCCCGAGTTGGAGCGTCCTCAAACTAACCCGAAAACACTAAACTTTTAAAACTTTACTTTGACTTTCAAACATAAACATTAATAATATAACATTTTAAAAGAACTCCACTCAACTCCACATCGGAGGAGGAGATAACTAACTTTGAGAACGATCAACTGTTTAGTTACAAAAGACATTGGTTTTTAACGTAGAAAGATAAAGTTTATAATTACAAACGCCCGAAAGGAATTATGACAAAATAATTTCTACGCCAACCTAACGTACCTCGACAATATCCCAAAATGCTCACAGCCAAACTCCTTTCCGTCCTTACTTGGGCGGTCCTCCTGTCTCGGGATCTAAAACAAGAAGGGAGAGGGGTGAGAATAAATCTCGGCAAGCTATTATGAATGCGGCAATATGCCAAATAAATGCTACACATAACAAGTCGCACGTAACACATTGGAAAAGCTATAAACACATTCCATTACCTTGGTTTACCTTTTTCCCGTCCGAGCAAGAGTCGTCAACATTGGGTATAATAATACTCCAATTTACAAATGAAGCCGCTTAAGCAATACTCACGTCTTAAAAGACCCGTTTTCGGGGAACCAAATAAGACGTAGCAACTCGTAAGGCTTTTGGCTCAATACAGACGCTATAACCCCAACCCGTGGCCACAGGGAGGGGACGGTCACGAATATAACATAATCCGATCACATTAGGTCACACTTCCATAATTGACCGCATTATGTTATACCCCAACGTCGGTGACTCACACATATCAAGCACATAATAGATACTTGAATAAAATCCACAAAAGGGATGACAATATATCAACATGGTAAAATATACTCATGTTCAACCAATATCATAGTGCAACATTTAATTAACACACTATGCGTAATACAACAATGTATATGAACTCAATGTAAGCAAGGAAGTAGCATCAATCCATCCTACATGGTCATTATACAATAATACATAGCCTCTTTAAGGGTCTAAGTTGAATCTACCAAGTGGGGATCATAATTGTCTAGTTACCAAACTAGGTTAGCTAACGTTTTCCCAACAACATTTAAGGTACTTCTACTATTCCATTTTGATCACTTAGAATATCATTGTGAAGCCAAAGTATTCTACTTTAATCTAGGTTAAAGAGATTTCATTTTGGTTCGAGTTTGATTAGGTTTGAATAGCCCTAAAGTTGGGGTGAAAAACCGTGCCGTGGCACGACTCGTCCCCAGTGGCACGACTCGTGCCCAAGTGACCCCCTCTCGAACTCGGCGTCCCCTACAGTCACGACTTCCCTTTATCCAAGGCACGACTCGTGACCCTCACATGGCACGACTCGTGCTTGAGGTCACGACTCGTGCCCTCGGCCCGAGAAATGGCAAAACAAAGCGGCCATCAACAATAACTTCTCAAAATCCCAAAATTCCAACCAAATGCATTCTAAGTTATGAACCTAAAGGACATTTCCAACCTTAGTAACTTTACTCTACTCATTTAACTCCATGAAACCATCTCTTAACCCTAGATCAATTCAACTTCCATGAACCATAACATTTTCTAAATCTAAAAGAGTTTTCACAAGCATCAAAGCACATAGAACATTCATAACAACATAAATATTCATGAACATTCAAGGAAGGAAAAGGGTCATAATAACTCACCTTTGGATTTTATAAGGAAGATTGATTTTGATGGGTTCCTCTAGGTGATTCAACTTCAATGGTGCTCTAAGACTTGATTTTTGTGAAGAAATGCTTGGCTTCAAGCTTGGACAAAAGGGCTTCAATGGAGGTCTCTCTCTCTAAGCTTTCTCTAGGTTGAAGGAGAAGTGTAGTGAATGAGGAGAAGGAGGGGAAGGGTAGTAAGAGAGGTAATGGGTAAGTGACACATGGCAAGAGGAGGGAAGGGTTTAACTTTTGGCCCCCCATGGATTTAAACCAAGGCTTTCACTCCTACACACTTTAATTTAATCATCCTACCCATTTAAATTTAAATTAAACATTATCCCATTAATTCATCCTACTCATTTAACCTCCCCATATTATTTAGCCTTTTTCCATTTTTATTATTTCTCCTAGTTTCTTTATTTAATGTCCAATAATTTTATAAAAGATTTAAATTTTCTTTTCACCCAATTTATCCTAACTTAAGAATATAAAGATATAATTGAACATATAAAGATAACATAAATATTAAAAGCATATAATTAAATATTTAAAATAAGTGCCTAGGATTGGGGTCGTCACACTCACTCCCCCTTAAAGAAAATTCGACCCGAATTTTAAAAAGGAAACTTACTTGAATTTTCAAACAACCACGGGTATTTCGCTCTCATCTTCGACTCTAGCTCCCACGTCGCTTCCTCAACTGTATGATTCTTCCAAAGGACTTTCACTATCGGAATACTCTTGGTTCTCAACTCTTTAACTTGGAATTCTAAGACTCTTAATGGCTCTTCAACATACGACATGTCCGCTTGGACATCATCGGGAGGAGAGCTCAAAACATGGGAGGGGTCATGACAATACTTCCTCAACATCGAAACATGGAAGACATCATGGAGTAAAGAAAAAGACGGAGGCAACGCTAACCGGTAAGCCAATTCTCCTATCTTCTCTAGAATCTCAAACGGACCGACAAACCTCGGAGCCAACTTACCCTTATTACCGAACCTTTTAATCCCCGTCCTCGGAGAGACCTTCAAGAACACAAAGTCACCAACCCGAAAAGATAAATCCCGTCTTCTATTGTCGGCGTAGCTTTTCTGTCTACTCTGAGCCGTCTTCAATCTATCCCGAATCACCTTGATCTTCTCCGTAGAATCCCTAACCAAATCCGGGCCCCAAAGTCTCGCTTCACCAACCTCGTCCCAACACATCGGAGATCGACACTTCCTACCATACAACGCTTCATACGGAGCCATCTCAATACTAGACTGATAACTGTTGTTGTAAGCAAACTCGACTAACGGTAGATGATCCTCCCAAGATAATTGGAAATCCATCACACAAGCTCGTAACATATCCTCAAGTATCTGAATAGTTCTCTCGGACTGACCGTCGGTTTGAGGATGAAACGCGGTACTAAAACACAACTTAGAACCCAATGCTTCATGCAATGCTCTCCAAAATCTAGATGTAAACCTCGGATCTCTGTCAGACACAATACTAACCTAACCCCGTGAAGTCTCACAATCTCCTTCAAATACAACTGGGCTAACTTCTCTAACGAAAACTTAGTTGACACCGGAAGAAAATGAGCCGACTTCGTCAACCGATCCACAATAACCCATATAGCATCCATCTTCTTCGCGGTAAGAGGTAGACCCGAAACAAAATCCATCGAGATCCCTTCCCATTTCCACTCCGAATATTCAATGGTTGAAGTAGTCCCGCCGGTCTTTGATGTTACGCCTTAATCTGTTGACAAGTCAAACACTTAGAAACATAATCCGCTATTTCTCTCTTCATTCCATTCCACCAATATCCACGCTTCAAGTCTTGATACATTTTGGTACTTCCCGGATGAATCGCAAACTTGGACTTATGGCCATCCTCTAAAACACGCTTCTTGATTTCCGGCGATGACGGAACGCAAATTCTCCCTTGGAAAGTTAAAATCCCATCTCTATTCAAAGCAAACTCCCCGGTTTTCCCATCTTGCACTTGATCTAAAATCTTCTTCAACTCCGGATCACCTTGTTGAGCTTCCTTCAAATCCCCATACAAAGTCGGAACGGCTCTAACATTCGCAATAATTACTTCACTCTTCAATTCTCGGAACCCAAAGTTGCCAAATACGCCTTTCGGCTAATCGCATCGGCCACCACATTGGCCTTCCCTGATGATAAGAAATTATACAATCGAAATCTTTCAAAAACTCAAGCCATCTCCTTTGTCGGTTGTTCAACTCCTTTTGGGTGAATAAGTACTTCAAACTCTTATGATCGGTAAAAATCTCAAACTTCGCCCCATAAAGGTAGTGCTTCCACTTATGTAACGCAAATACAATCGCCGCCAATTCCATATCATGAGTAGGGTAATTCTGTTCCGCCGGTGATAACTTCCTAGAGGCATACGCAATAACCTTCCCATTTTGCATCAATACACATCCCAAACCCGCCTTCGAGGCATCACTATAGATCACAAAATTCTCACAACCATCCGAAAGGGTAAGAATAGGAGCCGTTGTCAATCTCTTCTTCAATTCATCAAAGCTTGCTTCACACTTGGAATCCCATACAAACGATACATCTTTCCGAGTCAACCTAGTCAACGGAGTCGCAATCCGAGAAAACCCCTCAATGAACCTCCGATAATACCCCGCCAAACCAAGAAAACTACGGACCTCGGTCACAGTCGAAGGTTGCTTCCAATTAACCACGGCCTCAATCTTTGAAGGATCAACGGAAATTCCCGAACTCGACACAACATGCCCCAAGAAAGAAATCTGCTCAAGCCAAAACTCGCACTTACTGAACTTGGCGTATAACTGCTTCTCACGAAGAACGGTCAAGACAATCCTCAAATGATTCTCATGCTCTTCCCGGGACTTAGAATACACAAGAATATCATCAATAAAGACCACCACAAAACTATCAAGATAAGGCTTGAAAACACGGTTCATCATATCCATAAATACGGCTGGAGCATTAGTTAACCCAAACGGCATCACAACAAACTCATAATGACCATATCTAGTTCGAAAAGCTGTCTTAGCAACATCATCCGGTCTAATCTTCAACTGATGGTATCCGCTTCTCAAATCAAGCTTTGAGTAGATAACGGAACCTTGGAGTTGGTCAAACAAATCATCTATATGCGGGAGAGGATACTTATTCTTAATGGTGGCTTGGTTCAACAAACGATAGTCAATACACAATCGTAAGGTACCATCCTTCTTCCTAACAAACAAGACCGGTGCTCCCCACGGAGACACACTAGATCGAATAAAACCTCGGTCTAACAATTCTTGCAATTGGACCTTCGGCTCTTTTAACTCGTAGCCGGAGCCATTCTATAGGGTGCTTTAGAGATAGGTGCGGTCACCGGCACTAAGTCAATACAAAACTCTATCTCACGATCCGGAGGCATAGAGTACTCGCTAGAAAACACATCACTAAATTCATTAACAACCGGAACATGAGCTAACTCGGGAGACTTCTTATTGGAATCTACCACATAAGCCAAGTAACCCGTACACCCCTTAGATAGCATCTTCCTAGCCTTTAAAGCAGAGATAACATGTAAACCGAACATAGATCTATCCGCATCAAATACAAAAGTAGGCATATCAGGCATAGCAAATGAGACTCGCTTTCTACGACAGTCTACCATAGCATGACACTGACTCAACCAATCCATCCCAAGGATCACATCAAAATCACGGATTGGTAACTCGACCAAATCCACCGGCAATACATGCCCACATATAGTCACATCACAACCATGATATATCAAAGAAGATTCAAGGCTCTCTCCCATAGGAGTAGAGACCTCCAACACATAAGGCATAGATTCAGGCAAGATATGTAATGAGAATGCAAAATGCGATGCCACAAATGAATGGGAAGACCCGGATCTATAAGAATGCGGGCCTTAACTCCCGAGACAGAACTATACCTCTAATGACGGCATTAGGATCGACCTCTCCTCGACCCAAAGCAAACACACGACCTTGGACTCTATCCTTAGGTTTCCCATCAACATCTCTCTTCACACCACTACCTTGTCCTCCAAATCCGGTACCCGAAGCTTGCTTATTCTGTAACTTGGGACAATTTCTCCTGAAATGGCCTGGAGACCCACACTCCAAACACTTACCTTGTTTGCTCCAACACTTGTCCTCCGAATGCCCTAGTTTCTTGCAAAACCCACATGTTGTCCCAAACTGACCGGAAGTCGCACGATTTGCCGGAGCCGCCACATGACCTCCTCGATTCGCTCCCGAGTAAATGTCCTAGGCCGTACCCTATTCTGTCCCGAACCTTGACCTTGGAACCTATTTCTGTTTCCACCTTCATTTCTACCACGATGCTCCTCTATGTCATTCTCAATCCGATACGCCATATTCACTGCTGCTTGGAAGTTGGCGAAGTTATGCGTCAACAACTGCTTCCGGAACTCAACCCTTAAACCTTTCACAAACCGGTAGACTCGCCTCTCCTCATCTGGCACCAAATGAGGACAATATCGGGCCAATTCTGTGAACTTTGCTGAATACTGCGCTATCGTCATGGTCCCTTGCTCCGCTTCGTAAACTCGCCTTCCTTCTTGTCTCTAGTGACCATCGGTACAAAGTGATCCCGGAACTTGCGTGTGAAGTTCTCCCAAGTCTCGTGGTGTCAAATCCCGGTCCCAACCATCCTTCACTACTTGCCACCAAAGGTGCTCGCAGTCCTTCCAACTTGAAAACGGCGCATCTCACCTTCTCCGCATCCGTACTCTCCCTAGCTGCAAAAATCTTATTCATAGCCTCAAGCCACCTCTCAGCCTTCACCGGATCCGGATCTCCGTTGAAGCTAGGAGGAGACATCTTCACGAACTTCTCCAAACCATGTTGCCCTTGTCTGCCTTCTTGCTGTTGCCTACCCTGATTCAAATTCTGAGTTGCCATATGCTGAAGAAACCCTCGGAACATATCCATCATCTCGGCATTCGGATTACCAACACCACCCAAACCTAGATTCTGATCACCATCATTTCCCGCCATAACAACAAACACCCGCATTAAACACTCGTCGTCGGTTATCACACACTCTCACTCGCCTAGACTCTACCCGAGAATTCTAACCGAGCTCGATACCAACCGCAGGACTCCCGACCCGGAACCTACACGTGTCCCGAGTTGGAGCGTCCTCAAACTAACCCGAAAACCCTAAACTTTTAAAACTTTACTTTGACTTTCAAACATAAACATTAATAATATAACATTTTAAAAGAACTCCACTCAACTCCACATCGGAGGAGGAGATAACTAACTTTGAGAACGATCAACTGTTTAGTTACAAAAGACATTGGTTTTTAACGTAGAAAGATAAAGTTTATAATTACAAACGCCCGAAAGGAATTATGACAAAATAATTTCTACGCCAACCTAACGTACCCCGACAATATCCCAAAATGCTCACAAACCCAAACTCCTTTCCGTCCTTACTTGGGCGGTCCTCCCGTCTCGGGATCTAAAACAAGAAAGGGAGAGGGGTGAGAATAAATCTCAAAGAAGCTATTATGAATGCAGCAATATGCCAAATAAATGCTACACATAACAAGTCGCACGTAACACATTGGAAAAGCTATAAACACATTCCATTACCTTGGTTTACCTTTTCCCGTCTGAACAGTAGTCGTACAACATTGGGTATAATAATACTCCAATTTACAGTGAGCTGCTTAAGCAATACTCACGTCTTAAAAGACCCGTTTTTCAGGGAACCAAATAAGACAGTAGCAACTCTGTAAGGCTTTTGGCTCAATACAGACGCTATAACCCCAACCTGTGGCCACAGGAGGGGACGGTCACAGATATAACATAATCCGATCACATTAGGTCACACTTCCATAATTGACCGCATTATGTTATACCCCCAACGTCAGCTGACTCACACATATCAAGCACATAATAGATACTTGAATAAAATCCACAAAAGGGATGACAATATATCAACATGGTAAAATATACTCATGTTCAACCAATATCATAGTGCAACATTTAATTAACACACTATGCGTAATACAACAATGTATATGAACTCAATGTAAGCAAGGAAGTAGCATCAATCCATCCTACATGGTCATTATACAATAATACATAGCCTCTTTAAGGGTCTAAGTTGAATCTACCAAGTGGGGATCATAATTGTCTAGTTACCAAACTAGGTTAGCTAACGTTTTCCCAACAACATTTAAGGTACTTCTACTATTCCATTTTGATCACTTAGAATATCATTGTGAAGCCAAAGTATTCTACTTTAATCTAGGTTAAAGAGATTTCATTTTGGTTCGAGTTTGATTAGGTTTGAATAGCCCTAAAGTTGGGGTGAAAAACCGTGCCAGGGCACGACTCGTCCCCAGGGGCACGACTCGTGCCCAAGTGACCCCCTCTCGAACCTCCGCGTCCCCTACAGGTCACGACTTCCCTTTATCCAAGGCACGACTCGTGACCCTCACATGGCACGACTCGTGCTTGAGGTCACGACTCGTGCCCTCGGCCCGTAAATGGCAAAACAACAGCCCATCAACAATAACTTCTCAAAATCCCAAAATTCCAACCAAATGCATTCTAAGTTATGAACCTAAAGGACATTTCCAACCTTAGTAACTTTACTCTACTCATTTAACTCCATGAAACCATCTCTTAACCCTAGATCAATTCAACTTCCATGAACCATAACATTTTCTAAATCTAAAAGAGTTTTCACAAGCATCAAAGCACATAGAACATTCATAACAACATAAATATTCATGAACATTCAAGGAAGGAAAAGGGTCATAATAACTCACCTTTGGATTTTATAAGGAAGATTGATTTTGATGGGTTCCTCTAGGTGATTCAACTTCAATGGTGCTCTAAGACTTGATTTTTTTGTGAAGAAATGCTTGGCTTCAAGCTTGGACAAAAAGGGCTTCAATGGAGGTCTCTCTCTCTAAGCTTTCTCTAGGTTGAAGGAGAAGTGTAGTGAATGAGGAGAAGGAGGGGAAGGGTAGTAAGAGAGGTAATGGGTAAGTGACACATGGCAAGAGGAGGGAAGGGTTTAACTTTTGGCCCCCCATGGATTTAAACCAAGGCTTTCACTCCTACACACTTTAATTTAATCATCCTACCCATTTAAATTTAAATTAAACATTATCCCATTAATTCATCCTACTCATTTAACCTCCCCATATTATTTAGCCTTTTTCCATTTTTATTATTTCTCCTAGTTTCTTTATTTAATGTCCAATAATTTTATAAAAGATTTAAATTTTCTTTTCACCCAATTTATCCTAACTTAAGAATATAAAGATATAATTGAACATATAAAGATAACATAAATATTAAAAGCATATAATTAAATATTTAAAATAAGTGCCTAGGATTGGGGTCGTCACAGAACAAGTTTGGAAAGCTAGACAAGTTTGAAGGGCAAGATTTCAGACGTTGGCAAAAGAAGATGCACTTCCTTTTGACAACATTAAAGGTGGTGTATGTTATTTCTACCCCTATTCTGGAATTGCTTGAAGATGACAACTTGGAGGCAATCAGACGTAGATCAAAGTGGGAAAACGACGACTACATCTGCAGAGGACACATATTAAACGGTATGTCTGATTCTCTCTTTGACATCTATCAAAATGAGGAATCTGCAAAAGAGTTATGGGATTCTCTTGAATCCAAGTACATGGCAGAGGATGCTTCTAGTAAGAAGTTCCTTGTGAGTAATTTTAATAATTACAAGATGGTCGATTCAAGACCTGTCATGGAACAGTTCAATGAACTCCTTAGAATCCTTGGACAATATACACAACATGGGTTGAAGATGGATGAGTCAATATCGGTTTCAAGTGTGATTGATAAGTTGCCTCCCTCCTGGAAGGATTTCAAACACACTTTGAAACATGGTAAAGACGATCTATCTTTGGTTCAACTTGGTAGTCACTTGCGCATAGAGGAATCTCTTAGGGCGCAAGAGGATGACAAAGGCAAAGGAAAGGAAGTTGCTGGACCCTCGGTCAATATGATTGATGAGGGTGGAAACAATAAAAACAAAGGAAAGAAACGTAGTTTCAATGACAATGGTTCTGGTTCCAACAAGAAGCCTAAATTGGCATGTTGGAAGTGTGGCAAATCTGGTCACTTTAAGAAGGATTGTCGTGTTGGAAACAACAAGAAAGGCGCAAGCACAAGTGGTTCGGGAAAGGGGTCTAAGGACCATTCTGAAGACCAAGGATGATGCTATTGCGTGGTGGATTGATTCCGGTGCCACAACTCATGTTTGAAGATCGTTGTTGGTTTAAGATATATGAACCAATGGAAGACGAATCTGTTCTTTACATGGGTGATGACCATTCCGCTCCTATTCAAGGAAAAGAAGTGTGGTGTTGGAATTCAGTTCGGGAAAAACTATTTCTTTGTTTAATGTATTGTATGTACTAAAACTTCATTTCTGGTCCTGTATTGAACAAGTGTGGATACAAACAAGTATATGAATCCGATAAGTATACCTTATCGAAGTCTGGTGTATTTGTAGGATTTGGTTATAATGGGATGTTTATGTTGAATTTAAATAAAATTCCTAGTTCTGTTTATATGACTTCTTCTGTTGTTATCAATTCTTCGTAATGGCATGCTCGGTGGAAAATGTAATATTTCGAAAGGCTTTCGATTCTTAATGTAAGATTATCCCATTTTGAACATAGCCACCATCATTAGATGCGTTGTGAGTTTGTTCAAATGCATAGCCACGCATTTAATAATGTGTTGTGAGTATGCGGATCTACTTGCTTTGGTTGAATATTTATTCACCATTAAGTTAAGAATTGATAAGTATTTCGGCTGAATCTCAAATGAATGATCATTTGATTGAGGTACCAAGTGAGACACACGAACCTCGTAAAAGTAAAAGAACAAGGAAAGCTAAATCATATGGTTCTGATTTTCAACTATATTTAGTTATGGGATCAAGAGATCAAATTGAATCTCAATACTCTTACTGTTATAGTATAGAGGAGGATCCAAGAACCTATGATGAAGCAATAAAATCTCGAGACGCTGATTTTTGGAAAGAAGCCATCGATGATGAGATTGGTTCTATTGTGGAAAATAATACATGGGTCTTGTCTGATTTACCACCAGGCTGTAAATCTTTGGGGTGCAAATGGATCTTCAAAAAGAAGATGAAAGTCGATGGAACTATTGACAAGTTTAAAGCTCGATTGGTAATCCAAGGCTTTAGACAAAAGGAAGGGATCGATTACTTCGATACCTATGCACCGGTTGCTCGTATCACTACTATTAGATTTCTGATAGCTTTGGCAGCTATTCAGAATCTATTGATCCAACAAATGGATGTCAAAACAGCATTCTTAAATGGTGATTTGGAAGAAGAAGTGTATATGAAGCAACCTGAAGGATTTGTTATGCCAGGTAATGAGCATAAGGTATGTAAGTTAATTAAGTCATTGTATGGGCTGAAGCAAGCACCTAAGCAGTGGCATCAAAAATTTGATGAGGTTGTTTTGTCGAATGGTTTTATATTAAATCAGTCCGACAAATGTGTATATAGCAGATTTGATGAATCCGGTAAAGGTGTAATCATCTGCCTATATGTTGATGACATGTTGATTTTTGGCACAGACCAAAATGTAGTTGATGAAACTAAGAAGTTTTTGTCATCAAAGTTTTCTATGAAGGACATGGGAGAAGCCGGTGTAATTCTTGGTATAAAGATTAAACGGATGAACAAGGGAATTGCAATATCACAATCTCATTATATTGAGAAAATTCTCAAGAGGTTTAATTGTGATAATTGTTCTAAAGTTAGTACTCCCATGGATCCTACCGAGAAACTTGTATCAAATCTTGGTAAACCTGTGTCACAGCTCGAATACTCAAAAGCCATTGGCGGTTTGATGTATGCTATGACGGGCACTCGACCCGATATTGCTTATGCGGTTGGAAGATTGAGCAGTTCACTAGTAATCCTAGTAGACAAGATTGGCATGCTATAACAAGGGTGTTCAAGTACTTAAAAGGTACTATGGACTATGGTTTGTGTTATAGTGGACATCCTTCTATATTAGAAGGTTATACCGATGCTAGTTGGATCAACCAAGAAGATTCATCTTCTACTAGTGGTTGGGTGTTCTTGCTTGGAGGAGGTGCCATTTCTTGGGCTTCCAAAAAGCGAGACATGTATTACACATTCTACAATGGAATCGAGTTTGTAGCATTGGGTAGCTGCTGGAAAAGAAGCGAAGTGGCTTCGAAACTTGATATATGAGATTCCATTATGGCCAAAACCGATATCACCAATGTCTATCCATTGTGATAGTGCCGCCACCTTGGCTAGGGCCTATAGTCGATTTATAATGGCAAGTCTAGACACTTGGGTGTCGGACATAGTATGATTCGGGAGTTAATCATGAATGGTGTGATATCGGTTGAGTTTGTTCGGTCGCAACAAAATTTGGCTGACCATTTGACGAAGGGGTTAGCCAGAGACTTGGTAAATAAGTCTGCAATGGGAATGGGATTAAAGTCCATTTAATCCTCTAATTGTGAGATACCCAATTCCCTTCTAATACAACGTTAGAAGCTTGAATTCAATGTGGAAAGCTCACAGTTGGAGATTGGAACACATGTTATTATCTTTCCCAAGGTATGTGTTCGGACACATGCAAGTAAAGGTTAGGTTGAAGAATATCTTCTTAATAGTTCCTTTGAAAAATTGCAAATGCAGGTGCAAGATTAAAAGGAATTACCTATGTGGACATGAAGTTTTGCCGCTTCAAGAAGCTAGGACTTGGCTTCCTATATGTTCACTATTGGATATGGACACATGGCTTGTAATAGTGTCAAGATTAAACAAAGAGAATTGTACTGAACTTATGTGTATAGTATCTTCAGGTATTCATATGAGTTGACGGGTTCAATCGTTACGACACCCCGATTCTCGAGTATTTGAAATGTGTATTATACTAAGATGAAAATTCAATCGCAAGACATTTTCATTTATGCATTCGTTTGTTTCGTTATTTATAAAGTTTAGTAAATCAAAGGATTACACTAAAATGGAGGGGATTTGTTGGTGATTTTAGTGTCATCAACTTGTTTTATTGTAATGATGATTTACTAGAGATCAATGTGATTCGTATTAGACTCGGATACGAGTAAGGGAAAGTGTGGAGTACACACTCGTTTGAGCTAAAACGAAGTCAACCTCGATAAAGAAGTAAAAGTTAAAGGGTAGCACATTTTGCTGATGTGCTCGGCCGAGCAGAGTCCTTGACTCGGCCGAGCAGAGCTTAGCAGATTGGCCAAGTTTCTGGAGTGTCATGCTCGGCCGAGGCATGTGCCTTGCTCGGCCGAGCAGTATGAACAACACGGCCGTGCAGTTTAAATGACACGGCCGTGCAGCTTGGCAGAATTTCACTAGACATGTGTGCTCGGCCGAGCGAGTCCCTTGACTCGGCCGAGCAGTTCCTGAACAGGTGCCAGTTCAAACTGAAAAGACACATCGCTTGGCTAAAGTCGTGTCTTTTGGTTATACTCTTTTACTGATACCTCTCCATCTGTATATATACAGATATTGATCTCATTTGTACATACATGGAAAACACAAGTGATACAACAATAACGAAAGCAAAACAATTCTCTAGTTTTTTATTTGTTCTCTTTGTCTAGAAAACAAATTGCGTGATTGTCTTATCCCAATAAAGATTTTGTGTAACCCAGGCATTAAGGGTCGAAATACTTTATTCGGAAAGTGGATTATACACGATTCAATCACATATCCGGCCTCTGTATCAAGATCAAGACCCATATTTCCCCTACAAAGGGTAATGTAGGAGGGCAGAAATGGGAAGGGGTAGGAGGGACGAACAGAGGGCAGGTGAAGGGGAAGATAGGTGGACAGAGGGTGGGGGGAAGAGGAAGGAAAGGCGGGGAGGGGTGGTCTGGTTCGGGAGTAGGGGATGAAAGGTGGACATAGGGCGGGGGAAGAGGAAGGAAGGGTGTACTTCAATTTTTTTTTTTTTTTTTAATAAAACTCACTTGTTATATTTACAATAATTATTCACTTAATATTGTCCATTCCACATTCTTTACCCCTATCAACTAATTGTAGTCTCATTTTTTTTTATCCAGGTACTCGTTGAATATGTACCAATGATCGGGGTTTGAGAATATGTCAAATTATACTCTTTTTATTTTATTTGAAATTGCAAAAACTATAATTTTGAATGTCCTAATTAAAATTATAAAATCCTAAAGTTTTAAATACTTTTAAATATTGAGGCCCACTTGTAATATTCACATCAATTCAAATCTATTATTTCTCTTCCCACTATCTCTGTTCTACCCTATTATTAATATTCACAATGAAAGAAATATACTCCGTGATTATCTTATTTACTTTCTACCAATATATACAAGAATTTCCTAACAAATCATCTCCCATATTAACGGGATACACATCCCTTATATGATGGGATTACTATCACTAACTTACCACTAATCTAGTCATTTAATTAATCTAAATATAACAAACTACAATTACTCTAAAATACATATTCTAACACTCCCCTTCAGTCGAAACGGGAGGAGGCCGGACATTTAGACTGATCTGAAATTCATCAAACAATACAAGTGGGAGGCTCTTCGTAAATATGTCCGCAATCTGGAATCGGGACGGAACATGTAGGACACGAACTTGGCCACGAGCCACTTTTTCCCGGACAAAATGAATGTCCATCTCGATGTGTTTCGTACGCTGATGTTGAACAGGATTACCGAAAAGATAGACGACACTCACATTATCACAATATACAAGCGTAGCTTTGTGAATTAGACAATGGAGTTCCAATAGTAAGTTGCGTAGCCAGCAAGACTCCGAAACAGCATTAGCGACACCCCGGTACTCCGCTTCGGCACTCGAACGAGAAAGTGTGGGTTGCCGTTTGGAGGACCAAGATATAAGATTATCTCCCAAGAATACACAGTAGCCTGAGTGGATCGACGAGTATCAGGACAACCACCCCAATCGGCATCGGTGTAAGAAAGAAGAGTTGATGTAGTGGACGGAGTGAGATGTAAACCGAGTGTGAGAGTACCCTGGAGATACCAAATTATCCTCTTTAATGCATTCATGTGAGCTACCATCGGATTATGCATAAAGAGACATATCTGTTGGATCGCATATGAAATATCCGGCCGTGTGAAAGTGAGATACTGTAAGGCACCCGCAAGACTATGGTATAAGAACGGGTCACTGAATGGGACGAACGAAGTAGAGCTCAATTTCGATTTCGTATCAACTGGAGTAGAGGCATGTTTGCAAGTTGACATCCCAGCTCGATGAATGATATCTTCTGCATATTTACGTTGTGAAAGAAATAATCCCTTAGCAGAGCGGACCACAGCTATGCCCAAAAAATAGCTCAAGGAACCCAAGTCTTTCATAGCAAATTTCGAACCCAGAAGAGACATAATAGACTTCTGTAGAGCATCCGAGGAGGCCGTTAGGATGATATCATCAACATATAGAATTATATAAGCTGTATTCCCATTTTGATGATAAATAAATAGTGAGTTGTCGAACCGATTATTTGTGAAGCCAATAGAAGATACAAAATCTGCAAACCTCTTGTACCATGCCCGGGGGGCTTGTTTAAAACCATAGAGAGATTTCATTAACAAGCAAACATGATTCGGAAAACGAGAATCCCGATATCCAACCGGCTGATGCATATACACAGTTTCCCGGAGCTCACCATGAAGGAAGACATTATTAACATCTAACTGATGCAATACCCAATTTTTAGAAAGTGCCAAACTAAGAACAAGACTGATCGTTGCCGGTTTAACCACTGGGCTAAACGTCTCGCCACAATCCACACCAACCTGTTGAGTTTTCCCATCACCTACAAGACGGTCTTTATGCCTCTCAAAAGAACCATCAGATCGAGATTTATGAGAAAATATCCACATGGAAAGAATAATATTAACCTCAGGAGGACGAGGTACTAACACCCAAGTATTATTTTTAATAAGAGCATTAAATTCATCGTCCATTGCTAGTTTCCAATTAGGGTCACGAAGAGCAGAGACGGGATTAACAGGAATAGGGGATTTTGACACACTTGACTGGAAACAGTATTTAGGTTTGGGTTTAAAAATTCCAGACTGACTTCTTGTAGTGGGTCTATGGTTAGGTTGAGTGTGGGTTGAATTATTATGTCTTTGGTGGGCTGTTTGGCGGACCATTTTAAGAATTATGAGGAGCAGGAGGCGGCCCAAAAACTGGACCAGAAGAAGAGGGTTGGCCCAAATCAGTTTGTGAGGGCGCTGGACTGCCAAAATTTTGGGCTAAGGGTGTGGAGACCCCGACCCGGAACCTAACACGTGTCCCGAGCGGGAGCGTCCCCAAACTAACTCAAACCCGACTAAATTTTTAAAACTTTAATTTAACTTGCACACTTAACAATACTTGACATAACCATTACAAACTAACTCCATTCACCTCCACTTGGAGGAAGAGTTGAACAACCTTTCAAAGTAATAACCTGTTTTAGTTACAAAAGATTTAGGATATAACGTTGAACCAAGTTTTTATATACACAAACCCCCAGGAAGGAGTAACACCCAAAATACAACTTTCAACGCCAACCTATACATACCCCGACAATTCCAAAAGACAACTTCCAAACTCCTTTTCGTCCTTACTAGGCTGGTCCGCCTGTCTCGGGATCTAAAAACATTAAAGGAAGAGGGGTGAGAATAGATCTCAGCAAGCTATTATGAATGCAGCAATATGCCAAGTAAGATGCAAAACATAACAAGGTGCATATAACACATTGGAAAAGCCGTAAACACATTACATTACCTTGGTTTACCTTTTTCCGTCTGACCAATAAGTCGTACAACATCGGGAGATAAAACTCCACTCATTTGTGAACTACTTAAGCATTATTCACATCTTATAAGACCCATTTTTCAGGGAACCATATAAGATACTAGCAACTCTGTAAGGCTTTTGGCTCAATACAGATGCTATAACCCCACTCTGTGGCCACAGAAGGGGACAGTCACAGGTATAACGTAATCCGATCACATTGGGTCACGCTTTCCATAATTGATCGTATTCCGCTATACCCCTAACATCAGCTGATTAACACAAGTCCAAGCACATAATAGTTACTTGAAATAAAATCTACCAAGGGGATAAGAAATATAATAACATGGTAATTCATACTCATGTTCAAATCAATACCATAGTGTAACATACATTTCATACACCATTTATATCACAAACCATGGATATGAATTCAAGTGAGGCTACAATGCATCATAAACTAGCCATACATGATCAATGTGGAATAATACATTACCCCAAAAAGGGTCCAAGATAAATTTACCAAGTTGGAGTTTCTTTGGTGAAGTTGCCAAACAAGGCTGCCAAGCATTTTCCGAACAATATTTAAACTACTTCCACTATTCCATTTTAACCAATTAAGACATCATGATGTAGCCAAAGTGTTCTACTTTAATCTTAGTTAAAGAGGGTTCAATTATGTTCTAGGTTGAATAGGTTTCTACTGCTTGAAGAACGGTTCAGGGTTGACAGGGCATGGCACGACTCGTGCCCTATGGCACGACTCGTGCCATTTCAACCCCAAACTAATCAGCACGGTTGGCCAAGCTTTCCGCGAGTCGTTTACACGAATGGGCCATGGGCACGACTCGTGCTAAGGGGCATGACTCGTGCCATGGCCAAAATCAGGCATCAGCAACAGAGCTTCAGCAGCAACCCAAAAACCAACTAACCAAAACCCATTTTTACTCTGTTTTGGAAACATAAAAAGGTTACTATCTTTATCAAAATTTCACACCAACCATCCCAACCAAACTAAGATAGGCCTAAACCACTTAATACTTAGTTATTTTACACATTACAATAACACATTCATGTTAAACATCCTTATTTCAATTTAACCTATACCCTTTTACCCTTTATCAACTTCCATGAACATCAACACTATATTTAGGTCATTAACCAACTTCTCAACCCCAAGAAAGTGTTCCAATATACCAAACAACCATTATAACAAACAATATCAACATTTAAACATTTCATGAGCAAGTTTTGAAGGGAAGTCATAATAACTCACCTTAACAACACGAGATGAAATAACTATTTTTCTGGCTTGATGCGCTCCCCTCGACGCCACGAACAAGAATATGCAAATGGATCGTAAAATGAGAAGGAATTGGAATTGTTATGATTTTTGGGAGGAAGGATTTAGAAATGGGTTATCCATGGAGGATTTTGAGGAGGTTGAAGAAGATGATGAAGAAGGTATGGGGAGGTATGGCCTCCTTTGACTAGTTAAAAGGGGAATCCTTTCTACTTTATTCAATTAAGTCCCCCAATGTCTAAAGAATGCAACTAACACCTCAACTTATAATCTTTACACAACACACCTTGACCACTTATAATATTTTATTTATTTTCAATTATTATAACTTCATTCCAACACTTTATATTATTTCCAATTAAACCCTAAAGCTTTAAAAGTTATTTCATAACCATCCTAACTTTTCATAAACAGACAAAGACATAAAATGAGCACATAAAGTCAACAAATAGCATAAAATGCATATAATAGGATGCTAAAATAGTGCCTAGGGTTAGGGTCGTTACACTCACTCCCCCTTAAAGAAAATTTGCCCCAAATTTTAAGAGGACTTACTTGTACGCTCAAACAACCAAGGATATTTCTCTCTCATTTTCGACTCTAGCTCCCACGTTGCTTCCTCAATGGTATGATTCTTCCATAGGATCTTCACTATCGGAATGCTCTTAGTTCTTAATTCTTTAACTTGAAACTCCAAGACTCTCAACGGTTCTTCAACATATGACATATCCGCTTGAATCTCTTCGGGAGGAGAACTCAAAACATGGGAGGGATCATGACATTACTTCCTCAACATGGAAACATGAAACACATCATGAAGTAATGAAAAGGATGGAGGCAACGCTAACCGATAAGCCAAATCCCCAATCTTTTCTAAAATCTCAAATGGACCAACAAATCTCGGAGCCAATTTACCCTTATTACCAAATCTTTTAATTCCTGTCCTCGGGGAGACCTTTAAAAACACGAAGTCACCAACTTGAAAAGATAAGTCTCGTCTTCTATTGTCGGCGTAGCTTTTCTGTCTACTCTGAGCTGTCTTCAATCTATCACGGATCACCTTGATTTTCTCCGTTGAATCTCTAACCAAATCCGGTCCCCAAAGCCTTGCTTCACCAACCTCATCCCAACACATAGGAGATCTACACTTCCTACCATACAACGCCTCATATGGAGCCATCTCAATACTAGACTGATAACTGTTGTTGTAAGCAAACTCAACTAATGGTAGATGATCTTCCCAAGACAATTGAAAATCCATCACATAAGCCCGTAACATATCCTCAAGTATCTGAATGGTTCTCTCAGACTGACCGTCGGTTTGAGGATGGAATGCCGTACTAAAACATAGTTTGGAACCCAAAGCTTCATGCAATGCTCTCCAAAATCTCGAAGTGAATCTCGGATCTCGATCTGAAATAATGCTAATGGGAACTCCATGGAGTCTAACAATTTCCTTCATATATAACTGAGCTAACCTCTCCATCGAAAACTTAGTTGACACGGGAAGAAAATGAGCCGATTTCGTCAATCTATCCACGATAACCCAAATAACATCCATCTTCTTAGCGGTAAGAGGCAAACCCGTTACAAAATCCATTGAAATCCCTTCCCATTTCCACTCCGGAATGTCTAATGGTTGAAGTAGCCCCGCCGGTCTTTGATGCTCGGCCTTGATTTGTTGACAAGTTAAACATTTAGACACGAAATCCGCTATCTCTCTCTTCATCCCATTCCACCAATACCCACATTTGAAGTCTTGATACATTTTCGTACTACCCGGGTGAATGGCAAACTTGGACTTATGACCATCCTCTAGAACACGTCTCTTGATTTTCGGTGATGAAGGAACACAAATTCGGCCTTAAAAAGTTAAAATTCCATCTCTATTTAACGCAAACTCCTCGGCTTTCCCATCTTGCACTTGGCCCAAAATTTTCTTTAACTCCGGATCACTCTGTTGAGCTTCCTTCAAATCCCCATACAAAGTAGGAACTGCTCGCACATTCGCAATTATTATTTCACTCCTCAACTCTCGGGAACTCAAAGTTGACACATAAGCCTTTCGGCTAATCGCATCTGCCACAACATTTGCCTTCCCCGGATGATATAAAATCACACAATCAAAATCCTTTAAGAACTCTAACCATCTCCTTTGTCGGTTATTCAACTCCTTTTGTGTGAACAAATACTTCAAACTCTTATGGTCGGTGAAAATCTCAAATTTCGCCCCATAAAGGTAATGTTTCCATTTATACAACGCAAACACAATCGCGGCCAATTCCATGTCATGAGTAGGGTAATTCTGTTCTGCCGGTGATAACTTCCTAGAGGCATACACAACCACTTTCCCATTTTGCATTAGTACACATTCCAACCCTGCCTTCGAGGCATCACTGTAAATGACAAAATTCTCGCAACCATCCGGAAGAGTAAGAACGGGAGCCAATGTCAACCTTTTCTTCAACTCATTGAAACATGCTTCGCATTTGAAATCCCATACAAAAGATACATCTTTCCGAGTCAACCTTGTCAAGGGAGTTGCAATTCGAGAAAAACCCTCAATAAACCTTCGATAATACCCCGCCAAATCGAGAAAGCTACGAACCTCAGTCACAGTTGAAGGTTGCTTCCAATTGACTACGACTTCGATTTTTGAAGGATCCACGTAAATCCCCGAACTAGATACCACGTGCCCCAAGAAAGAGATCTGCTCAAGCCAAAACTCGCACTTGCTGAACTTAGCGAACAACTGCTTCTCACGAAGAACTGATAAGACAATCCTCAAATGATTTTCATGCTCCTCTCGGGACTTAGAGTAAACAAGGATGTCGTCTATGAATACCACTACAAAGCTGTCAAGATACGACTTGAAGATACAGTTCATCATATCCATGAATACAGCCAGAGCATTAGTCAACCCGAAAGGCATCACAACGAACTCATAGTGACCATATCTCGTTCTGAAGGCTGTCTTTGCAATATCATCCGGTCTAATCTTCAACTGATGGTATCTGCTTCTCAAATCAAGTTTAGAATAGATCACGGAACCTTGAAGTTGGTCAAACAAATCATCTATATGAGGAAGAGGGTATTTATTCTTTATGGTTGCTTGGTTTAACAAACGATAATCGATACATAATCTCAAGGAACCATCCTTCTTCCAAACAAATAAAACCGGTGCTCCCCACGGTGACACACTTGGGCGAATAAAACCCTGGTCTAGCAATTCTTGCAACTGAATCTTCAACTCTTTTAATTCAGCCGGAGCCATTCTATAGGGTGCTTTAGAAATAGGTGCGGTACCGGGCACTAAGTCAATTCAAAACTCTACCACACGATTCGGAGGCATAGAATACTCCCTTGAAAACACATCACTAAATTCATTAACCACCGGGACATGAGCTAATTCAGGGGATTTCTTACTTGAATCTACCACATAATCCAAGTACCCCGCACACCCCTTAGATAGCATTTTCCTAGCCTTTAAAGCAGAAATAACATGTACACCGAACATAGATTTGTCCGCATCAAAAACAAAAGTAGGCACATCAGGCATAGCAAATGAGACTCGCTTCCTACGACAGTCTACCAAAGCATGACACTGACTCAACCAATCAATCCCAAGAATCACATCAAAGTCACGGATTGGTAACTCTACCAAATCCACTGGCAATACATGCCCACACATAGTCACATCACAACCATGATAGATCAAAGAAGATGCGAGGCACTCTCCCATAGGAGTAGAAACCTCCAACACATAAGGCATTGATTCAGGCAATTTATGCAATGCAAATGCAAAATGAGATGCCACAAAAGAATGGGAAGACCCGGGATCTATAAGGATGCGGGCCTTAACTCCTGAGACAGGGACTATACCTCTAATGACGGCATTAGGATCGACCTCTCCTCTACCCAAGGCAAACACTTGCCCTTGCACTCTATCCTTAGGTTTCCCTTCGTTATCTCTCTTCACACCACCACCTTGTCCCCCTTGTCCGCTACCCGAAGCTTGATTCCGTTGCCACTTAGGACAATTCTTCCTGAAATGACCTGTTGCCCCACACTCTAAATATTTTCCTTGTTTGCTCCAATACCTATCCTTAGAGTGTCCAACCTTCTTGAAAAATCCACACACTGTCCCAAACTGACTTGAAGTCGAACGGTTTATCGAAGCCGCCGTATTTCCTCCTTTGCCTGCCCCTGGGGCTGATGACCTTTCAGATTGGTAGTTGATGAAGTCATGCGTCAACAACTGCTTCCTGAACTCCACCCTTAACCCTTTCACAAACCGGTAGACCCGTCTCCCTTCTTCCGGCACCAAATGAGGACAGTATCGGGCTAACTCTGTAAACTTTGCAGAATACTGTGCTATGGTCATTGTCCCTTGCTCCAATTTCAAAAACTCGACCTCCTTCTTGTCCCTTGTAACCACTAGAATGAAATGATCCCAGAACTTGCGTGTGAAGTTCTCCCACTTCTGCGGTGTATGGTCCCGATCCCAGTCATCCTTCACTACTTTCCACCAATGTTCAGCAGGTCCTTCTAACTTGAAGACAATACATCTCACCTTATCTGCATCCGGGCTCTCCATTGCTGCGAACATCTTATTCATAGACTCAAGCCATCTCTCTGCCTTCAACGGATCCGAATCCCCATTGAAACTCGGGGGTGCCATCTTCACAACTTTCTCTAGGCCGTGCCCTTGTCTACCTTTCGGTTTCTGTTGAGCCCTACCTTGATTTGCCATATTTTGTAGAAATACTCGGAACATGTCCATCATTTCTGCATTCGGATTACCAATATTGCCCAAAGCCCGAGCCTGATCATCATCATTCCCCGCCATTAGAACAAACTCCTTCATTAAACACTCGACGTCAGTTATCGCACACTCTCACTTAACTAGACCTCTACCCTTGAACTCTAAACCGAGCTTTGATACCAACTGTGGAGACCCCGACCCGGAACCTAACACGTGTCACGAGCGGGAGCGTCCACAAACTAACTCAAACCCGACTAAATTTTTAAAACTTTAATTTAACTTGCACACTTAAACATACTTGACATAACCATTACAAACTAACTCCATTCACCTCCACTTGGAGGAAGAGTTGAACAACCTTTCAAAGTAATAACCTGTTTTAGTTACAAAAGATTTAGGATATAACATTGAACCAAGTTTTTATATACACAAACCCCCAGGAAGGAGTAACACCCAAAATACAACTTTCAACACCAACCTATACATACCCCGACAATCCCAAAAGACAACTTCCAAACTCCTTTTCGTCATTACTAGGCTGGTCCGCCTGTCTCGAGATCTAAAAACATTAAAGGGAGAGGGGTGAGAATAAATCTCAGCAAGCTATTATGAATGCAGCAATATGCCAAGTAAGATGCAAAACATAACAAGGTGCATATAACACATTGGAAAAGCCGTAAACACATTACATTACCTTGGTTTACCTTTTCCCGTCTGACCAATAAGTCGTACAACATCGGGAGATAAAACTCCACTCATTTGTGAACTGCTTAAGCATTATTCACATCTTATAAGACCCATTTTTCAGGGAACCATATAAGATACTAGCAACTCTGTAAGGCTTTTGGCTCAATACAGATGCTATAACCCCACTCTGTGGCCACAGAAGGGGACAATCACAGGTATAACGTAATCCGATTACATTAGGTCACACTTTCCATAATTGATCGTATTCCGCTATACCCCTAACATCAGCTGATTAACACAAGTCCAAGCACATAATAGTTACTTGAAATAAAATCCACCAAGGGGATAAGAAATATAATAACATGGTAATTCATACTCATGTTAAATCAATACCATAGTGTAACATACATTTCATACACCATTTATATCACAAACCATGGATATGAATTCAAGTGAGGCTACAATGCATCATAAACTAGCCATACATGATCAATGTGGAACAATACATTACCCCAAAAAGGGTCCAAGATCAATTTACAAAGTTGGAGTCACTTTGGTGAAGTTGCCAAACAAGGATGCCAAGCATTTTCCGAACAATATTTAAACTACTTCCACTATTCCATTTTAACCAATTAAGACATCATGATGTAGCCAAAGTGTTCTACTTTAATCTTAGTTAAAGAGGGTTCAATTATGTTCTAGGTTGAATAGGTTTCTACTGCTTGAAGAACGGTTCAGGGTTGACAGGGCATGGCACGACTCGTGCCCTATGACACGACTCGTGCCATTTCATCCCCAAACTAATCAGCATGGTTGGCCAAGATTTCCACAAGTCATTTACACGAATGGGCCATGGGCACGACTCATGCCAAGGGGCATGACTCGTGCCACGACCAAAATCAGGCATCAGCAACAGAGCTTCAGCAGCAACCCAAAAACCAACTAACCAAAACCCATTTTTACTCTGTTTTGGAAACATAAAAAGGTTACTATCTTTATCAAAATTTCACACCAACCATCCCAACCAAACTAAGATAGGCCTAAACCACTTACTACTTAGTTATTTTACACATTACACTACCACATTCATGTTAAACCTCCTTATTTCAATTTAACCTATACCCTTTTACCCTTTATCAACTTCCATGAACATCAACACTATATTTAGGTCATTAACCAACTTCTCAACCCCAAGAAAGTGTTCCAATATACCAAACAACCATTATAACAAACAATATCAATATTTAAACATTTCATGAGCAAGTTTTGAAGGAAATTCATAATAACTCACCTTAACAACACGAGATGAAATAACTATTTTTCCGGCTTGATGCGGTCCCCTGGACGCCACGAACAAGAATATGCAAACGGATCGTAAAATGAGAAGGAATTGGAATTGTTATGATTTTTGGGAGGAAGGATTTAGAAATGGGTTTTCCATGGAGGATTTTGAGGAGGTTGAAGAAGATGATGAAGAAGGTATGGGGAGGTATGGCCTCCTTTGACTAGTTAAAAGGGGAAGCCTTTCTACTTTATTCAATTAAGTGCCCCAATGTCTAAAGAATGTAACTAACACCTCAACTTATAATCTTTACACAACACACCTTGACCACTTATAATATTTTATTTATTTTCAATTATTATAACTTCATTCCAACACTTTATCTTATTTCCAATTAAACCCTAAAGCTTTAAAAGTTATTTCATAACCATCCTAACTTTTCATAAACAGTCAAAGACATAAAATGAGCACATAAAGTCAACAAATAGCATAAAATGCATATAATAGGATGCTAAAATAGTTCCTAGGGTTAAGGTCATTACAAAGGGGGCGGCAGAAGGGACAGGTAAGTGGGCCACATTTGGGTTTATTGGAACAGCAGGCCTAGTGCATGAAATGGGCTGTTCCACATTGGATTGGGTCACCAATTGGTAGATCACGGCGGGAGAAAGTCCAGACCGAAGAAAATCATATGACTGAGGTGTAGGATTATGTAGAGAAGAAAACGGAAATCTCGACTCATCAAAAATAACATGACGACTCAAAATAATTTTCTTAGAACTCAAATCATAACACATATACCCCCTATGATTTCTAGGATATCCCAGGAACACACAAGGTGAGGAACGTGGTTGAAGTTTGTGTATGGTAGTAGATGGACGGAGAGGATAACATAAACACCCAAATACCCTCAAATGAGAATACGCGGGAACCCGATTATATAAGATATGTAAAGGGCAATTGTATGCCAAATTTTTAACCGGAAGAATGTTAAGAAGATGTGTGGACATTTGTAAGGCATGGTGCCAAAAATTTGGAGTTAACGAGGCATGAACAAGTAATGTACGAACCATATTATTAGTTGTACGAATTTTTCGTTCGGCTTTGCCATTTTGTGGTGAAGTATATGGACAAGACAAGCGAAAAGATAACCTTGGCTAGATGAAAAAGATGAAGGAGACTTGACGGAAGATGAAAAAGTAGACGTGATTGGGTAGAGCTCCCCTTGGCTATCACATCTCATAAGAAGCTTCCCCGTCCGGAAATCCTTCAAAGAAAAACCGAAAGGGTCAAACTCAACAGTGACGAAATTATCACGAGTAAATTTTCGGACAGAAATGAGGTTTTTAACTATAAGAGGAGCATGAAGAATATTTTTAAACGAAGGGGAGGGGATGGAGGAGACAAATTAGTATGACCAACACCCTTAATTGGAATAAGACTACCATTTCCTACGACAATACCTTTATTATTAATGCCCATATTAAAATAAGACTTGAGCGTACCTTATCCGAGGTCATATGATTCGTTGCTCTAGTGTCCATTAGCCAATTAACCTCCGACGGATTTAGCGACATAGTATGCATATCAGAGTCAATATTCGTAGGAACGGACATAGTAGATGCTGCATAGACTTGAGGAGTACGGTTGTTTAGGGGTGTGCTCGGTCCGGTTTGGTTCGGTTTTCGGCTAAAATCGAAACCGAACCGAAAGATATCGGTTTTTGTATTTTAAAACCATTAAGCTTCGGTTTTATTCGGTTTCGGTTTGGTGTCGATTTGGTTCGGTGTCGTTCGGTTTCAACAAGATGAGAAGAACATGCATATATTGATGGTTGGATTATGATAGTTACATTCAGTAAGATGAAATTTATTAATCACTCATTTGGTTTTTTCGGTCCGGTTTTCTCGGTTTCGGTCCGGTTTTTTTCGGTTTTCCGGTTTTGTTGCACACCCCTGCGGTTGTTCCGGACCGGACGAGGACCAAGTAAACCAGATTGAAACTGAGAAGTAGGGTCATGTTGTTGAAATGTGGGCCTAGCCCAATTCATGGTGGGATATGGACAAGGGGGCATGGCCCAAGGCCATTGTTGAGTCCACGGCTGTTGTGGCCAACCATAGGAATTTGTTCTTTGCTGCTGTTGGTTCTTGCCAAATTGATTTCGACCACCCCCACTATTGCTTCCTCCACCGCCTGACCTTGCTGCAGCCCCATGATCTTCTTTATTCCCTTTATTTCCTCCCCCATTTTTCTTGTTATTCTGGCCCTGTCCCTTTCTTCCTCCTCCATTCCCACGACCGTGTCCCCCAAAATCAGAAAACATAACAGAGTCCTCGGCATGCCTCGGTTGAGCCGAGACCATGGCAGAGTGATTGGAGGTGGCGGCCTTCTTGGAAAGACCTGATTCTTCCAAGATGAGCATAGAGCGGGCTTGTGAGAAAGTCGGAAGAGGATCCTTTTGCTGAATAAGGGTGCCCACGCCATTGCAGGCTTCGTTAAGACTGACAACCAACTGTTGTAGGACCATCATACTATCAAAAATGGGTGCGCTGACATTCTTGAGTTGGTCACCCAAGGACTTCAAATGCTGGCAATATGTCGAGGCATTGGTGAATTCCTCCATCGTGGTAGAAGAGAATTCTTGTTCGAGAGAGACTGCCCGAGAATTTTTATTGTCTTAAAAAATATCTCGTAGTCTCTCCCAATCTTTCATTGCCGTTGCACCCAGAAAGAGAATTGTTTGAAGAAGATCATTCGAGATGGTCGAATAGATCCACTTCAACACAATCGCATCCAAAGTATCCCATAATTCTTGTTCTTCATCTGTAGAGGGAGCTTTTACCTTGTCAGATGAAATTATGTGATGTAGTACCTTACACGACTTGGCATGGTTGCGGAAGAGTTTTGCCTATATCGAGTATTGCACGTTTTCCAACTCCAGAATCATAGGAACATCGTTCCTAACATTCGACACAGCAAAAGCGGGATGAAAACATGGCTTTGATGATGACATAGTGGCAGCCTCTAGAGGGAGGCGGACACGAGGAAGAAAGAAAAAGAAAAGAACGACGAAGTGGTACCATGCTGCGGAAACGAGAGAAAGAGATCATAACCTATCGTGATACCATGAAAGAAATATACTCCGTGATTATCTTATTTACTTTCTACCAATATATACAAGAATTCCCTAACAAATCATCTCCCATATTTACGGGATACACATCCCTTATATGATGAGATTACTATCACTACCTTACCACTAATCTAGTCATTTAATTAATCTAAATATAACAAACTACAATTACTCTAAAACACATATTCTAACACAAAACAATTTAATATTTTATATTCTCTTTTAATCACCGTGTCCAACATTTTTTTATTTATTTTTTTGATCTTGTTGGCGGTAGCCAGGTGAAATAGAACTCATATTCAACCCGTTAAGGTTGTCCCTAGTTCCTTACCCTAAATCGATCACATGATTATAACCGCACAAACTCCAAATTCGTATTATTAATAATTTATATATTATAAAAATTTGACTGTTATACAATTAAACTGCACAAATTCCAAATTTATTGTTTTTGACACGGATAGTATGACATAATAACGGACAACAACAAAATTTCATGATCTAAGTATTCAAAGATATGCGGCTGAGATGAACTCGATAAAATGAGAGTTGGGATTATTTTCTTGAAACGATGTTTGTTGGGCCCACAAAAATATAACACCCATCTCGACGTTCATCTCGTCTATTAAGTTGATGCAACCAAATTGAAGAATTTGTAGCTAGGACTGTTCAGACACTTGTGTGCAACTTTGATCACACAAGTGTCTAAAGAACTTTCTTGACAACTTCACACACACACACACACACGACAGCAGTAAATAAATTGCAGCGGAATAAGATAAATGATTTAAACACTTCAGTAAAAATCACTTGCTGAAAAACCTTTTATAAAACACAATTTTATTGGGAACAAGTTGTTAAGAAAGAAAACTTACAATGAAAGGAAGATAAAAGACTACGAAAAGATCAAAGTCATTCTAAAATCAAAACACGAAAATATAAAATCAATCTTGAGGTATAATCTTGTAAACTTCAAGAACGAAACAAAGGACTCTTGCGAAACCAGAATACTCCGTTTGAACTCTTAGAATCCGTGATTACACAATGAGGCCTAAATATATACTCCCTCCGTCCCGCCCGATGCTTCACCATTTTGATTAAGCACGTAAATTAAGAAAAATGATGAGTGGGAGAAGGGTTGTGAGAGGGAAGAAGTGAGTGGATATGACAAGTGGGGTCCACAATTTAAATATGTGAGAGGGAAAAGCTAGTGTATATGACAAGTGGGCCCCACAATTTAAGTACTCCCTCCGTCCCAAGAAAAGCTACACCAATTAGCCAAAAGGGCGTCCCGTTAGAAGCTTCACCTTTCCTAAAACGGACAATGTTTATTAATATTCTATTATACCCACTAACTTTTCTCTCTCACACAATTATTTATGGGTCCCACTTGTCATATCCACTCACTTCTTCCCTCTCACAACCCTTCTCTCACTTCCATTATTTTTGAATATAAATATTGCTTTCTTAATGTTTGTGCCAAGCCAAAATGGTGAACCTTTTCTTGGGACGGAGGGAGTATGTGAGAGGAAAAAGTGAGTGGGGTTGACAAATGGGGCCCACAATTATTACTATTTTAGGAAAGCTGAAGCTTCCACTACAAGGAAAATCGATTTTAGCTACGACAAATTCCGTAGCTAAAATGAAGATTCCGTAGCTAAATCGTGTTTAGAGACGGATTTGTTCCGTAGCTATTCTGTGGGTGCAGGTTCATCGCTAAATTGGGCGTCGCTATTTTGTAGCTGTTTTAGAGACAGACATATCCGTCTCTAAATTAGAGACGGACATATCCGTCTCTAATTTAGAGACAGATAATTCTGTCTCTAATTTAGAGACAGGCAATTCTGTCTCTAAATTCAGCTACTGAATAGCTACAAATATATTAGCAACAAACATGCACCCACGAATTAGCTACAGAATTAGTATGTCACTGATTTAAATTTAGAGACGGAAAATTATTTGTCGCTAATTTGCCAATTTTTTTAAAAAAAATATATTCAGCACAAATATATATTTAAAAATATATTTTAATATATTTTTAAAAATATATAATATATGCTGAATAATTTTTTTATATAAATTAATTTATAATGTTACATAAATTAATACAATAATAATTAAACTAATATAAAATTAAAGATAAAAATAATCTAGTATATTGAAAAATGTCAAAAATACATCAATTGAAAAATGTCAAAATACATCAATTAAAATATTAAAATACATTAATTACATTTACATTTTCAAAATAAATTACAAATCTTTCAAAACACAAAAAAATAATACATATCAACCACTTTATGGATCACTACCAACACTGCCACTAACACCGCCAGTCACTGCCGTCCGTCACTGTTGCGGCCCCGCCCACCACCACCACCAAGAAAATGCAGATCTAGAAAATCAAACACATGAAACACAATCAGAGAGAGCGAGAGGGAGAGACTAACCCAGAATTGAACGTTCCAATTATCCATTCCCACCCAGCAATTGTGCTTGCGACCCAGATCTGGAGAGAAAGTGAGAGAGAGAAACCTTTACCTGAAGAAAGAGAGAGAGAGAGACAGAGATAGAGGGAGATGAGGGGGTTGACGGCGTAGGGTTTTGAGAGAGAATGAGGGAGGCGGTGAAGGGGTGATTAAGGGTAGAGCAGAGGCGGAGATCGTCGGTGGTTGCGGAGATGGCAGAGGTAGCCGTGGTGTCGGCGGCGACGTCAATGGCGTTGGAGGAGGTTGGTGAAGGTGAGGCGACGAAATGGAAGAGGGGTGGTAGAAGAAGAGGGTGAGGCGTGACGGGGGGAGGCGAATAGGAGGGAGACGGTGGGGAGCTTGGGGTGAGAGACGGTGAGGGAGCTGAGGAAATGAGAGAGAGAGAAAACGGTGGTAATTTGAAAATGAAGAGAGAGAGAGAGAGGAGGAGAGAAATAGGGAGAGGGATATTAATTGGTTTTGTTTGAATTATTGTGGGTTGTTGGATTGAATGTATTGAATGGCCAGATTTTGCTTGGCTCATGATACGCGTGAAATTTAAAAATCCAATCAATTAATGCCACATCACATGCTTATATTTATTTCACACTATATTATACACTAGCTAAAATATTTATGCCTAATATTAAGAATAATAATATTTATTATTAATAATATTTATTAATAAATTATTAATTATATAATTAATTAATTAATACAAATATTAATTATATAAACAGTAATAATATTAATAATAGTATTAATAATAATTAGTAATTTTTATTATTTTTTATTGAATAGGAAAAGTATTTTAGATTTTTTTATTACAGAAATTTATAAAAAGTTATCTAAAATATTTACATGCTTTTATTTGATTTACCCAAAATTTTAGTTATATTAGTATGCCTAATATCAAGAATAATAACATTATCATATAATTAGTAATAATACTTAATAATAAGACTAATAATGATGTTATTGTTAATTATTCAATTATATAATTGAATATATTAATAATTATTAATATATAATTAATAATAATATTCATAATAACTAGTAATAATACATAATATCAAAAATAATAATGTTATTAATTAATAATAATAATCATTAATTTAATTATTTTAAATTTATTAATAATAATTAAATAATTTAAACTTCTAAAAAAATATTAATATACCTAAGTAATAATTGATAGTAATAAATTATAAAAAAAATACTTATTAACAATAACAATAATTTAATCTTTAAAGAAAATAGTAATTAGTAATAATGCTTAATAATAAGACTAATAATGATGTTATTGTTAATTATTCAATTATATAATTGAATATATTAATAATTATTATTATATAATTAATAATAATATTAATAATAACTAGTAATAGTACATAATATCAAAAATAATAATGGTATTAATTAATAATAATACTCATTAATTCAATTATTTTAAATTTATCAATAATAATTTAATAATTTAAACTTCTAAAAAATATTAATATACCTAAGTCGTATACATATACCTTATACCCTATACCCTAAACCCCGAGTCATATACCTATACCTATACCTTATCCCTTATACCCTAAACTTTATACCATAACTCGTATACCTATACATTATATACCTTATACCCTATACCCGAAACCTTAACCCCTAAACCCTAACCCCTAAACCCTAAATCCTATACCCTAAACCATAAACTCTATACCCTATACCCTAACCCTTATACATTATACCCTATATCCTAAACCCTATACCCTAAACCCTAAACCCTACACCCCATACCCTAACCCTTATACCTTATACCCTAAACCATAAGTCGTATACCTATACCCTAACCCCTAAACCCTAAACCTTGTACATTATACCCTAAACCCTATACCCTAACCCTTATACATTATACCCTAAACCCTATACTCTGTACCCTAAACCCTAAACCCTATACCCTAACCCTTATACCTTATACCTTAAATCCCTAAGTCGTGTACCTATACCCTATACCCTAAACCCTAAGTTGTATACCTATACCTTATCCCTTATACCCTAAACCCTATACCCTAATCCCTAAGTTGTATACCTATACATTATATACCTTATACCCTATACCCTATACCCTAAACCCTGAACCCTAAACCCTAAACCCTAAACCATAAACCCTATACCCTGAACCCTAAACCCTAAACTCTAAGACCTAAACCCTAAACCCTATACCCTAAACCCTAACCCCTAAACTCTAAGCCCTAAACCCTAAGCCCTAAGCCCTATACCCTAAACCCTATATCCTAAACCCTAAACCCTATACCCTGAACCCTAAACCCTAAACTCTAAGCCCTAAATCCTAAACTCTAAACCCTAAACCTTATACCCTAAACCCTATACCCTGAACCCTAACCCCTAAACTCTAAGCCCTAAACCCTAAACCATATACCCTATACCCTAACCCCTATACCCTAAACCTTATACCCTAAACCCTAAACCCTAAACCCTAACCCCTAAACCCTGAACTCTAAATCCTAAACTTTAAGCCCTAAATCCTACACCCTAAACCCTAACCCCTATACCCTAAACCTTAGATTTTTTTAGGAGGGGCTCTCTAGGGCAAAACAGTAAGTTTTTCTTCCTGGTGCTTTTTTGGCCATTTTTGGCCGAATTTTGGCCTGATTTTGGGCCGGAAATGGCCATGTCGGACGTTCATTTGCTTGGGGGTGTTCCTCAGTATTTGGGGAAGGAAGGAGGGTTGATTTCACAGTAGAATTGTAGGGTTTTGGGCAATAATTCTGCTGTTTTGGAGAAGCAGCAGCCGCCGCCTGTAGAAGGAGATGGAGGGGCTCAGGTGGATGGTAGGGGGATCGGTCCTACTCATGGGGGACAGGGAAGGTTTGATGCGAGTTCTGGGAAGGAAGGAGAAGCAGTTTTGAATGGCAATTTGGGGAAGACAATGGTGGGTATTAATTTGCAAACCCTTTGGCTCCATTATCTTACTCGGCTGCCGTAAAGGGTGATAGGGGGTGAATGGGAATTTCCTAAATCCTTTTGAAGGTTTGAAAGCTCCTCCGAGACCTACCATGAAGATCGATGGTACACATGCATTGTTATTATCTGATAGAGAAGTAAAGGCAGCCGCAGATAGGTTGAAACATACAATGGTTCTTAAATTTTCTACAGGGAGACCTCAGTTGAAGATTATATATGATCATATTCAGCAGGGATAGGGTTTGAAGGAGAAGTTTAATGTTGGGTTGCTTGACCCAAGACATGTTCTTGTATATCTCACTAATGAGGAGGATTTCACACGGGCGTTATCAAAGGACTCCAATGTAATTTCAAATAGCAATTACCGCAGTTTTAGGTGGACTCCGGATTTCGACTTTACTGTTGATAATCCGTGTGTTGCCACATGGGTACGTCTTCCCAACCTCCCTTTACATTGGTATGCATATCTTGAGAACATTGGGAATATGTTTGGTAGGTTCTTGCGAGAGGATGATAAAACGGTGGGTTTTACTCACCATGGTTTTGCACGTATGTGCGTGGAAGTTGATGTTTCCCAATCTTTACCTAAGCATGTTTTCTTGGGCACATCAAAGGATAATGCGTTTGTTCAGGAATTAGAATTCGAAGGGAATTTAGCTTTTTGTGAGGGATGTGGGCTGTTGGGACATACCAAGGGCAATTGTCGAAAGGGAAAAATGAAGCCTAGAGTTACGTTTGTGGAAGGGGGAGGGGTCCTAAGGATGGTCAAAGGGAGGTGCATAAATCCACAACTAAGGAGTGGCAAGCTAAAACAGGAAAGGGTAAACAGATGGTTAATCAGGGGACTACAGAGGGTATTAAAGGGGTTAATTTTAAGGATAGACAGAAGGAAAAAACATCTCAGTTGGTGTATGGGAAGGTGGAGATCATGAAAAACGTTGAGGGAGCGGGTACTTCGAAAGGGGGTGCTAACGAGAAGAAGGAGAAGGGGGAAATTCCATCTGAGGAGCAAGGCAAGTTGAAGACGTCTAAGTCTTTTGCACTTTTAGTGGATATTGATGATGAGGAAAATGTAGGGGAAGAATGTGCCTTAAATACTGAAGCTTCACAAAGTGTTAGTGTGGACAAGGAGGTTGAACAGGATGGTGAGGTTCCAGTTGAGTCCTTGGGGATTGATAATGAGGGTGGTGAATTAATGAAAGAACCAGTGGAGGATCATGGATTTTGTTATATGGGGGTGTCAATCTTTCATCTAATACTTTGGAAGATAATTCTGTTGACAAGGTGGACAATAGGGGAGATGTTGTAGCTTCTACGGAGGGGAAACCTACTGATGTTATTGATCCTTCGGGAGAAATTCTAACTTTACAGGGGGTTACGGTGGATAACCATTCGGAGGAGGAGGAGAATTCTCATGATTCGAATTTTTAAGGTGATGATATATCCCGTAAAGAGGGTAATAAAAATGGGCAGAAAAAGGTTTCTCCTCGGGTGACCCGGAGCAAGCTTAAGGGGGTGACTTCTTCTTCTCATAGTTCCCAATGACGATTATAATATGGAATGCGAGGGGGGGGGTTGTAAATATAGCAAAAATGGATGCATTAAAGCTTTTGATATCTCAGCAAACCGTGGTTTTTAGCAATTTTAGAACCCAAAATCTTGGGAGATAGACTTGCTAAGATTGCGAGGCAGTTGGGTTTCGGGAATTATTTGCATGGGAACCCGGTTAATACTCACATTTGGATTATGTGGAGTTCGAGTTTTGATATGAGTTTGGTGTCTTGTTCTAATCAACAGATTACTGTTCGGGTTATGAATGGGGGTGAAGCTTGTGGGTTATTTTCTTTTGTTTATGCCAGTTGTGATAGGGTGGATAGGCAACCTTTGTGGGCAGATTTGACGCAACTATTAGTTCAGTATGATGAGCCATGGTTAGTGGGTGACGATTTCAATATTATTTCTCAGCCATCAGAAAAGCTGGGTGGGAATGGTTGGGATTTTGCGGCTATAGATGATTTTAATCGCTATTATATTGCTGCTGGTCTTTCCGAGATTGATTTTGAGGGAAGCATTTACACTTGGTGTAACGGCCATGACGGGGCTAGGCGGATTTGGGAGCATTTGGATAGAGTTTTTGTTAATGGAGCTTTCTTCTCGAAACATGGTAACGTGACTGTTACTCACCTGCCTCGGGATAAGTCGGACCACTCGCCGCTGAAGGTAAACTTTCTGTCCATTTCAAAGCCGGTTCATGTTTTTAAATTTCAGCGCATGTGGCTCGAACATGCGGATTTTCAAAGTTTTGTTGCTGAAATTTGGAACAAGTGGTATAATGGAAATGCTCTGGAGAGATTTCATAGGAAGTTATATGCTCTTCGTAAGGCCCTTCGTAAATGGAATTGGGAGGTTTTTGGGAACATCTTTCGTAAAATTAATAGGCTGCAGGATGAGATCATGGCCTTAGATGTGCAGCTGCAACAGGGATGGGATGATTCCATTGATCAGTCGTTAAAACAGAAAAAGGTTGACTTGGCTTAGGTGCTGCGGTGGGAGAATGAAATGAAGCAGCAACAATCGAGGCAGATGTGGGTAAAAGATGGGGACAGAAATTCTGCGTTCTTTCATGCTAGCATCAAGGAGAGGAGGCGAATGAACTCATTGCGATTGCAGTTACCTGATGGATCTTGGTGTGGCAATGAGAAGGTGTTGGGGAGTTTGGGGGCGGATCACTTTGCAGACATGTTTCGCTCTCGTCCTCATTCCATTGATGATAGTATTTTTGCGAGTATTGAGGAGGCGGTGACAAAGGATGATAATTTGGCAATTTCTGTTGTTCCGGAAGAGAAGGAAATTTGGGAGGCAATTAAATCTTTGAATGCAGACAGTGCTCCAGGGGTTGATGGGTTCACGGGTCATTTTTTCAGGGGTTGCTGGTCTATTATAAAGGAGGATGTAGTGGTTGCTGTTCAATCTTTTTACAATGGGGCGAATTTGCCTAGGGGATTATCGTCTAATGTGCTTGTTTTGATTCCTAAGGTGGATAAGCCGAAAGATTTTAAGGATTTGAGACCGATAAGCTGTCCACTTTCATGAATAAGGTTATTTCGAAAATCCTTACTATCCGGCTGGCTTTGGTGATTTCGAAGGTGATTTCTCAGGAGCAAACTGGCTTTGTGAAGTGTCGGGGTATTCAGGAGAATATTGCTTTGGCCCATGAGTTGGTGCACAGGATTGATCAGAAAGTAACAGGAGGTAACGTCGTATTTAAACTTGACATGTCTAAGGCATGTGATCATTTGGAGTGGGACTTCCTGTTTCGTGCATTGGTTTCGTTTGGTTTCAGTGATAGAAGCAGGGACTTGATATGGAGGTTGGTTCAAGGTAACTGGTATTCGGTCAGGATGGGGGGTATTTCTCATGGTTTCTTTGCTTCGTCTCGTGGGGTGAAACAAGGAGATTCTTTATCCCCTCTGTTGTTCATTATTGCTCAGGAGGTGCTATCTCGGGCGTTGCATCGGGCTGTGGAGGAGGGTATATTTCTTCCGTACACTCATGGACGGGGGGGGGGTTTCCTATTTCTCATTTATTATATGCTGATGACATGCTCATTTTTTGTAATAGGAGGAGGAAGTCGATTGAAGGATTAAAAGGCATTTTATCTAAGTATGAGATGGCTTCGGGGCAGCTGATCAATCTAGAGAAGAGTGGTTTTTATGTAGGAAAGCGGATGCGGAACTTCGAGGTAGATAACATTCAGCGTTGGTCGGGATGTACACACCAACAATTCCCTCTAAAGTACCTGGGTATTCCATTGTTCAAGGGGAGAACGTAGAGGGTTCACTTTGCGGAGTTGGAGCAGAAGGTAATGAAGAGAATAACTGGTTGGAAGGCAAGGCTGCTATCTTTTGGGGGTAAACTGATTTTAATTAAGTCAGTTCTTAGCAGTATTCCTATTTATGCTATGGGGGTTCTAAAGGTGCCTAAGGGGGTCATAAAAAAGATTGAGGGGATGTTGGCAAATTTTCTGTGGAGTAGTGGTGGTGAGAAACGTCCCCAATGGGTGGCTTGGGATAAGGTTTGTAAACCTATTCAAAAAGGAGGTTTGGGGGTGCGTTCGATGGGGGGAAGTCAATAGTGCTTTATTGGCCAAATTGGCATGGGTTGCTAAGTATGGCACATCCTTGTGGTCTCGTTTCATTCGGGGGAAGTATGGGCTGCGATGTGCGGAATCTAGTTCACATGCTTGGAAGGCAGCTTCTTCTCTATTGCCACAATTGGAGGAATGTTCAAGATGGATCATATGTAAAGGGGATATTCGCTTCTGGGTGGATAATTGGTGTGGGGATAGTATTGGGGGCCCTAATCCGGTGGATTATATGCTTACGGTTCAGGATGGATTTGCTATTATTGATGATTTATGGGAGCTGATTCCGAGTCATTTGCATGAAAGTATTCAGAGGGTCCGTATTGATATGGATAGGGAGGATAGGGTGGTTTTTACTTTGACAAAATCGGGTACTTTCGAGACTTCTGCTTGGTGGAATCTCTTTCGCTTCCGGAGTCCTTTAGTGGAGTGGGGAGCTAAGATTTGGCATAAGCATATCCCGACCAAGGTGAGTGGTTTCTGGTGGAGATTGATGCATAATGGTCTTTCGGTAGATGCAAGACTGGAAGAGAGGGGTTTCAATATTCCGCCGAGATGTGTATGCTTCCCTTTGGGTGGTAACAGAGAGACTCTAGAGCATTTGTTCTTACATTCTACGATGGCTCTCACTTTGTGGCAACATTGGTCCTCGTTCTTTGGGTTTGGGTATCAGTACGCGGACTTCCATCAGTTATGGGATACTTGGTGCATGGGACAATCAAGGAGGTCACAGATTGGGTTGGTGCGTATGGGAATCATGATGTTTGTTTGCTGGGGTTTGTGGAAAGCTAGATGTAAAATGATGATTGATGGCAAGCAGATGGAGAGTGGGGCTATTATTGATGGGATTCAACATGCGTTATTGGAGATGTGTTCGTCTTTGGTTCCTAAGGGTAAACCAACAGCGGAGGCTCGAGATATCTTATCTCATTTGGGCTTAAGGGTGGCGGAGGTAAAGAGTAGGAAGACTAGAACGTTGAAATGGGAGCCTGCGCGAGATTATTTCTATACTCTCAACACGGACGGGTCATCTGTGCATGGAGAGTGTTCGGGGGGGGGAGGTATAATTCGTGATTGGAGGGGTGGATTCATTTGTGCCTTCTCCAATTATTATGGGTTGGGCACCAATATGCAGGCGGAGATTTATGCTTTGCGGGATGGATTGCGTTTGTGTCGGGAGCTTCATTTGTCTTCGGTACAGGTGGAATCTAACTCGTTAGTGGCAGTGGGGATATTGAGAGGCCAATTTTCTGGGCCTTGGCGTTACTCATATGAACTAAGGGAATGTAGAGTTGGGTGACTTTGGCATTCGTCATGTGCTAAGGGAGGTAAACGGGGTTGCGGATAGGCTTGCAGCAGTGGCTCATGTTCATCGACATCATATGGAGTATGCTACTGCTAGAGATTTACCGGGAGAGGTGATTCATGCTTTGCGATATGATGATTTGGGCATTTATGTGGAGCGAAGGTGATTCGAATCAGATGGACTTAGTTAGATGTTGATGATGTTGGTTGTTGCTGATTCAAGGCGGCTGTTTGGTTTTGTTAAGTTTTGGTTTTTGCTGATTTTTGGTTTTAGGCTGCTGGGAGAATTGCTGATGTACATGGCCATGTGTGCATTTCTGCATGGCCATGTTTGGGGAAGATGTTGGCCAAGGTTGATTGGCCGTGGCCTTCCCTTTCTCGGTCGTGGCTTTGCCTTTCTCGGCCGTGTGCTGCACCAGGATGCTTGGGCGATTGCCCTAAGGACTTGCGCGGTCGCACAAGTGCTTCGGCCTGCCTTGTGCGGTCGCCTTTGGTCTTGCGCGGGCGCCCTTGTGCCTCGGCCAATTATGTGCGGCCGCCCTTGCCTTGGCCTGACTTGGGTGGGTGCTCAAGTCTCCCTTGGGCTGGTTTTTTGGGCCAGATGGAGGGCTATTTGGGGCTGCTTGGGTTTTGGTTTTTTGACCATATTATTGATTGTAGTTTTGGTTTTAAAGTTGGGTTTCATCCCCTCTCATTCTTGTAATTTTATTTATATCAATAAAATTCTCAGGTGACGTCCTGGTTCTTAAAAAAAAAAAAACCATAAACCTTAAACCCTAAACCCTAAACCTTATACCCTGAACCCTAACCCCTAAACTCCAAGCCCTAAACCCTACACCTTATACCTTATACCCTAAACCCTAAGTCATATACTTATATAGAAGAAAAGTCAAAAGAGGGACGGACTACCCTATATTTATTTTTTATTTTTTAAAAATCTTTTATTGACTAGAAAATAATATTTTAGCCTTTGTTAATTAGTGATTTTTTTAGAAAAAGTTATAAAAAAAAAGATAGAAAAAAACTAAACAAATGAAAGTATATATAAGAAAAGTCAAAAGAGGGACGGACTATCCTATATTTATTTTTTAAAAAATATTTTATTGACTAGAAAACAATATTTTAGCCTTTATTAATTAGTGGTTTTTTTTAGAAAAAGTTATATAAAAAAATATAGAAAAAAACTAAACAAATGAAAGTATATATAAGAAAAGTCAAAAGAGGGACGGACTACCTTATATTTATTTTTTATTTTTTTAAAATTTTTTTATTGACTAGAAAATAATATTTTAGCCTTTATTAATCAGTGATTTTTTTAAGAAAAAGTTATATAACAAAAGATAGAAAAAAACTAAACAAATGAAAGTATATAGAAGAAAAGTCAAAAGAGGGACGAACTATTCTATATTTATTTTTTATTTTTTTAAAAATTTTTTATTGACTAGAAAATAATATTTAAGCCTTTGTTAATTAGTGGTTTTTTTTAGAATAAGTTATATAAAAAAAGATAGAAAAAAACTAAACAAATGAAAGTATATAGAAAAAAAGTCAAAAGAGGGACGGACTACCCTATATGTATTTTTTATTTTTTTTTAAATTTTTTATTGACTAGAAAATAATATTTTATCCTTTGTTAATTAGTGGTTTTTTTTAAGAAAAAGTTATATAAAAAAAGATAGAAAAAAACTAAACAAATGAAAGTATATAGAAGAAAAGTCAAAAGAGGGACGGACTATCCTATATTTATTTTTTCTTTTTTTTTTTGAAATTTTTTATTGACTAGAAAATAATATTTTAGCCTTTGTTAATTAGTGTTTTTTTTTTAGAAAAAGTTATATAAAAAAAGATAGAAAAAACTAAACAAATGAAAGTATATAGAAGAAAGTCAAATTTAGAGACAGATACAAAATCTGTCTATAAATTTTAGAGACAGATGTTGAATCTGTCACTAAATTAGAGACGGATTAAAAAATATGTCTCTAAATTAGAGACAGATTAAAATCTGTCTCTAATTTAGAGATGGATTCAACATCTGTCTCTAAAGTTTAGAGACGAAATCTGAATCCGTCTCTAAATTAGAGATGGATTCAGATTTCATCTCTAAATTAGAGACGAAATCTGATTCAGTCTCTAAATTAGAGACGGAATCTGATTCCGTCTCTAATTTTTGGTTCTGTCTCTAATCTGTCGTCAAATTAGCTACAGACTCCGTTTGTCTCTAATTTTCCGTCTCTATTTCCGATTTTCCTTATAGTGAAAAAAGAGAGGTTTAAAATGTGATTTATTGTATAAAAATTAAATTCAAAATTTAATGTTAACTTTTTTATTAAAAAAATTGTACAATAACATTTTTTGTAAATAACTAAAACTTATTAACACACCCTGACACTTTTTAAAGCTAAAATTGATACTATTTAACAATGTAAATGTCACTATTTAACACTACACTCTAATACTAAAACTAACAATCAAAAACGCTACTATTCATATTCAAAAACGCTATTACTATCACACTTTTTACATTAATTTTTTCTATTCGTTAGGAAAAACAAGTTTTTCTGAGACCTACTCTACTCTAGATTATTCTTATTATTTACTATTAGTACTACTTCCCCAATTTTTTTATTAAGTGTCACAATTAATTAGTTAATCTTTTAGTGAATGTACTTTACTTTTACTTGCACATTATTTAAATTGAAAGACCCTGTTTTCTTAAAACACTTTTAAGGCAAAAAATGATAAAAGTTTATGCGCAACAGAATAGATATTTTTTAATATCTTATAGTTATAGTTGTTGTCTAATATATAGTATATTTCTAATCTCTTTGTCAATATTATCTTTTCTATATGAGCACGCAATAATATACTCCATCCATCTCAGGAAATTCGTCATTTTTTACCCAAAATGGCGTCCCATTTGAAGCGTCACCTTTCCTAAAATGAAAATGTTTTATTAATATTCTATTATACCCACTCACTATTTCCTCCACTTATTCTCTCTCCTAAAACACTATTACACTCCCAACACTTTTTAAATTTACTATTTCCTCCACTAATTTTCTTTCCTCTTTTCAAATTACACTCACAACATTTTTTCTTCCCACTTTTTTCCTTAATTTGCGTGCCTGACCTAAAATGACGACACTTTTCTTGGGACGGAGGGAGTATTAAAGTAAGAAATATCATTGAAATGGGAAATTAAGTGCAAGACAAGTAATTAAAATAGACAAGAGAAGAGGATTTTTAAGGTGGTTCAAAGGCAAACCCATCTCCTCCTACGTCTAGCTACCCCCGTTGTTATGTCCCTAATAATAAGTGACATCAATATACTATAATCTTCTTCCTAAGAATTACAGAGATTGATTAGGTACATAGCATTTTACAATATAGTTCTTCCTTGAATTGACACTTGAGTTATCGTATGAAAACAATGTTTTGGCTCGTTAGTGTTCCCAAATAATGTTTGCATGCATGATTTGGTTGTATATGCATAGTTTAGGTTGGGTTTATAGTCAATGGTTTAAAAGGGTAAGGGGTGTCAAAGGTTTAGTGATAGATAAAAACTATACTTGTAATAAAAATTACTAGTAAAGGCGCTTTTTCTTTCTTAAAACAGTGTTTTTTTTATCAATTCACATTTTAAAACAGTTAAAATTTAACTTTCTTAATTTTTATACAACAAAATCACATTTTATAAACCTCTTTTTTTTTTCTTTCTTAAAACAGTGTTTTACTCATTTTTTACTCCGAAGTTTTCGAGCAATCAGTTACACTTGGGTAATAAGCCTATAAATTAAGTCATAAGCTCCTTGAAACCCTACATCCTTCAAACCAAAAAACAGTAACCTTAAACCAGTCTCTGATTCAAACAACCTTAGAGAGAGAACATGCAGACACTAGGGATTCACTTTTGTCCAAGCCCAAAACTTCTATTTGATTGCCTGAAGAAGAAAGTTCGGGATAATACTGAAGAGCTGCTGATTACTGACGCTGGTTCCCCCATCGTTTATCGAGCGCTTTATTCATCGGAGCCTTGGAACGTTTTCAACAACGATGATCCATGGGAGGTCGACTATAGCACCGAAGATAAAGGCTATGTTGAGAGGAAAATATACGTTTACGTGAAGCTGAAAAAAACAGGTAAACGTTTCGTACGAACTGCTGGTTGTGGGGTGTGGGACGGTGCAACTGGATATAAACCCGTTAAAGGGGTCGAAGGAGATCAGAAGGGTCAGATATTAGGGGTCAAAGGGAGTTTTAATTATAAGGTGAAAAGTGATAAGAGTGTGGGTAATTCTTATGGTGAGTGGAGGATGAACGAGTTCAAACTCGATGGGAAAGATTTGGAAGGTTTGGAAGAAGAACATCTTGCTAGGGTTCTTGTTGTGTGCCAGATTACGCAGAAAGTAGATACGTAATTGCCGTGTTATTTGTCATGGCCGAAGGGGATCTTGGACATGTATTTAGACTTTCTTGAACCGTTTGGGGTTTTTGATCCCGAGGAGGACGTCGGGAAACAAGATTCTGATGCTATGAGAATCATAGACGCAAAGAGGGCGCTGCAGCCTTTTTCAGGGAGTGATGAATACTCCCTTAAGAGACAGCGGTTGTGCGAGGACAATGGTGAGTCGTCTTCTCGAATGATGAATGAAGCTGAAGAAAATGAGTTTGCTGATCAACTAGAACTCAATTTACTAGACAATACTGAGTAGAATATTGTTAGATCAAACAAAATGTTCTGTAAAAGAAGAATTGTTCTTGGTGCTTGGTTCCTGTTCTTGATTTCTTATATTAAGTTGATTTACAATTCTATGTTGAATGCAATAGAATGAGCACTACCAGAAACAGGTCATTTAGCGACGGAATTATCAGCGACGGACAGATTCCGTCGCTAAATAGCGGCGGAATATAGGCTTTAGCGTCGGAATATTTTTGGCGTCAAATTTAGCGACGTAATTTAATTCCGCCGCTAAATTCCGCCGCTAAAAGGAATATTCCTCGAATATTCGTTTATTTCCGCCGCTAATTTGGCGGTTGATTTACCGACGGAATATTCCGCCGCTAAATCTTTATCAGCGACGGAATTATTCCGCCGGTGAAAATATAACATTTTTTTATTTTTTTATTTATCAGCGTCGGAAATATTCCGACGGTGAAATTAAAATATTTTTTATTTTTCTTTTTGAAATATTACACCGACGGAATATTTCCGACGGTGAAATTAAATGTTTTTGTTTTTTTATTAAACACCAACGGAATATTTCCGCCGCTGATAATTTAATATTTTTTTATTTATCAGCGACGGAAATATTCCGTTGCTGATAATAAAATGTAATTTTTGTTTATTTTTAGAACTAATTAACAAAATAACAAACTAAAAAACATTAAAATATCATAAATATTTATGATATTTTTGAAAAAATAAATAAATCATAAATATTTATTAATTTTAATTTTATAATGCCATTATTTTTATTTATATAAAATATGAAAGTTATTTTAAATTACTCTCAAAAAAATAAATATGAGTCAATAAATATTATTTTTGAAAAATAAATAAATTATAAACCACTAAACCTAATACCCTATACCCTATACCACTATACCCTATACCACATACCTATACCTATGCCTATACCACATGCCTATACATGCCACATGCCACATACCACATACCACATGCCACATACCATATCCTATACCTATACCTATACCACATACCACATACTATGCCACCCTATACCCACATACATACCACTATACATACCTATACCACCTATACCACACTATACCACTATACCTATGCCTATACCACATACCCTATACCCATACCTATACCCTACCCTATACCACTATACACTATACCACTATTCCCAAATTGGTAAATTGCATACAATTTTAAATTTTTTATCCAAAATAAAACAAAAACAAGATTAGTCCAAACAAGGAACTAACTGACTATTAGGCAACACTCTGGAGATTATTGTCTCATAAGTCATAACTAAGATATCCAGAAAACAAAGACCCACATCATTGCTTCTTTGAGCACACCGTACTCTCTGGCCCCCACCACCGTGCATGTCATCATCTACATCGTAAGCTTCAATGTTGACATCGTGAAGGGTTGTCTCCTCGCACTCATCATCAAGCTCCATATCTGTCATTTGCGATGAAGGCTTAGGAGGCAGCACACCCTCTAGGGCCTTGCATTGTTCGAAAGTCAAGGAATCAGGAAGTCGAACCCAGTTCGGACCCGGACGGGAAGGGAGAGAATTGAAATGTGGAATTACACGAAATTAAAGATGAAATAGCACCGGGGTAAGAGCGGCTCGATATTTGTTTTTCAAATTCAATTCTTTGGAGAGAGAGAGAGAGAGAGAGGATGGGAGAGAGGGATTTAGAGGTGTCTGATTAATTTGGTTTGAAAGTTTGAATTGGATTATCTGCTTGTTGTTCGTTCGAAAATTTTGAAATTTTAAATGAGCGCCAACTTGGCGCGCTATTTATTGTGAAATTAATCCATCCGATCCGGTCACTTTTTGTAGATCACGAAATTGAAAAGGAGAGATTTTGCATTTGACTCCCCTTGGAATTTAGGTAAACGATATTTAGCCCCTAACAAATATGTCATCACCCTTTCGCTTGAACTTTGGGTGCTCTTTACATTTGTAGTACAAAGACTATGTCTCCGGTAAGAGTGTCGGGAGCTTCGTCGGCTTCTCGTGTGGGAATGTAATTTTCTGTCCATTTTGCATACCCTTCTCCACAACCACTTCTAAGACCTTCTTCTCCTGTACAATGCAAGGCCCTGTGAGGGTGTCTTGCCTCCTAAGCCTTCATCGCGAGATGACAGATATGGAGCTTGATGAGTGCGAGGAGACAACCCTTCACGATGTCAACATTGAAGCTTACGATGTAGATGATGACATGCACGGTGGTGGGGGCCGAGAGTGCGGTGTGCTCGGCGGTAATGATGTGGGTCTTTGTTTTCCTGGATATCTTAGTTATTACTTATGAGACAATAATCTCCAGAGTGTTGTCTAATAGTTGGTTAGTTCCTAGTTTTTGTATAAACCACTAAACCACAAACCCTAAACCACAACCCTAAACCACTAAACCACAACCCCTAAACCCTAACCCTAAACCACAACCCTTAAACCCTAACCCTAATACTAAGCCCTAAACCTAAACCCTAAACCCTAAACCACTAAACCCTAAAGCCCTAAACCACTAAACCCTAACCCCAAGCCACAATCCACTAAACCACAAACCCCAAACCACAAACCACTAAACCACTAAAACCTAACCCTAAACCACAAACCCTAAACCTTAACCCCTAAACCTAAACCTAAACCACTAACCCCAAGCCACTAACCCCACAACCCCTAAACCACTAACCACAAACCACTAAACCCTAAACCACAAACCACTAAACCCTAAACCTAAACCACAAACCCTAAACCCTAAACCACAAACCACTAAACCCTAAACCACAAACACTAACCCCTAAACACTAACCCACAAACCCTAACCCCTAACCCCTAAACCCTAACCCCTAAACACAAGCCACAACCTAAACCCTAACCCCTAAACCTAAACCACAAAAACCCTAACCTAAACCACTAAACCACAAACCACAAACCACAAACCACAAACCCTAAACCCTAAACCATAACCCACTAAACCCTAAACAACCCTAAACCCCAACCTAAACCACTAAACCCCCCAAACCACTAAGCCACCAAACCACTAAGCCACAACACAACCCTAACCCACTAAACCACTAAACCACATAGGGTATAGGATATAGTGTATAGGGTATAGGGTATAGAGGCGTGGGTATAGGGCATAGGCGTATAGGGTATAGGGTATAGGGTATAAGAGTATAGGGTATAGGGGTATAGGGTATAGGGTATAGGGTATAGGGTATAGGGTATAGGGTATAGGGGTATAGGGTATAGGGTATAGGGTATAGGGTATAGGGTATAGGGTATAGGGTATATAGGGTATAGGGTATAGGGTATAGTGTATAGTGTATAGGGTATAGGTAGACGTGTCCAAGGTTAAGCGTTAACCGGCTAACCGTAAGGTTAATAACCGGATTTTAACCGCCTAAACCGTTAACCGTCTAACCGCCTTAACCGGCTAACCGATAACCGTGTAACCGAGGTTAACAAAGGTTAAGAAATTTTTACTCCGGTTAACCGCCGGTTAACCGCCGGTTAATTAACCGGTTAACTTAACCGTTAATTAACCGTCGGTTATTCAAAAAAGTTAAGTTTTCTCTTTATATACTTCCGTTTCTTTTAATCCGTTAAGTTTTCATTTCTTTAAAAATTCATACCTATTTTTCTATAACTTTTTGCAAAAAATATTAGTCTTAACAACTATTTAAAATAGTTTTATTTATCCAAAAAAAAAAAAAAAAAACGGTTCATATACGAGTTACATATTTAACGTAAGCTGTTAAATATTTAACTTGTTTTTTCAAAAAAAGTGTTAAAAACTTAACTTTTTATTCAAAAAACTATTAAAAAGTTATTTTTTAACTTTAGATAAAAATCGACATTCTTGAAAAAAATAATAATTAACCGTTTATTAAGGGTTAGCAGGGTTAACCGGATTCTAATTAGCAGGTTAGCAACCGTAACCGTGACTTAACGGTTAACGGTTAAGTCCGGTTAATGATTTTAACCTTCGTTAACCGCCGGTTATTAACCGGTTAACCGCGGTTAATTAACCGTGGTCACGTCTAGGTATAGGGTATAGGGTATATAGGGTATAGGGTATAGGGTATAGGGTATAGGGTATAGGGTATAGGGTATAGTGTATAGTGTATAGGGTATAGTGTATAGGGTATAGGGTATAGGGTATAGGGTATAGGGTATAGGGTATAGGTTATAGGGTATAGGGTATAGGTTATAGGGTATAGGGTATAGGGTATAGGGTATAGGGTATATAGGGTATAGGGTATAGGGTATAGGGTATAGGGTATAGTGTATAGGGTATAGGGTATAGGGTATAGGGTATAGGGTATAGGGTATAAGGTATAGTGTATAGGGTATAGGGTATAGGGTATAGGGTATAGGGTATAGGGTATAGGGTATAGGGTATAGGGTATAGTGTATAGTGTATAGGGTATAGGGTATAGTGTATAGGGTATAGGGTATAGTGTATAGGGTATAGTGTATAGGGTATAGGGGTATAGGGTATATGGTATAGTGTATAGTGTATAGGGTATAGGGTATAGTGTATAGGGTATAGGGTATAGTGTATAGGGTATAGTGTATAGGGTATAGGGGTATAGGGTATAGGGTATAGGGTATAGGGTATAGGGTATAGGATATAGTGTATAGGGTATAGGGTATAGTGTATAGGGTATAGGGTATAGGATATAGTGTATAGGGTATAGGGTATAGTGTATAGGGTATAGGGGTATAGGGTATAGGGTATAGTGTATAGGGTATATGGTATAGTGTATAGGGTATAGTGTATATGGTATAGTATATAGGGTATAGTGTATAGGGTATAGTGTATAGGGTATAGTGTATAGGGTATAGGGTATAGGGTATAGGGTATAGGGTATAGTGTATAGGGTATAGGGGTATAGGGGTATAGGGTATAGGGTATAGGGTATAGGGTATAGTGTATAGTATATAGGGTATTAGGTTTAGGGTTTACAATTTATTTATTTTTTCAAAAATAATATTTATTGACTCATATTTATTTTTTTGAGAGTAATTTAAAATAACTTTCATATTTTATATAAATAAAAATAATGGCATTATAAAATTAAAATTAATTAATATTTATGATTTATTTATTTTTTCAAAAATATCATAAATATTTATGATTTATTTATTTTTATATAAATAAAAATAATGATATTTATTAAATTAAAAATTTTTCAAAAATAATATTTATTGACTTATATTTATTTTTTTGAGAGTAATTTAAAATAACTTTCATATTTTATATAAATAAAAATTATCATAAATTATAAAATTAAAATTAATTAATATTTATGATTTATTTATTTTTTCAAAAATATCATAAATATTTATGATTTATTTTTTTTTATATAAATAAAAATAATGATATTTATTAAATTAAAATTAATAAATATTTATGATTTATTTATTTTTCAAAAATATAATGAAAACAATTATATTTATTAATAATAGCGGCGGAAATTTCCGTCGGCGAATTTAAATCGGCGGCGGAAATTTCCGTCGGTGAGAGTGCCATGTCATCGATCCGAGGTGAGCGTACGTATAGTTTAGCGTCGGATTTACGACGACGGAATATTCCGCCGCTAAATATTAATTATAGCGTCGGAATTTAATTTCCGGCTATAATTAATATTTAAGCGGCGGAATATTCCGTCATTGAAGAAAATATAAATACTCATTTAATTCCTCGGATATCAATTACGTATCATTTCCCTCTCTCTCTCTTCCCGCTTTCTCTCTCTTCCGCCTCTCTGCGACCTAGAAGAAGAATCGCCGCCGTCGCCCACCTCTCCACCGTCTCCGCCGTGACGAAGCTTCGCCGTCCACCGTCTCCACCGTCTTCACCATCTGCGTCTCTCTCTCCCTCTCGAAGCGATCCAATTTCTCAATCCTAACTCTCTCTTCAAGGTACGTGATTTCCCCTTGTTAAACTACATTCGATTGTATTTTTGTTCATCAATTATAGTCTTTGATGCGGTTTTTGCCAATCTAGGGTTACGTATTTGTTTTTTCAAATCCAATTTCTCAATCCTAGCTCTCTCTTCAAGGTACGTGATTTCCACCGTCTCCGGTAATGACGAAGCTTCGCCGTCCACAATTTATTTGTTTCTATTTTCTTTTTGTTTTCGAGAGATTGGGCTTTCTTCGATTTTACGTATACATTTGTGTTTCTATTGCTTAGTTATGGAGATTAGGTTTTTTTTTTTTTAATGCGGAGTTTTAATGCGGAGTTTTTTATTTGATTTATTGGTAATGTATTCGGCTTTGGGAGTTTTAATGCGCGTGTGTGTGTGTTCTTGTTGTATGCGTATGTGTGTGTTGCGTGTGTGCGAGAATGTGTTTATAGGAGTTTGTATGTGTGTTTTGCGGTGTGTGTGTGTGTGTTACGCTTGTGTGTGGGTGTGTGACAGCAGGTGTATGTGTGTGTTAGAGTTTAGTGTGTGTATGTGTGTGTTTGTGTTGTAAGAGGTGTAATTAGTGTGTGTAAATGTGTTTTTGATTAAATTATAGGGAATAAACAATGTTAGAAACCTAAGGGTAGTTGGATAAACAATGTTAGCAATTCCTAATTATGTATTGCCCGCTTCATGAAAATATTTTTTTGGGTCTTATTCCGAAAAATATGTTGATCCATATAATGATTTTCTATATATGTGTTATTGTGGTTTCATATTAGGTTTTGGGGATAGAAATGAATCTTGGACCTCTTTTGTGCAAACTATGAAAATATACTATGAGATTAGAACTTGTGTTGCATTTTCTTACACCCTTGTAAAACAGTATGTGAATAAAATGGATGGAAGGTCCAGAATGTACTTTAAGAGGAGGAGCACAATCTAGACAATGTAATCTTGTGTCCATAGAGCAGTTGCTAGAGTGAGTGTGGAAGTGCTAACTTTAAGATCAACTTAGGCGAGACCACCTTGAATACTGCTTTATATGTTATTACTAGTACATATGCCGTGTCCAAGGACACGGGTGTATTTTTTTTGTTTTGTTTTCATATTAATTTTTTTTTAAAATTTAAAAAAAAAATAAAAAAATATCAGTTACTTAATTAATTTAAGTAAACCCTCCTAAAGCCCACTCTTAGCCCAAACCCAAAGTCTTAGCCCAAATCCAAAGCCCATTTACGTTTTAAGGGCAAAATGGGAAACAGACTAAATAGTGAGGGCAAAATAGGGAAAAACCCCTCGGAGCTGTTCATAGAAGCTGTTCACGGAGGGTTTAATTTATACTATAGATTTCACACGAACTCATTTTGCTTGGTATAAATCACATTAAATATCCATTTAATTAAATGTTCTGGCCAAAATTCTTTCTTTGTCCAATACTTATTCTTAAAAACTTGGCTTACATATTGGTTTCTCCGAATATGACCAAATTGACTTCAAAAAGTCAACATGAAACCTTTCCCCGTTGTCTCTGGGAAGGAATGGGGTGGGTGGAAGATCAGGCAAAATATAATATGAAATTGATTCATGCTAGTATTCACACATAGTAAACATAAATCATGCAACTATATTATTAATGTCTTTCGAAACATGAAAGAATTAGGAAGAATAATAACAATTTTGATAACCCAACAAATATATTAAACTAATAAAACAAATATATTAAACTAATAAAAGTAAGCACGAATGATCATGAGTTGAGACTTTAATTGATCTCAATTACAAACAAATAAGTAAGAAAACTGTGGATGAAATAGTTTAGGAACATCTAGTTCTAGATCTCATTTTGGGGCGATTGACGGCATCGCGGACGGTGATTATGTCGCCTATGTTTGAGCGCCTGATATCAATCACAGTACCCTAGATGCACCTTATATGAAACAAATTAGGATACGGTTTACGTATCCTAGTTTGTTACATATTTAGTAATATTAACGAATAGAAGAAAACATATGTTAGTAATATTAACGAATAGAAGAAAACATATGCCACTATAAAGAAAACGATAAATAACCGTACTCATAATCAAATATGTAACATGTTATATTTAGTAAACATAACATGTTACATATTTAATAAACATAACATGTTACATATGCAACAATTAGATAAGTTACTAAATATCTAATTTTCAAGTCTTTTAATCCAACTCCACTACTATCACGTACAACCACTACCGTGGGGTTATCTTTGGAGTGGAAAATCTCAAGTTTTTGCACAAGCATTAGGTCAGATTGAAACTTTGAAAGTAGATTTAGCAATTAATCGAAAACAAGAAAATCCCCAACTTCGGTTTGTAGAAGATACAAAAGCTGCGGTTGGGGATTTTCTTGTTTTGATTAATTATAATAGTAAATCTACTTTTAAAGTTTCAATCTTTGGGCCAAATGCTTGTGCAATAGGCTGATATTTTTCAACGGTGTAACATGCTATATTTAGTAAATATAACATGTTACATATTTAGTAAACATAACATGTTACATATGCAACAATTAGATAAGTATTTAAATATCTAATTTTCAAGTCTTTTAATGATAAAAAGCTAAAAAGTTACTAAATATCTAATTTTCAAGTCTTTTAATCCAACTCCACTACTATCACGTACAACCACTACCATGGGGTTATCTTTGGAGTGGAAAATCTCAAGTTTTTGCACAAGCATTAGGTCCAAAGATTGAAACTTTGAAAGTAGATTTAGCAATTAATCGAGAAAATAAGAAAATCCCCTGACTTCGGTTTGTAGAAGATACAAAAGCTGCGGTTGGGGATTTTCTTGTTTTCTGATTAATTATAATAGTAAATCTACTTTTAAAGTTTCAATCTTTGGGCCAAATGCTTGTGCAATAGACTTGATATTTTCCACTGGTGTAACATGTTATATTTAGTAAATATAACATGTTATATTTAGTAAATATAACATGTTACATATTTAGTAAACATAACATATTACATATGCAACAATTAGATAAGTTACTAAATATCTAATTTTCAAGTCTTTTAAAGTCAAAGGGGGAGGAAGGGGGGTGAATGTATCAATAATGTAACATATTCAATCGCACACTACCTTAGTGGTTCTAGATCCCATTTTGGGGCGATTGACGGCATCGCGGACGGTGATGTAATATCGCCTACGTTTGAGCGCCTGATATCAATCCACGGCACCCTAGATGCACCTTAGGGTATTGTGGTTGGTGGTTAACATCTTAAAATATAAATAAGATGAGAGCCTTTCTCACCCATGACTATCAAAATCCGTCCATCTTTGATCAAGAAAGATAGAGCAAATAAGTTCTTGTCGGTTTGAAGCAAAGGATTTTACGTTTAATAAGAGTTTTTCCGGTTTATTTGTTCTCTTCTCTCTAAGGATCTCAAACATCACGGCCATGTTCTTGTCGATGTCTGTTTTACTCTTCACTTTGGTGTTATACGGTCACAAGTAAAAACAAGGTAACGGTATAACACCGGTGAAGAAAACAGAACTTTCCTCCAATTTTTTTAATCTCCACCTTCCATTTACTCGAGATCCTGATTGCAGAATCTTCCTCATGAGCCTGAAAGCTGGCGGTGTTGCCCTCAATCTCACGGTTGCTTCGCATAAGCAACCGTGAGATTGAGGGCAACACCGCACCGGCTCATGAGGAAGATTCGCAATATCTTGGGTAAATGGAAGGTGAAGGTGAAAAATTGAGGAAATGTTTTCTCTTCACTGGTGTTATACTGTTACCTTGTTTTTACTTGTGACCGTATATCACCAGTGAAGAGTAAAACAGGCACTGTCAAGACATGGCTGTGATGTTTGAGATTCTTAGTTTGTTATTAAAATGTTATAATTAATAATGATTGTACTCTTTTAGTTTTGTAATGTTATCATTATATGTTGTAGGCTAAATATTATTGGGCGCCAGACATCAGCGATGCGACGGCTAGATATGTTTTCGATGAGCAGGCTCACAAGCTATTTAAGTATTTTATTTGTAACATATTTATCTATCCTTAATTAGTTTAAATAACAATGATTATACTCTTTTAATTTTATAATGTCATCATTATATGTTTACGAGATATTCATATTTTTTATAGGTACCACGAAGAAAAATTATTATACTACTCGGCTCGCGGCGGGAGAACAGCCCTTGTGTCCTAGTTTTATGACCGATGAGGTGTTTGGTCAATTTTGCGAATATTGGGGGTCGCTGCGGCGAGGCTATATCCGAGCAGGCCAAGGCCAATAGAGCGAGGCTCCTCGGGGTCGGCGGCGTTGCATACTGGGGACGCTCACGGTCGCCGAGCATCACGACCGCATGGTATATATGTTAATTTAAATGTAGTAGTGTATGGATGCTTTTAAATAGGTTTATGTACGTATGTTAGCTGGGAGCCAATGTTGATGCTATGAAATCCATAGTTTTAGTGTAAATGTAGTGTATGCATGCTTTTAAATCAGTTTAAATGTTGCATTTATATATACAATTTCAAAGTAATAATCTCGCTTATTTTATTTATAGGAAAGGGAGTATGGTCCGAATATCGGTTTTGTGGATGTTTACGCTAGCACCCATATTCGGAATTCTACGGCGCCGATCAACCTCCGCAATGGGTTGACGATCGATGCTGCTTTGCCTTTGTAAGTAAACTACCATTAAATGACTTGATTTTGAATATGTAAATTTATTTATGTACCTTACATTGTATATATGATTATAATTGTTTGTTTTATTTTTCGTGCCGCATATCAAGCCGCCGTCGTTCCCGAAGGAACGCCTCCCGGCGAGCCCGTCCCCTTCGGGCTTGATGTTTGGCACGAGGTCACCTCTCAGGGACATACACGGAGAGGCGCCCGAGTGTTAGGGATGGGGGATTACGGGCGGCAATGCCCGTCGGCGTCGACCGGCCGTCGGCGAAATGTAGCCCGGCCACGTTTCATGATCAGGGGTCGACACTCACGGAGAGGCTGCGTTGGAGGAGGAGAAACGCGAGCGGGCAAAGCTTGCGGATGCTTTGGCGGTTCGAGCGCGGATGCGAAGGAGAACGATCGACGTCATGCGAGAGATTCAGAGACAACATGCAGAGACTCAAAGACAATTGGCGCTGTTGATGGCTCATCTCGGCCGAGACTCCCGGGGGTAATTTCCAAAGCGTCCCCCGGGTTGATTGCGGACATTTTTAGACATTTTTGTATTAATTTATACTTGTTTGTAAACATTTGAGACATTTGGTACCCGCGGGAGCCCCTCCCGCCTCTCCCCGCTCCACCCCTCTCCCCCTCCCCCTCTCCCCCTCTCCCCTCCCGAAATGGTACGGTGGTATTTAGTTTTTATTTGGTACGGCGATATTTGAATTTTAGTTTTTATAGTTTTAGTTTTATAAATTGAAATGTTATATCGGGTACAAAATTTTGGTTTATTGATATTTTAAATTATTTTTTTAAATTTATTTCGAGAATCGGCGACGGAATTTTCCGTCGAAATTATCTTTGAAATAAAAATTAATTAAATAAATTAATTTCGACGGAATTTCCGCCGCTATAATCATTTAATTTTTATTTAATTTTTAATTTCAGCGGCGGAAATTTCCGTCGTAATAAAATTTAAATTAAAATTAAATAATTTCGACGACGGTAATTTCCATTGAAATAATTTAATTTTAATTTAAATTTTATTACGGCGACGGAAATTTCCGGTTGAAATTAATTTAATTAAATTAATTTTTATTACGGCGACGGAAATTTCCGCCGTGAAATGAAAATTTAATTAAATTAAATTAATATAGCGGCGGAATTTTCCGTCATTTGAAACCATTAATTCACCGGCGGAATTAAATTCCGTCGGTAAAAGAAAAAAATAGCGGCGGAAATTGACCCGTCGGAGCACTGCGACGAGCTGGTAGCGGCGGACCACCGACGGAATTTTTCCGTCGGTGATTTATTTTAGCGACGGAAATATAATTTTAGCGGCGGAAATTTCCGTCGCTAAATGACCTTTTTCTGGTAATGGAGCTTTATAATAACTGATCTTTTATGTTGCATGTTTTAATGTTTTTCCAAGAAAAAAATGTTCGACAAAACCCTCCCACGTTTCTTTTATATTTATCAAACAAATTATTAACAGAAAGTAGCACTAAAACAACTTACTTGTTTGCAGCTTTAGAAACATTAGCAATGATTAGTTGAAATGCAAATTCTGGTAATATATTTTTATAATTATATTTGTTGGAGTTTGAACCCGTGACCAATCGTATAAAAATGGATATCGAATGCCGTTTGAGATAGAGCTCGATATTTGACTGCAAATTCGGCTAATCATTATTTGGTGACATTATTTTCAATTAAACACTTTTGCATGAAAGAGGACTTTATGACTAAAAAGTTTTTAACTAGGGTTTTTTGGTAAATTTTCCTAAAGCTTATTAAGATACATATAAATACTCTGATTCAACTTATAAAAAATGTCTAAAACATTAATCATAATTATATGGAAAGAAGGTTAGTTCAATGATGTTGATGGTTTTTTATTTTTTGTAATTATTGAAATATTATAAAGAATTAAAAACTTAGTCATAATCACTGTTTATTATTTGTCATTTTAAAAATTAAGCAAAGAATAAACCTTATTGTGGAATATATATGAAAGAAAATTGTGAACCATAAATTTTTAGGGCCGTTTGATAGCCCTTCTTCTTAGGCTGGATAGGATTATTAATTCAATAAGTTTGGTGTTTGATACATTAAATGCAATCACTGTATTATTTCTAACAACCTGGATAGTAACCTTTTATCCTCTCTTATCCCTTCTTATCTCCTTCTTATTAATCCCAAAAAAAGGGTGATGTTATTAATCTCCTGATTAATAATCCCCTCACTATTAATACAGGCTAGTCCTATCGGCCTATCAAATGAGCCCTGAGTATTAGCAAATGTGTGTTATTAGATTCGGTTAAAACTTTAAATTTCAAAATTTAAGATTCATTTTTCGTTTAGGACAAATATTAAAGTATTACTAGCAAATGTGTGTTATAAGATTTGGACTTTCAAATAAAACAAACAACCTGATGCGATGTTATAAAATGTGATTGGACCTAAGATCAAATGGGTCCCAAGACAACATAATGGGCCTAACAGAATAATGGAATAAGGGCCCTATAGATATATATATATTAACTATAAGTATGGCCCATTGGCGGGAAGGCCCTTGCGAGATGGGTTCATCCCGCTTAGAGACAGAGGAGAGTGAATGATGTGATGGATTTTGTATACATTATTTTCCTAATTTTCTAGACATTTTATTATTATTTTGATGTAATTTAGACTAGTTTTGATGTAATTTTGAGTAAACTATGAATTGGTGAGTTTGTGGGAATTATTTGTAATTGTGAGACACATTTTGAGTGATTTTGTGTTGTCCCTGCAAAAGTTTATTACTGTGGAGGATAAAGTGTTATTATCAGAAGTGCAGAGACCAAACTGCGAGAAGTTGAAGTTTCAGGGATCAAAGAGCAGATTCGAACAATTCAATGACCAAAGTGAAAGCAAAAGAATGTGAAAATTGGTCACCAAAGGCACGGACTGAAGGAGGATTTTTGGAAAATGTTTCAATTGTCAATTAGTACCAATCAGTATGAGATTCTAAGGAAATTGAGTTTCCTAAATCAAGACATTGAAAGTTTCCTAATCCAAGGGCTGTTGACTTGACTGGCGTTTGACTAAGGGAATTTATGAATGTGCTGGCGTGGGTAAAGAAGGAGTAGATTATTATTATTATTATTATTAATTGTTTTCTTTTCCTTTTTCTTTTAGGTTTTCCTTTTTACATTAGGTTTAGTATTATTGGTTGGAACAAGTATATATACTTGTTTCAACTTCAGTTTTAGGGTAAACTTTTTACTATTATTTTTCCTAGAGAGATTTTACAGCTTTTATGGAGAACTAATTTCATTGCTTCAGATTTGAATCCCGAACCGTTTGTTTAATTCAATTGAGGTATTGATTTCTTTATTTCTGAATTCCTATTCATAGTTTTACTTGTTTTAATTGCTAAATCATTTCTAGGGTTTTGAGATTTGATCACTCTTTTTTCCCCGGTAATTGATTTAATGCTAGTTTAATCTTAAGTCTGTGTCAGATTAGGAATTTTCACAAGTAGCATCTTTGAGATTTATGCACGTGTCGTGGTAAATTAAAAAGGGGGTAAAACTAGGTTTTGATCTATTTGCAAAAGAATAGTGAAATTCTTGATCTTAATTTCTTAAAGCTTTATCAATTAATATTGTGAATCTAGACTGTGTCAGTTAGGTTTAGGTATTGATTAGGAGAATAGGTGAGTGTGTCACTGCTTATAACCATTAATAAGAAATAAATAGGGGTTGAAATATATTCCGGATCAAGTGAATAGGGAGGAAGGGAAAGAAATTGTGCCGATGATATTGAATTGATAAACGGGGACGGAAACAAATCTGAAGTGCTTCCCGTTAATTGTTTTACAACTTAGTTCTTAATTTCTGTTTTAGGAATTTAATAAAATAAATTTTAAACCCCCAATCTTATCAAGTGACAATTGTGCAACCGAATAACCGTTCTTCAGTGGATCTACCCTGGACTTGTCCTAGCTGCAGTTTTTGTAGCCGAGTATAGTCTTGGTAATTAATTTGTAGGCGTGCGACTTTAGACCTATCAAATTTTGGCGCCGTTGCCGGGGAACAGTTTTATTTGTTTGCACTCTTATTCTTTTTCTTTATCTATTTCTTTTTATTATTTTTTTTGTTTCCTGTTTAGTGAGCTTTATTATAATTGTCATCTTGTGGTGTGGAACCTTTTATGGTCCAGACCCGTTCTGCTAATCAGTTTGCTAGTCCCTTTGTTCCCGAAATTGAAAGATATTTTAGGTACAGAAGAAATTTGCAGCGAAACGAGATGAATAATAATAACGGTGGGAATGATGATGGTCCGGAGGTTGTGAACAATGGGGGTAATGGAAGAGGCAATAATAATAATCCCCCACTTCGGACATTGAGGCAAATGATTGCTCCTAACTGGAATGAGCAACCACAAGCAGTATTATTTCCTGATTTGCCGGCTGGGGTTACTTTTGAGTTGAAGCCGGGATTGCTGAATCAGTTGCCCCATTTTAATGGGATACCAGGGGAGAATCCGAATCAACACATTGCCCAGTTTGTGCAGATTTGCAAGAGTATGAGATCGGCTGCTTTGCCTCTTGAGCAGTTATTACTGAGGGCGTTTTCCTTTACTCTTAAGGATAACGCGAATACATGGTATTATCACCTGCCACCCAATAGCATTACATCTTGGCAGGAGTTGAAGGAGGTATTCCTTGATGAGTTCTTCCCTCCAGATCAGATCAATGTCATGAAGAGGAATATCAGTAATATGGAGCAGCGGTCCGATGAATCACTATATGATTATCACAACCGGTTCTACAAGCTCTGCAGAAGTTGTCCGTATCATGGGTTTGATGATGAGCAGCTTATTGTGTACTTTTATGGAGGATTGACTGTGCAGGACAAACGGTGGATAGATTCTGCTTGTGGAGGTAGTATTCTGAACAAAACTACCAGGGATGCAGAGCAGTTGATAGAGGAATTGGCCAAGAGCACAAGGACACATGGAAGGAGGTCTAGCGTTAGACAAGTCAGTGCTGCGGGATCGAGTGATACAACGAGTGATTTGAAGACAGAGTTGGCGGATGTGAAGAGCCTATTGAAGACATTAGTTTTGGGTCAACAACCTCGTGCTTGTGGTATATGTAATGATGTGACTCACCCGACTGATTCCTGTCCTACTCTTCAGACAGATGAGGTGGTAGATGTCAATGCAATAGGGTTCAATCAGCAGGGTCAGAGGCCACCGCAGTTCAATTACAATGCTGCGAATAACGTTCATCCGATGTTCAGAATCCCCCGGTTAGACGTAACACCAACACGAATAATCGTGGTCAACAAAATCTAAACCCTTACGCTAAAACTTTTAGTGATAAGTGTTTTAGGTGTTTACAACAGGGGCACATGGCTAGTCAATGCCCTATGAGACGAGGAGTCAACATGGTAGATCGAGATGACGAAGTAGATGATGAAGACGGGGTGATTGATCTAAATGAGGAGATGGAAGAGCCAAATAACCATGAATCTTTGGTGGTTCGACGGCTTTTATTGACAACCCCTAGTGATGACGATGATCCGGAACGACACAATATCTTTCAAACAAAGGGGAAGGTTAGTAATGTTGATGCAACAGTTATTGTGGATAGTGGTAGTAGTGAGAATTTGGTGTCCCGTAGTTTCGTGGATGGTTTGCAGTTGAAGATTCACAAGCACCCATTTCCTTACACAGTTGGATGGATTAACTCGGGCGGCAATATAAAGGTACATGAACAGTGCCTTATTCCATTTTCTATAGGGAGTTATAAGGATGAAATTTTATGCGATATTGTCGATATGAATGCATGCCAAGTATTATTGGGTAGACCATGGTAGTATGACGTAAATGTAGTATATAATGGGAGAGAAAATACTTTACTTTTCACAAAGGATGGGTTTCGTTTTAAACTACGTTCAACACTTGAAAAGAGTGCTCGTGGCAATAAGAAATTTAAACCTATTATTTCTTTATGTACTGCTCAAGAATTTGTTGAAGATATAGCAGATGCACCTGTTATTTATGCCATTATGCGGAAGGAAAATTCGGGACAAGTTAGTTTGGTTCCAAGTTCATTAAATTCAGTTTTGGAGGAGTTTCGTGATATTATGCCTGATGAACTCCCTCCGGGTTTACCACCCTTGAGAGATATTCAGCATAACATTGATTTTACACCCGGTGCTTCATTACCTAATCTCGCTCATTATAGAATGAGTCCTGCTGAGCATGAGATCCTCAAAGAACAGGTTGAAGAGCTGTTGAAAAAGGGGTATATACAGGAGAGTTTAAGTCCTTGTGCAGTCCCGACTTTACTTGTGCCCAAGAAGGATGGTTCGTGGCGCATGTGCATTGATAGTAGAGCCATCAACAAAATCACAGTCAAGTATAGATTCCCAATTCCTCGTTTGGATGATATGTTGGATATGCTTCGGGGTTCCAAAGTATTTTCCAAGATTGATCTAAAAAGTGGGTACCATCAAGTGCGGATTAGACAAGGCGATGAGTGGAAAACCGCTTTCAAAACTAAGGAGGGGTTGTATGAGTGGCTGGTTATGCCTTTCGGTTTATCCAATGCACCGAGTACATTTATGCGTCTAATGCACCAGGTTCTCAAGCAGTTTAATGGGAAATTTCTTGTGGTGTATTTTGATGATATCTTGATCTATAGCAAAACTGAGGAGGAGCATATCGGGCATGTGCAAAGTGTTTTGCAGACATTGCGAGCAAATGAGTTGTATGTTAACTTGAAAAAGTGCAGTTTTATGTTGAAGGAATTATTGTTTTTGGGATATATTGTTTCGGCGGATGGCATTCGGGTGGACGATGAAAAGGTCCGTGCTATACGTGAATGGCCAACTTCTAAAACCGTTAGTGAAGTACGAAGTTTTCATGGGCTAGCTACTTTTTACCGGCGTTTCATTCGAAATTTTAGTACTATTATGGCACCAATAACTGATTGTATGAAGAAGGGTGGATTTTCTTGGGGTAACGAGGCCGCAGCAAGTTTTGTGTTGATTAAAGATAAATTGACTAATGCTCCACTCCTTGTGTTACCAGATTTTTCTATTCCATTCGAATTGGAAACAGATGCCTCGGTGATAGGCATTGGGGCTGTTTTAACGCAAAAGAAGAGGCCGATTGCTTTCATGAGTCAAAAATTGGATGAGTCAAAGCGAAAATGGACTACGTATGAACTTGAGTTCTATGCGGTTGTACAGGCAATAAAGCATTGGGAACAGTATTTGCTGTATCGTGAGTTCGTTCTTCATACGGATCATGAAGCATTAAAATACTTGAATGGTAAAACAACACTTAAACGCATGCATGCACGTTGGGTATCCTATTTACAGCAATTTACTTTTGTCATTCAACACAAAAGTGGACAGCTTAATAAAGTGGCGGATGCCTTGAGTCGCCGGGCTAGTTTGTTGGTCACAATGAGCACTTCGGTGGTGGGATTTGATTGTTTAAAAAGTTTGTATGCGACAGATGTTGATTTTGCAGAGATATGGGCAAAGTGTAAAGATGAAGGTCCGGTTGGCTTATATTTATTGCAAGATGAGTTCTTATTTTTTCGTGACAAGTTGTGCATCCCTCGCGGTTCCATACGCGAGAGCCTTATTGCGGAATTACATAAAGATGGTCACCTTGGTCGAGACAAAACAGTAGAACTTGTTGCTCGGAAGTATTTTTGGCCACAACTTCGCAAAGATACGCACACTTTTGTTCGAAAATGTATGACTTGTCAACGCAACAAAGGACAATCCCAGAATACGGGATTATATTCACCTTTACCTGTTTCGGATGGTCCGTGGGAAGACATTTCTATGGATTTCGTTTTGGGACTACCTAGAACGCAGAGAAGTAATGATTCAGTTTTTGTGGTGGTTGACCGTTTTTCAAAAATGGCTCACTTCATTCCTTGTTGGAAAACATCGGATGCAGCACACATAGCGGGTTTATTCTTCAGGGAGGTGGTTCGCCTACATGGGGTGCCTAAGTCAATCACATCGGCTCAGGATACAAAATTTCTGAGTCACTTTTGGCGTACTCTTTGGCGTATATTTCAGACGTCGTTACAATTTAGTAGTTCATTTCACCCTCAAACAGATGGTCAAACAGAAGTGGTGAATCGGACGTTGTGTTCAATGATTCGTTGTCTGTGTGGGGATTTTCCTAAAAAGTGGGACTTAGCCTTGGCCACAGCCGAGTTTGCTTTCAACAACATGATCAATCGTACTACAAAGAAGTCACCTTTTGAAATAGTTTATCAAAAGCCTCCTTCGTATACACTTGATTTGATTCCTTTGCCAAAGGTTCCGGGATACAGTATAGCCGCCGAGCATATGGCGGAAATGATCGAGGCAGTTCAAACAGAAGTAAAAAAAAATATTGCAGAGTAAAATGCGAAGTACAAGGAACATGCAGACAAACGACGTCGTTTGAAGGTTTTCAATGTAGGTGATATGGTGATGGTACATCTTCGCAAAGAGAGATTCCCTCAAGGAACATATAGCAAGCTACATCCGAAGAAACTTGGCCCTTGCAAGATTATTCAGAAAATCAACGACAATGCGTATGTGGTAGAATTACCAACTGGATGGAATATCTCCCCAACTTTTAATGTGGCGGATTTAGTTGCATTTCACCCGGATGAACCTCTTTATGATGACATAGATTCGGGGACAAATCCTTTTAAAGTGGGGGAGTATGATGTAGATCGTGTCGAAGCAGAACAACTTGGGGACCAAGAGAACATCACATTTGAAAACACTGATGTTTAAAACAAAACAAAAGCTGATGCATAAGTGCTCGGCCGAGCTATTCCTTGCCTCGACCGAGGGATCGACGACAGAAACTTGGTTGTTGAAAGGTGATTTGCTCGGTCGAGTCAAGCCATTTGCTCGGCCGAGCCAAAGCTGTTGCTCGGCCGTGTCTTTTCTCCTACTCGGCCGTGTTGTTCCTGGAAGGGTTGTGTCTTTTGGGTTGATGTTGGTTGCTCGGCCGAGCCTTGTCCTTGCCTCGGCCGAGGGGTGCCTGGAAGGGGTTGGTGACTGTTCATGAAAAACCATGTCTGATGTCTGTTCGTTCGCAAAAGCTATGTTGGTTCACGAAAGACCACGTCTGTTTATTATTTGTGACTTTTCAAACAACATTTGTAAACTAGTATAAATACTTCATCCTTCATTTGTAAAGACATCAAGTTTATTATAATCAAATTATTGCTTTGAAATTGTGTCCCTTTTCGGTTATTATTCTCAAAGTCTAAATAACTTTGTTACTGAGATTTCTTTGGAAAGTCTCACTTGAGAATCATTAAGTGAGTCTCTTTAAAATTGTTCCGCTGTGTACACATCATCTCTTGTCTCATTTAATGCTAACATTTGTGTCAGAGATGGTCCCCCCTTTATTGAGCCACATTTAATGAAATACCAGATACTTCTTAAACGGGATCCCCATTTCGCCTGTATAATGATCATCTCGCCGGACTTTACTTCTCCATAATGGGATCTCAGGAAAGTGAGCGAGATTCCCATCTCACCGTATATAATGATCTCGCCTATTCTCCATTTTGACTCATGATCCATTTGCTGTGTTATGATTTGAGCGAGATAACCGTCTCGCTATAATTAATGATCTCACTTATCTCCCTCTTAGCTTGTCCTCATGCTCCTTTCAAGTTGCTTGACCCAAAAATGGCGATATGCCGGTTTGACTGTTAAAGTTGACTTATCCACATAGGACGCTATTTTATTGGTGAGTCACCCATGGTATTCGTACTTGGCTTGACACTTTGATAACATTTTATTTATGCACATCAAAATGGTAGACACGCGCGAGACTCAAAATCTCGTGCTCAAGAACGTGGAGGTTCGTTTCCTATTCAAGGCATAATATGGAGACTTGGCATTGAAATAGAGCAATTCAATAAGAGAGCACGGAGTGAATTGGTAATGAGATACCGACTCGATCCGAGGCAATAAGGTCGGCAGCGGATCACGAAATCTTATTACAGACACTCTACCGTGCACACAATATATCAAAACATAGAAAAACAAACACACTCAACACGAATATCTCCCACACTTGCTTTCATACTACTATTAGGTACAGAAACTATAGAAATATAAATCAAGCAATAAAAACCTTCAGAGCGGAGAACCAGTTGTTGGTCCATAATGCTGAAAATGATTTAACTTCCACCATGCCTTGAATGTCTTTGACCTTCGAAAGCAGCAGCAAGTTGGCATATATCATCACTCTGATTACAGTATCGAAACAATGGAGCATACTGTTTGTACCATGGTGAGCACAAGCAGGACGACAGCAGCAATAACAGAGATAGTAGACCATGGAGTGCTGAAGTAATCGCGCCTCAAGACTTTCTTAGATCTGAACCATATAGCCTTCCATTGATGCCAGCAGTCTTGTTGTACTCATTCAGCTCTCCGCAAAGTGCTGCAAAATAGAACCCGTTTTCATACCTTAACGTCTCCTTATGAAGATTGTTAAACAAACTAGCCACACGTTCGTGATCGCCATAAAAGTTTTCGATTACTCCACAGCCGATCAACAGATCCACGTCTTTGGTAGTGAGTAGTGACTATAAGGCTGTTCATAAAAATAATGTAACTGGTTATGTCTTTTGGTTCATGATGTTGGCATTGCTCAAATGCTATCAGATTACGGAAAAGAGTTTCTGTATGCTCATCTATAGGTAATGTTGGTATAACCAAATAGCCTTGAAGAAATATCATCTCGAATATATTTGGATTAGGCACGGCTTTGAATTTAACTCCGGCTTCATGCAACTCTGTCGCACTGTGGTTATAAACCATCTTTCCTCTAGCTTGATTTTTTTTCGGAAGGTAACAGTTTCTTAAGAAATCAACCAAATGTTTCGCGTCTTTTTCACTTCTCGTCCCAAGTGTTGCCAAAATTCCTATTTCACAAAAGAATTCAACGACTTTCTTCTTTAAATCTCCTTGTGTTCCCCCAAGGTACCCGAAAAAAAATTCGAGGACGAAAAATGGAAGTTGATTCTCAAGAAGCATCAAGTCGTGTATTTTATCACTTTTCACCCATCGATTCAAATATAGTTGACTGCTTGCGCTGCTTTGGTCGTGAATCTGGCCATTCCTTGTACTTTTTGTTCCATATCTTACATTCTCTTGCAAGAGCATAACGACAAATATACCATCAAGCATCATCATTTCTGAAAACTCTTTGCTGCTAAGATTATCAAAAGATTCTTGGTAACATTCCCGTACCTGGTTTTCAATATCCATTGCCGTCCGTGTGAGTTTATTTAAGGAAATTGAAATCTTTTCTAGATATCTGTCTAGAAATCTCCATTTATACCTTTCCATCTCTTGCAATTCTGGTCTTCCACGATGAATAGGACCGATTGAGACTGATCGTGGAGTATATGCTTCTTCGTTTACTTTCCTAAGTTTTGCAGGAACTTTGTATAGTGAAATAGGAGAGGAGAGACGGCTCCTGTACAATGACAGATTTATAACAACGGAGTTCATCAACTCTACAGTAGTACTTTCTTCGTCATTGTTGTCTGCGGGGATATTTTTTTCTTCTTCTTCAGCATCTTCTTCTATATCAATGGCAACAAATCCTCCAATGTCTTCCTTGTGAAATTTGGGCAATTCCTGAAGAAGTTCTTTGAGTTCAGTTTCCATCTGAAGAATTCATAAAGGAATATCAGTACTTCAGTACCATGTCTAGTTTGGTAATGCATGAATAGTATCTAAACATGACAATGACAACCATTTTAAAATGATTGAAATCACGGGTTAATTATTCATAAAGATTTCGATATACTAACCTTTCTCGCAAAAGTTGTTGCCAATGGGAACCGAGAAATGTAATCTTGAGCCTGGATGATATTAACTTCACTTGAGATAATCAAAAAACAGCTTATGATTATTTATAAGCTGCCGCAGGCCTCTCCGACTACTTAAAGACTAACGAATTAGAAAGCGTGAGCTTTTTAGGGAACTACTTGTTTCCTTATTTAATTTGACTTCTATTATGGTAAGTAGATTTTGGAACTTTCATGGAGATTTATAAGTATATTACTTTGACTAGGAATTGTAAATATAGTAAATATCTTTTATTTATGTACATAGTTTTATATTAGGACTAACCTACTAATATTTGATTTCCTTGTGAGTGTGTTTTATGTTTTCATATAGGAAAAGGATTCTCACAAAGGAAGAGGTCGATTGCATGAAGATCTTCTCAATGGTGCACTATAAATACAAGGCATTCAGCACAAAGAGAAGCTACGGTTTTAGAGAGAAAAATACACATACTTCATTGCATACGTCCTTGTTGATTTTAGGTTGTGAGCTTACATCCGTAACTCACATCTAGGTTTTTATAAAGTTCTCTTGTTTTACTTCTGATTGAATAAGTCCTACTTGGGAAAGGGGAGTTGTTCATATCGTAGAAGGTGATTAGAACTTGTTTAGTATTTTCATATTTTAGTTTTTCACTTATTTGTTTTTGTAAGAAACAAAAGTTTTTATAGTGAAAGGTTTTTGGGCGTAAGCCTAGTTTGCTGATCACACAGATCAGTAAGCGTATATAACTCTTGAGTTATTGCATTTAATTTGCTTTTAATTACTTTATTCCGCTGCATTATCTGTGGATGTGTGGACAGTTGTGAGACACATCTGTACTCACATCCTTTGCCTGTTGCGTGATCTAAGTTTCCTAGCTACACGAAACTTTCAATTGGTATCAGAGCCAACTCTCGAAATATTACTGAGTGTTGATCCAGAAAGTGTAGTCATTATGGAATGCCAAAATCACCAAAATAGGCCTCCTGTCTTGGATGGCACAAATTATTCTCTTTGGAAGTCTAAGATGCGAAATTACATCAAAAGTATTGATGAAAGAGCTTGGATGTGCATTCTTGTTGCATGGCAACCTCCTACTGTGGAGAAAAAGCCATCTTCTGGTGTTGGTGAGTCCTTTTTTGAAAGAAAACCTGAAGAACAATGGACTCTTGATGAAATACAAGCTGCTAATTACAATTCAAAAGCCATGGGTGCTATTTCCAGCCATGTTTCTGGGAATATGTACAAGCTTATAACAAATGAGAGTATAGCCAAAACTGCTTGGGATATTTTGCAAACTCAATGTGAGGGAGCACCAAGTGTGAAGGCTACCAGGCTTAGAATTTTAATGGATAGGTTTGAGTTACTTCGAATGGAAGAAACTGAGGATATTGTGTCATATGCTGCTAAGATTCATGAGATTTCAAATGAATGCACAAGTCTAGGAGAATCTATCTCCAATGCAAGACTTGTTAGTAAAATTCTAAGGACCTTGCCTGAGAGGTTTAACATTAAAGTAGCTGTGATTGAAGAAACAAAGGACACAAACACTGTAGGTCTTGACACTATCATAGGAATCTTGACTGTGTTTGAGCTTAACCTTGAGGCTCAGAAGAAGAACAAAACACACAGTCTTGCCCTTAAAAGTGCTGCTGCTCTACCAAAAGAGCTTGTGGAATTATCCTCTGAAATTGACAAGTCTAATCTTGAAGATGAGGATGTAGCTTTTATTTCAAAGAAATTCAGTTCTATACTGAAAAATAGAAGGATAAGCAAATTCCCCAATAGACCTACTTCCAGTACTGCTGAAAAGCCAAAACCTAGCACTGACACTGGATTCAAGAAACCAAGTTTTGAAAATAAATCATCTGAATCTGTCCAATGTAGGGCATGTCGTGGCTTTGGTCATTATGCCAATGAGTGTGCTAACACACTTAAAAAGAAGGGAATGAGCTTAACTGCTACCCTTAGTGACAGTGAGGATGAGGAAGAAGAAGTGGCTAATATGTCTGTCTTAAATTGCCATTCTGTGTTTAATGCCTTTTCTGCAGATATAGAAGAATATACTCCTGAAAATCCCTTGGATGTGGGCTCAGTTGTGTACACATCTGGTGTCACATCTGAACTGGTGCTGAACTGTTTCTCTGTAAAAGGAGATTCAGATGATGAAGATGAAGAAAGAGACATTCCCTATGAGGAACTCTTTGCCACATACAAGGAGCTGCATACAGATTGGATGAAAAGATTGGACAAAATTGAGGTACTTGTTAAGGTAAACAAATCTCTTTCTGATAAATTGGCTGCTTGTGAAGATGAAAAAGCTGTACTTTCAAAAGAAAATGATGCTCAAAAAGATACCATTGCAAGACTTGAAGTCCTTGTGACCAAAAGAGAAGTTGACCTTGAAAAATTCAAGAATGAATGTGAAAAAGCTGAAAATACTTTTACTAAGTTAAACAAAAGTAAAATGAAAATGGAAGAAGCTTTTTCTATGGGTCAACGTGACAAAATTGGTATAGGTTTTGAAAATAATTTTGTAAAGGAGGGATGTGAGGCTTCTACCTCAAAAAGTGTGAAAAAACAAGCTTTTAAAGAAAAAGTCATTCTGAGTGAGAAGAGACCAAGGAAGAGGCATTACATTTGCCATTACTGCCTAGCTCCTGGTCACATTAGGCCCTTCTGTTACAAACTCAAGGCTGATAAAAAATCTGGTAATTTCAAACAGCCTCAGATGTGTGAGAAGATGTATGCACATCCTAACACACATCCTGTCAATCTGAGACCTCTGCAACCCAAAAAGAAAACTGTTAAACAGTGGGTGGCCAAACCAATTACCACCTGCAATGTTGTTTACTCTTCCCTCAAGAGTACTGTCTCTGGCTCTTGGTATTTTGATAGTGGGTGCTCTAGGCACATGACTGGAAACCAAGCAGTCCTTCTTGATTATGAAGTGATAAATGGAGGGAAAGTAAATTTTGGTGGAGGTGCTCAAGGAAAGATTGTTGGGAAAGGAACCCTGGATGTTAAGGGTCTCCCAAAATTGCACAATGTGTACCATGTGGAAGGCTTGAAAGCCAACCTAATAAGCATCAGTCAACTGTGTGATGATGACCTTTATGTGAAGTTTGATAAGCACTTGTGTGAAGTGTTTGATAAGGATAATAAATGTGTGTTTACTGGTCCTAGATCTGCTGACAATTGTTACCAATTTGGTGACAATCTTTCTTGCCTAAGCTCAAAAGCTAATGATGTCAATCTGTGGCACCAAAAATTAGGGCATGCTAGCTGTAGAACTCTGGAAGAACTTCAAAGGTTTGAAGCTATTAAAGACCTCCCTAAACTGAACTTCAAGAACCCTGATGTCTGTGGTTCATGTCAAAAGGGAAAACAAACAAAAGCATCACATAAAAAGGTCCAACAATGCTCCACAACTAGATGTTTGGAGATGATTCACACTGATTTAATGGGACCTATTGAAGTAGAAAGCTTTGGTAGGAAAAAGTATGCCTTTGTGTGTGTTGATGATTATTCTAGGTACACTTGGGTAATGTTCTTAAGAGAAAAGTCAGAAACAATTGGAGAATTCAAGAATTGGTACAAAAGGGTGAGAAACCTTTATGGCCTTAAGACTGTAAGAATAAGGTCTGACCATGGCACTGAATATGAGAATCAAATGTTCACCAATTTTTGCAATTCTAAGGGAATCACTCATGAGTTTTCTGCACCAATCACCCCACAGCAAAATGGAATTGCTGAAAGAAAGAATAGAACCTTGCAAGAAATGGCTAGGGTCATGCTAAGTTCTAAGAACTTGTCCAAGAAATTTTGGGCAGAAGCTTTAAACACTGCTTGCCACATTGGCAATAGGGTGTTTCTAAGGATTGGTAGCACTGTCACCCCATATCAAATCCTCCTTGGAAAGAAACCAACTGTGAAATATTTTCATGTGTTTGGATGTGTTTGTTATATTCTCAATGATAGAGAATACCTGTCCAAGTTTGATTCAAAAAGTGACAAAGCAATTTTCATGGGCTATTCCACAAACAGTAGAGCTTACAGAGTTTTCAATCTCAAAACTAAGACCATTATGGAATCTGCTAATGTTAAATTTGATGACTCACTTGATCTTAACCTCAAGACTGCTGAGGATGATGTTTCAGGTTGCTTACTGGACTGGAAGGATGAAGAAAGCAGTCTATGAAAAATCAAAAGAAGCTTCCAGTGCTGATAAAAATGTTGAACCTGATAAGGATGTAACCAAGGATGTGGACACATCTGCCTCCACATCTGAACCCACATCTGCTCCCACATCCACTCAAACTCCTGTAACTGAGGACAGTTCCTCTGATTCTGATCAGGATGATGCTCCAGAAGGTAATGTGAATGGGTGTGTGGATAGGTCAAAGGATATCCCTTCTAAAATCCAGAAAAACCACCCCACTTCACAAGTTGTGGGAGATGTGCATGCTCAAGTGAGAACTAGACAAAAGGACAAAGTTGATTATAGAAAGATGGCTGGTTTATGGAGTTGCTCCTCAGCATACTCCCAGGTAAGTTTCTGTTTTGTTTCAAAAATTGAACCTAAGAATGTTCTGAAGACATTGAAAGATGTTGACTGGATTATGGCTATGCAAGATGAATTAATTCAATTTGAAAAGAATGAGGTATGGACTCTTGTTCCTAGACCCTCACATGGTAATGTCATAGGAACCAAATGGATTTTCAAGAACAAAACTGATGAGCAAGGTGTGATAACTAGAAATAAAGCTAGGTTAGTTGCTCAAGGTTATACTCAAATTGAGGGAATTGATTTTGAGGAGACATTTGCTCCTGTTGCAAGAATTGAGTCCATTAGGCTTTTGTTAGCCATTGCTTGTTACCTCAAGATTACTCTTCATCAAATGGATGTTAAGAGTGCTTTTCTAAATGGGATATTAAATGAGGAAGCCTATGTTGAACAACCTAAAGGCTTTGTGGACTCCAAATATCCTAATCATGTGTATAAGCTGAAGAAAGCTCTGTATGGGCTAAAGCAAGCCCCTAGAGCTTGGTATGGTAGGTTGACCATTTGCTTCAACTAGGATTCAAGAGAGGTGAGGTTGACAAAACCTTGTTTGTGAGGAGAAATAAGAAGGAGATTCTTGTGGCACAAATCTATGTAGATGACATTGTGTTTGGATCAAATTCTGATCCAATGCTAGCTGAATTTGTGGATAGCATGACTTCCACATTTGAGATGAGTATGGTAGGTGAGTTGAACTTTTTCTTAGGCTTACGGATTAAGCAATTCAAAGATGGCATGTTCATTTCACAGTCTAAGTATGCCAAGAATCTTGTGAAAAAGTTTGAGCTTGAACACTCTTCACATCAAAGAACCCCAATGGGATCTTCCCAAAAGCTAAGTCATGATTCTGATGGTGAGAGTGTTGATCAAACCCTTTATAGAAGCATGATAGGAAGTCTACTTTACCTCACTGCAAGTAGACCTGACATTATGTACAGTGTGTGTCTATGTGCTAGATACCAAGCCAACCCTAAGGTGTCCCATCTTAAAGCCTTGAAAAGAATCATTAGGTATGTGAGTGGGACTGTGAACCTAGGTCTGCATTACTCTAAAGAAACAAACACAAATTTGGTTGGGTACACTGATTCTGATTGGGCTGGAAATAGTGATGATAGAAAGAGTACCACTGGTGGATGTTTCTACCTAGGTAATAACCTTGTGTCTTGGTATAGTAGGAAGCAAAATTGTGTGTCTTTATCCACTGCTGAGGCTGAATATGTTGCCCTTGGGAGTTGCTGCACACAATTACTTTGGATGAATCAAATGCTAAAAGATTATGGATTGAATAGCAAAGTTTTGACTGCTTTTTGTGATAACAAAAGTGCCTTGGACATATCTAAAAATCCTGTCCAACATTCTAGAACAAAGCACATTGATATTAGACATCATTTCATTAGAGATCTTGTAGAACAAAAAACTGTGTGTCTGGAATTTGTTGGGACTGAAAATCAATTGGCTGATATATTTACAAAGGCATTAGATTTGGAGAGATTTTCCTCCTTGAGGAAGTCTCTTGGCTTGTGTGATATCTAAGGTTGTGAGACCAGATGTGTCTCACATCCTCTAACACATCTGTAGATTAGTTTAACTGAAAAAAAAAAAATCATAAAAAGAAAAATCCAAAAATATCATGCATTAGCACGAAATTTCTCAGTGTGGTCACTTGTGAGTCCTCATCTTGACATTATTTTTTGATCACTTAATTGTGAGCACTTCCTGTTCATGTCATCTTTTGATGACTTGTTATAACCTTCCTAGGTATCTCACAGTGGGTGCTAAAAGAAAAAAAATATATATATATATGTGAGAAACAGCTGCTTCACCCTTAGTATGAAGCCATACCATTGTGATCAAGTGATTTTCATAAGAAAACTTGAAGTCAAACTTGATAAGATCATTGGGAAAAAGGGCTATCTTTGGGATCAAGTAAAGTGAAAGCTACTCACATTGCAAAAATCCACAACAAAAAATTGGTGGATGCATCCTAGAGGCTGTGCAGATTGGATTATTGCTCATTGACTTTTTGTGATCTAAATGTGTCCCCATATGTGACTCACATCTTATGCCACATCCATAAGCTGAGAATATTTCCTTCACCTGTGTGTTTGCATCATGCTAGGCATATTGCATTTTTAGGACATATAGGAACTTTGTAAATATGCTAGTTAATTAATTTTCTTTCCTAGTTCATTCCTTGATTATATAGGTTTTTGATCTCCAATATCTTTTATGAAAGAAAAAGGTGTGTATCAATCCTTGTTTTAAAAGGTTGAAAAATTCTTTTGGGATTATGTCTTAAATAAAGATATGCCGAAGTAATTTTTGTTTTCATAAAAATCTTACAAAATCTTGATTTATTTTAATCCCCTATTTTCTTGGAAGGTGATTGTGTGTGGTAACCTCAAAGGTTTCTAGCCGTTGGAGATCTCTTAAGGATTTTGTGCTGTGTTAAACCTTTTTGGAGAAGGTTTCCTAATTCTATTTGGAAAGGGGAGCTGTGAGTATTTATTGATACCTCACATCCGTCCCATCCCCCATAAACCTTGACAAAACCCTTTGTTCTTCCTTTCTCTTTGCACACAATCTCACACCATAGCATTAATTTCTCCATTTGCACTGTTCAACCAAACCCAATTCCTCTGTTAAATGGCCGAGCATTCAAACATTCAAGAGGAAGACATTCTTGACATTGCTCCAATTTCAATAGCTAAAGGCGAGGATTCCGTTCTCTTAAACCCTGTGATTTCAAAGTTTCTTGCGGAATTTTCATCTCCATCACCTTCATCGATCCTTCAATGGAAGCTTCTTCTCCTAAATCCCCACATTGGATCCTTCCTCCGAAAACCCTAAAGCTCCATCCTCTCCGGTGATTCCACCATCGGATGTCGCTCTGTCTCCATCGGTGAAGAACCTTCTTCAACTAAGAAGAGGAAGCTTTCCCAAGCTAAACCCCCAAAGCCTTGCTCCTCCGATGCCCCATCGTGCTCTTCGTCGCTCTGGTAGGGTTCGCAATGGCTGTCCCGAAGGCGACAAGGCCGAAATCTTCAAAAACCTTTGGCGGGAAGCCTACGTTTGCTATTGCTCTTTGAAGAAGATGAAGAAGAAAGAGGTAATAATTCCTCTTGTTAGGACTAGGGCTAAATCATCAATTCCTCCTCCCTCTGTTATTGTCTCCCTTGGTTGTTGACCTTCTGTTCCCGGTAATTCCCCTACTCATGTGGATACTCCCCATGTTGATCCTATTGATCCTTTTCTCCATCTTCTCCCTCATTATCATCTCGATCCCATTATCCCTGTTTCCACCCCTTGTGTTGAGGTTTCCACCTCATATGGATAATGTGTCCGCCCGCTGCTATAGATACCTCTGCTCATTTGTTGAGCCCTCTGTTCGCTTGGTCTCACAGTCTGTTGAGGACCTTATATCCTTTGATGATGAAGTACCCTTAGCTAAAATCTTAATGGATTTAAAGGGTAAGAAAAAGGTGGTTGAGCTGCGATTTAGAGCCCATTGATGATGAATCTGGTTCTAGTTATGATAGTGATGATCTTGCCTCGGATGAGAACTACAAGCTAGGGAGAGAAGAGTTTGATCAAGAGAAAGAAGACCAAGAGTTAGACTCCTCTAACGTTTGTGATGACACGGAGATAGAATCCATCCAAGTCCCATTCCAACTTCAAAGGATGTGTCTAAGGATGTGCCCACATCTAGACGCACATCTACTCGAAAGAAAGTTGAAAAGGGTATGTCTTCTACATTTACATTATCTCTACCCCTAAACCTTTTTCCAAAAAGTTTTTAACCAAAAAGGCATCTGATAGGTTTACCTTAATTTCTTCCAAAGCCTTTGTTATAGAGATGAAAAGGGATAGGGAATCTTTTGCTAAGCTTGGGATGGACAAATTCTTTGAGGAAAGAGGATTATTCTTAACTGTTGATCATCCCCTTCCTTTCTATCCTAAAATGATTTATGAGTTTTATGCCAATTTGCCTAAGGGATTAGATAAAAACTACTCCTCTCCTCCCACTGTCTATGTTAGAGGAGTGTTTGTCCCTTTTACCCCTTCTGTCATCAATGATTTGCTTGGGTTGAATGATTATTTGGATGAATTGGTTTCTATTGAGGATGATGAACTTGTGTCTGCCATTACACATGGCAAAGTAACTTCTTGGCCTGTGAAGCCTAAGGATTTAGGAAGTGGATCTTTATCTTCCCTTTACTGTTTTCTTCACTCCATCCTTGTTGCCAATCTTTGCCCCTCCAATAACAAAACCTCAGTTACTAGGGTGCAAGCCTTGCTTCTTTACAGATTGGGAATTAAGAAGCACATTAATTTTGGTGACTTTATATTTAGAAAGATTTGTGATTATGGAGAGTCTCCATCAAAGAAATGGTCTTTGCCCTATCCTTCCTTGATCTCCCAAATCCTCATTGCCAATGGTGTTAAGCCTGAAAAAGGAGAAGAAATTGTTGACAATTTTGCCCTGTTTAAAGAATCTAAGACCTTGCTTGACCCTAAGCAAAGACATGTGGATCTTCCCTTGGGTACAGTTCCTGAGATTGGTATGGAAGATGTGGACACATCTGGTATCACATCTGAAGAGAATTTTGTTGCTCAGATGAAGGACTTAGATGCTGCAATTGTAGAAGTTGAAGCTCAAGCTCAAGCGTCCATTGCCCATGCCAACAATCTGAAAGCTCTTAGGGATAATCTCCTTAGATGGCATGCTAAACTTTCTTGTCAAAAAGGGGGAGAATCTAGTACTAATCACTGTTCTTTGGAAGTGAAGTGCGGGATCTTTCTTTGTTAATGCTGCTGCTGCTAAAGCTATGGCTGGTTTTAAGTGGAGACATTTTGATCTGTGATTTAGGGGGAGAAAAGTTTTTTGGTTGTTTTGCTATGATGGTTGTTAAAGACAATTTTTAATTTTCTGCTTTAGTTCTTAGTTTTTAAAACAATGGTTTGTAATAGCTTTAATTAGGACATGGCTGAATGGTTTTTACTTTTGCTCAATGAAGCTCTGGTTTTATTGTTCTAATACTTGTTTTGCGATTTTTATGTGTGGATGTGTATACACATCTGGACACACATCCATTCGGGGGAGTTATATTTTTCTATATTACGTGGTCATAATAATTGTGTTTGTTATAAATCTTTGGTTTTGACCAGAAAGTCCAAAATAGGGGGAGATTGAAAGCGTGAGCTTTTTAGGGAACTACTTGTTTCCTTATTTAATTTGACTTCTATTATGGTAAGAAGATTTTGAGACTTTCATGGAGATTTATAAGTATATTACTTTGACTAGGAATTGTAAATATAGTAAATATCTTTTATTTATGTACATAGTTTTATATTAGGACTAACCTACTAATATTTGATTTCCTTGTGAGTGTGTTTTATGTTTTCATATAGGAAAAGGAATCTCACAAAGGAAGAGGTCGATTGCATGAAGATCTTCTCAATGGTGCACTATAAATACAAGGCATTCAGCACAAAGAGAAGCCACGGTTTTTAGAGAGAAAAACACGCATACTTCATTGCATACGTCCGTATTGATTTTAGGTTGTGAGCTTACATCCGTAACTCACATCTAGGTTTTTATAAAGTTCTCTTGTTTTACTTCTGATTGAATAAGTCCTACTTGGGAAAGGGGAGTTGTTCATATCGTAGAAGGTGATTAGAACTTGTTTAGTATTTTCATATTTTAGTTTTTCACTTATTTGTTTTTGTAAGAAACAAAAGTTTTAATAGTGAAAGGTTTTTGGGCGTAAGCCTAGTTTGCTGATCACACAGATCAGTAAGCGTATATAACTCTTGAGTTATTGCATTTTATTTACATTTAATTGTTTTATTCCGCTGCATTATCTGTGGATGTGTGGACAGTTGTGAGACACATCTGTACTCACATCCTTTGCCTATTGCGTGATCCAAGTTTCCTAGCTACACGAAACTTTCAGACTGACTGTCCACATCTAAATAAAAGGGGTCAACCATGTGTATTTGGGAGAAATTGGCTGGACTGTCCACATCCAAATAATTAAGTATGCACTCAATTCTCAAAATCAGCGATAACTTCATTTTCATTTTCATTTTCATTTTCATTTTCATTTTCATTTTGGCAAAAAATAAAGTTGCATAGTCTTTATATAAGAATTGAAAGGGACCAAAAATTGTGGTAAGTTTCTCCCTGCTCTCCCTTCTATTCTCTCCCCTTTTTTCTGTCTCCTAAATTGTTCTCCGGATTCTAAACTTTAATTCAATGACCTTATTGTATGGTGTTTGGACAAACGCCTTCGGCAAGTTGAACGGCTTCTTCATCTCTTTCCGAAACTATATTTCACGAGAACAACACATTCCCACTTTACACAATGCCAATCTAACCTTCATTGTATTTTCTGTTCTCAGCTTTCTCCAAATCAAGTCTCAAGGAAACCCTAATGATTCTCCTTTCCTAACGAACCCAAAAACATGCAATTTCGCTATTATTATGTTACTATTGTATGGCTTGGCATACGATATTGAACAGAGATTGTCTTCAACTCATCCAACATATGCAAATGCAGCTCGTCGTGTTGTGGGATTGTTCGGTTCAATACTAATGGCATCCTTAGCTTCAATTCTATTTCCGCCTTGGTTACAACCCGTTTTATATGTCGTGTACATCCTTTTTTACGCGGGTGAATTGATAGATTGGATACAAAAGATATTTGTTAATGAAACTCACGAAACGGATATTGTTCTACCAGTATAACTATATAGTCCTATGTCACGTTTATAATTTTCAAAATAGCTTTTGTGTACAAGCTATTGTGCAATAAGACTCGGTTCGTGTGTAGCCATTTATGGAAAATAAAATATAAGATGTTGGTGCACTGAGCTCTCATATACATATCCCAACTTTCTTATTACTCTCTCTGTCCCAAAAAATGATTTTACTACTTTTTTTTTTCTTTGTCATTACTATAAAGGAACTTTAAATAATTTAAGTAATAATTATATGTTGATTTAATTATTATATTAATATAAATTTAAAACTTGTAATTGATATAACATCAACAATAATATCTATAACAAGTTTTACATTTTCATTATTATAATTAAATCAAACAAAATAATTGCTCAATTTTTTTCTTCATAATAATAATGGAAAAATGAGAAAATGATTTTAGGATAAAGGGAGTATTATGAGTCGGTCTACGGAGAAACGCGTTTCTCCGTCGCGTATGGAGAAACGGGGCAACGTTTGTCGCGCGACATACTCTGCTTCTAAATCAGATCACTATCACTTGTAAAAGTTTTGAGGACAAAAGGAAGTTGGATTCTCGAGTAGCATCAAGTCGTGATATCACTTGTCCCAACTGATTTTCAGATACATATCTGCTTAAGCTTTCCAAATCCCTTAGATTTCTTCAGATTCTTCAGATATGTCTATCCGTTTTTCTTCTACTATGGATATCCAAGAGCGACAAGTGATATCCATCCAATATTATCATTCCAAAACTCCTGCTAAGGTTATCAAATGTTCTGGTAACATTGTGCGGTGATATCCAGTTGTTGTGGCTAAGTATGTCACGCGATAAACGTTGCCCCGTTTCTCCATACGCGACGGAGAAACGCGTTTCTCCCCAGATTTTGTGGAGTATTATTGTGTAAAGAAATGTGTTAGTGTTAACATGGTGATAAATTCCCCTTTGCGATTAAAGTGACAAAGTCACTAATTACGTTGTTGTTATTTAATAGGCAAATATTGTTTGAAATACTTATAAAGTACCTTGGGGCACAACATTCGATGTGACTATACTTACTTACCGAACGGGAGTATAAGGTATTGGTTATATACTCAGTATTAGGGACATGGAGTTCTTTAATACAACGTTCCCTACTTGAAATATATAAAACTTAATATATATAACTTTACACTTTATTAAAAAACTCGGGACACATAGCTCGCTACTACGATGCTTCCTTGGTAAATAAAGTAAATGTAAAATTTGCTTATAATTGCCTAATTAATTGATATTTAAAAGTTCATATATATTCTAAATATCAATGGGATCTTATTCAAATGTGTTATCTTATATGTTACCCAACATTGCTAGCAACACATTAGTATGTGCTACATTTATTTTTTATTTCTTCTTTTTATTTTTGAATTTTTATTAATTAAATTTTGAAGTTCAAAAGTCTATTTTAATAGATTTAGAGTTTGTGAAATCAAATTGTTTTTAACAAAATTCTTAATTTTTCCCTAGCTAAAAGTATTTAAGAAATTTCTATCATTTTGAAGTTCAATTTGATATGAACTTGATTTTCAAATATGAATATCCAAAATTTTTGAAATTTTTCTGTAATTACTTTTAGTTGATTTCATTAAGATATATATATATATATATATATATATATATATATATAAATCAATGTGGCCGAATTTTATGTTGTGGAAAGTTGGGATAGGGTATATATATATATATATATATATATATATATATATATATATATATATATATATATATATATATATATATATATATATATATATATATATATATATATATATATATATATATATATATATATATATATATATATATATATATATATATATATATATATATATATATATATATATATATATATCAATGTGGCCGAATTTTATGTTGTGGGAAGTTGGGATAGGGTAATTTTTACCTTTTTATTTAGAGTTTGTTACAAATTTTATTTATAAAAGGTTTTTAAATTAAAAGATAAATATATGTTGTTTCAACATGTCAAATCAATTCTTAATTTTTCTCCCTCTATCCCTTAATTACTCCACCTTCCACTTTCATCCTCTCTTCACCGTTTTCTCACTCTTCTCTTCGTCTCTCTCTCTCTATAAAGAAACCCTTCAAATTCAGTTTCATTCTTTCCAAAATTACGCCATGGCCCGTCCTTCAAAAAACTCTCAAATTGCTTCACCCATGTACATTTCTCCTCTGATGGAGAAAATTCCAATGTGTAATAAAAATACCTTGCAAGTGTACAAGTCACCGAAGTAGCAACGTACAAAAGTAAGGGGTCGAACCACGCATGAAGCTCGTGTGCTTTAACGTAATTGCCACTTAGCAAGATGGTGGAAAGAATTTATTTGATTTGTTTGTTGTAATAAAACTAAAGCAAGTAATTAAATAAAGTTGTAAACAATAAATAAAAGAAAACCTTAAATTATACTTCTATCCCCATTCTAGTTTCGAATATCATTGATTAAAATTTTTTCCCTTATTCCCCCACCCACCCAATCACGATATATATTTCAATCTCTATATCTTTCTTTGATGGTAGTTAATAGTGGCGACACGCTCAACTAAAAACTCTAATTGATAAACAAACTTAGCCGATACGGTCAAAGTTCAATTAATCAATATTGATTCAATTTAAGAAATTAAAATTAGGAACAATTACTAATATGCTTTCACTTGGATAATTGTCTAATTCTACCAAAATCACAAATCAAGATGACACAAACAAGATTTATGAAGTTGCTACAATGAAAATTCTAATCCGACACGAAAAAAGAGAATCCTAGCAATAATTAATCACAAGAATTAAGAAATTAATCAAATTTCAAAATCCTAGTAATCAATATAATCAAGCAATACAAATAGAACTATGAATTAGAGATTATAATGGGAGAAAGAAAACAAACCTCAATTCATTGCATAGAATGGTTCAAAGAACCTTAATCCAAAGTGAAAGGGATTAGCCCTCCGTGAATAATCAAAAGCTTTGATTTGTTCTAAAAAAAACTAATGATCCAGCTCCACCTAAACAATAATAAAAAATAATATTTATACTCCCTTTCTAAAAATTCTTAAGTTAAAAATGAAAAAAAAAAAAAGAAATAAAATAAAAACAAAAGTTTTTAAAAAGTCAACAAGAAGCAGGTCAACTCAGCCTTGGAATTACGCGTGCGTGCTGATTATTGATGTCCTTATCGTCATTTTTGCACTTTGATCCCTGAACTTTCCAAATTTACAATTTGGTCACTTAACTTTTCAGATTTATAGAATAATCCTCAACTTCAGAATCTTGACTTTTTACTTTGGCTCCTTGAGAGAGTATAACATCCGGATATGAAATAAAACAACTAAAATACTCTCGAATTACAATAACTCTCAGTAACACCTCGCTTTAACATATTATCCAAAATTACATCAAATCTAAACTAAATACATCATAATAAGGATAAAATATCTAGGAAAATAGGGAATTACATATATAATGAAATCCACCACATCAACCAATGCAACATAAACTAAATACATCAAAATAAGGATAAAACTCTAATTGATAAACAAACTTAGCCGACGTGATTAAAGTTCAATTAATCAATATTGATTCGATTTAAGAAACTAAAATTAGGAACAATTACTAATATGCTTTCACTTGGATAATTGTCTAATTCTACCCAAATCACAAATCAAGATGACACAAACAAGATTTATGAACTACAATGAAAATTCTAATCCGACAAGAAAAAAGAGAATCCTAGCAATAATTAATCACAAGAATTAAGAAATTAATCAAGTTTCTAAATCCTAGTAATCAATATAATCAAGCAATACAAATAGAACTATGAATTAGGAATTATAATGGGAGAAAGAAAACAAACCTCAATTCATTGCATAGAATGATTCAAAGAACCTTAATCCAAAGTGAAAGGGATTAGCCCTCCGTGAATAATCAAAAGTTTTGATTTGTTCTAAGAAAAATTAATGATCCAACTCCATCTAAAACAATAATAAAAGATAATATTTATACTCTCTCTAAAAACCCTAAGTTAAAAAAGGAAATAAAATAAAAACAAAAGTTTTCAAAAAGTCAACAAGAAGCAGGTCAACTCAGCCTTGGAATTATGCGTGCGTGCTGATTATTGATGTCCTTATCGTCATTTTTGCACTTTGGTCCCTGAACTATTCAGATTTGCAATTTGGTCACTGAACTTTTTAGATTTGCAGAACAATTCTCAGCTTCAGAATCTTGACTTTTTCGGCTTGACTTTAGCTCCTTGAGAATATTACATCCGTATATGAAATAAAACAACTAAAATACCCTCCGATTACAATAACTCTCACTAACACCTCGCTTTAACATATTATCCAAATTACATCAAATCTAAATCAAATACATCAAAATAAGGATAAAATGTCTAGAAAAATAAGGAATTACATATAATGAAATCCACCCCATCAAATTTCCCCACGCTTAGACCATTACTCGTCCATGAGTAATATCCTAACCTCACTCTAAAACCCCGATCTAAACATGTAGCATGGGAAGAAAATAACCCCTAATCTCCTCTAATCCACCAATCTAAATATGTCAATCACAATACGGAATAAACATACTTCCGTCTCCTTATAACTCCTCAAAAATATACTCCCTCCGTCCCACGTGAATGCAAACTTATTTCCATTTTGGTCCGTCCCACGTGAATGCAAACTGCCCAAAATGGAAATAAATTTATTATTTTATATTCACCCTACCCCACCCACTCATTCTCTCTCTTCATTTTTCACCATACAATTTATTCAACCAACCTACTATTAACTCCACTCATTCTCTCTCTTCATTTCCTACCACACATTTTCATTATCTTAATAATATTTCTTAATTATTGTGCCCGGAAAAATGATTCACAATGACGTGGGACGGAGGGAGTATATGCATATGGCCTTAGCTCGATACCAACTCCAATATTTCAAATGGTCATCCAAACTAAGGCCCACACATGAAAGCAAATTGGGGAACTAAAATGTCCTAATTTTCTCCCACGCTTATCTCACACTACTATCGCCCTCGTATAATAGTCTTGTCAAGGAATGTTAATCCTTCACAAAACTACCTCTTGAAAGCACCACCTCCCCTTATAACTCCAACAATGAACGAGGGTTTCTATCCTAGGCCCCACTATCTGAACCTCCTACTCCAATAATGGTCTTACCCGATACTTTCAAAACCTCCTTTATGTCTCCACTCGGGTGATGTAAAGGATGTCACAAATTTCACTTTCTCACCTTTTTCCTAAGCGCCCTTTCGAATTTTCACTTAGCCTTTCATTTTTTTTTCTCATTTTTTTTATTTTTTTTATGAAAACAACTATACACACAAAATGTTGGTACCCCACCCCCTCACTAAACAATGCATAGTCCCATATGCATTACTATAAAACAAATAAGAAAGAGATAGGGATACCTTCCGGGACTACTGAGGTGGTGGGAACCAATCTGACCCCCATGACGGTCCTTGGCTAGAGCTACTCCCAAATTGTTGTTGATTATGGGTGAACAATGGCCCATTTTCTAGTGTTTTCAAAGTACATGTGCTAAAATGAAATTAGGTAGAAAATTGGGGAGTTAAGCTTGGATTGAAAATTCAGGGGCCAAAGTGAAAATCTGAGAAAATGAGGGACCAAAGTGCAAAAGATGAAAGTTCAATGGCTAAACTGCAGTTAATTGGAAGTAGTGGGCTGCAGCTGGAAATTGAAACTGGTTGGCTAAGAGCAAGGCCATGGCCGAGAAAAAAAATGGCCAGAAGAAGGCGTGGCCGAGGGAGACTAGGCGTGGCCGAGGAGCTGGCCGAGTTTGGGAAGGAATGGCCGGCCAATTGAGGCGGACACCTGGGGGGAAATGGGGCTGGCGCCTGGGCTGCAGAAGCTTGGCCGAGATTTCCTTGGCTTGAGGCGGCCACCTGGCTTGGATTGGGCCGGTGCCTTACGGTCAGTAGCACAGCTCAATTTTTTTTATTTATTATTTTTTTTTTGAATGAAAAGGCCCAAGGGTTTTTTTATTTTGTTTTTTTTTTTTTTTAAAAAAAAAAAGAAAAAAACTATTTACATACAAAATCCCTCCCCCCATGCTTAAACTAGACATTTTCCTCAATGACACTAAACAATAAATATGTGACAATAAAAATATGGGAAAAAGGGCACCAAGGAACTTAAGTAATGGGACGGGAGGCGCCACAAACATGAGTCTCATTAATACAGGGGAGATGAAAGTATCTTCACAAGTTACCTCGAGAAGATGATTCGGCTCTGTGACATTGTAAGTACCCAAATCTGGCTCATGCCTTTCGGTTAAGTTTCCCGGTAATTTCCCGGACTTCCCTAAAGTTCAGGAACAATTCGGAAACTTTTCCGAACCTTCCGAGGGGCGAAGAAATTACTAGGAATTAAAATTCCACGTTTTCCTTCGGTAGAAAAGCCCTTCTAGAAGCTGCCACCTTGCAGGCTTCTAGAAGGTAAATGGATAAGGCTTACTATGTTGTGCGAAATACCCTGCCATGGCGAATTCTAGAAGCTACCAACGGTTCTCACGGAACCAAGGTTTGATATCAGCTCCAGAGGCTGATGCTTGAAGGCTCCTATATCTAACTTGATATAGGAAGTCGGGGATCTTCAAGGGTAACGATTATCTATCCTTTTCTCTTCCCCTATCTTCCTTATACATGAGATCTATGTATTAAATATGTTGACTTTGATGTATCCTGAGTAAGATTGCATGTTTTAGTCTCATATTGCTTAGATCTATATCCGTTTGCATATCATTTCATGTAGTCGCATTGGCTTGACATTGTTTTGCAAGAACATCCGAGGTGAGTGTGGATCTCTCATATCCACACTCCCTTGAAGTGTTCATTATAGTGTGAATACCCCGTCCCGATGCAACGCGCATTCGGAAGTTTGAAAATAAATAATTATATAAAGTCGGATCGAAATAGGATATTCATTTAGTGACACTCGATTTAAACCATATCAAAAGTATTAATTTAAATTTTGAGAGTCGCCACGCCACTTTGATATAGCCCAAAGCTTTGAAAAAAGGCTTAAACAGTTAATTGGGTTCGGGGGTCAAGTTACAACAGAAGAAGAAGCGTTATCACTCCTATTGCCCGACGAATCGGTCTTTCTAGCATGTGGGGTGTTGGTTGTGTGCGGTGTTTACAGAATAGATAGAAGAAACGGGATCATGCATAAGGAGGAGGGGAGAGAAAGCATTAATTGATGATACACCCTAGAACCTTTTGAGTTAGGCCCTCGGAAGGTGCACTAATCAACGTTCATCCTTGGGGGATTGTTGATCATGGGACAATTATTACTAAGGTGGAAGGAAAGAAATAGTTCCTAGATCCATTGGGTTTCTTGGCGAAACCCTAGATCATCCTCGGCTATTGCATATTTAAATATATTAAAACAACCCTAAATCTAGCATATATGACATAAGCAAGAAATAAAGTAATTAAAATACTAAGCATGCAAATAATAAATCTAGCATAATAATAAAGACGATAATAAAGACGGAAAAATAAACAGAAGACTTACCTAATGATGGCAAGGCTTTTGGATTGAATCTATAAAGATTCGAAGAGAGTAGGAAGAATCGGGTAAAACAAGTGTAGTCTCGTTTCTTCCGAGTGAATTGTGTGTTGAGAAAATATTTAGACTTAGAAAACTCGAGTTTAGTCTCAAGTTTTCTATGGAGGAAACCTCAAGTTTTGTCTTGAGTTTTCCGTAGAATAATTCTGTGTTCAAAGTGTGAGGCGGAGTGGGGTTTATATAGTGAAAGGAATTGGGGAGGAACGGCTTGCGAAAGTGATGTGGAAAAGATTTAAGGGTCGATCGGCCAAAATTTTAATTCTTGAGCCCTGGCCCAACCTTGGCCCCATTTGGCCTAGAGTGGCCCTAAATTGCTAAGTCTTGGCCGGCCCTCCTTGTTTCCAAATGGCCTTAGAAGCTCGGCCACTTCAGCAAAACCTTGGCCACAAAAAATAATTTTGTACCAATATTACTCGCTTCGTCTCTGTTATTTTCAAGTCCATTTTGACCACTTTAATGGCTTCTTTTGCATTTCGCTCTTTGGGCCTTTATCTTTCATTTAATCCCGTGAATTTTTATATATCAAATTCGTCCAAAATTTCCATATTTCCCGTTTAGTCCCTGAATTTTCAATAAATTCCAATTTGGTCCAAAAGCTTCCAAATGCCAGTTTAGTCCCAGATTTTCCCGAATTGCACTTCAGTCCTTTTTTCGGACCGGGTACTAACAGTAGCCCCTCGGCGACGCTTCTTGTAAGACAAGTGGGGTCGACGATAAGAAATAGGATCCGTCCTGAAAAAAGGGATTTCAGGAGGTAAGACAATGATTTTGCGGATGTGAGGTTTGGACTCGAGCTGAGTCACAAATGGAAGATGACCAGGTAGGTCAAGTGGCTGGACCCACGTCGGGCTACCTACGTATCCCAAGAGGAATCAAGCCAAGCCGTAGTTCGAAAACGTGGGCGTTTAGTACTCAAGAGTGGCGGACGTGCAGCGTCTCAAGCCAAAGATGCGATTTGTGGCAAGGCTTTGAGGGTCGAATCTAAGGACGATTCGAATAATATTGAGAGATGTACAGAAAGGAGAATCAAGTATAGTCTTGCCTTCTCCGGAGGGAAAATATGTTGTGTGTGGAAAGGAAATTCAAGTATAGTCTTGATTTTCTCCTTGAAAATTGTGTGTGATGAAACAAATCAAGTGTAGTCTTGATTTGTGAGATAATATGTGGAAAGGAAATTCAAGTATAGTCTTAAAAATCGTGTGTGATGGAACAAATCAAGTGTAGTCTTGATTTGTGAGATAATGTGTGGAAAGGAAATTCAAGTATAGTCTTGATTTTCCCTTTGAAAATTGTGTGTGATGGAACAAATCAAGTGTAGTCTTGATTTCTTCGTGTGAAAATATGTTGTGAGATAATGTGTGGAAAGGAAATTCAAGTATATTCTTGATTTTTCCCTTGAAAATTGTGTGTGATGGAACAAATCAAGTGTAGTCTTGATTTCTCCGTGTGTTGTGCAAATAAACCAAGTTTAGTCTTGATTCGCGTACTGAGAGAAAGTGTATGGGGCAATGTGGGAAAAAAGCGTGTGGAATCAAAAGCCAAATATTTGATCGTCCCAGGGAGTCACCCAAAGATTTGACTGCACGGGAGTCACCCAAAGATTTGACTGTACGGGGAGTCACCCAAAGATTTTGTGAGAGTTTGACTTCTGCGGGACGGACCCTTTGAAGATGCGGGACGGACCCTTTGAAAGTACGGGACGGACCCTCTGAGATACAGGACGGACCTTTTGAAATGGAGGATAGACCTCTGAAATGCGGGACGGACCCTTTGATATGCGGGACGGACCCTTTGAAGGCAGGGACGGACCCTTTGAGATACAGGACGGACCTTTTGAAATGGAGGATAGACCTCTGAAATGCGGGACGGACCCTTTGATATGCGGGACGGACCCTTTGATATGCGGGACGGACCCTTTGAAGTGGAGGATAGACCTATGAAAAGCGGGACGGACCCTTTGATATGCGGGACGGACCCTTGAAATGGAGGATAGACCTCTAAAATGCGGGAAACTGTAGCTGCCAAAGGACTTAGGCTACAAGCGATGAAGAATAGTTGTGTGAATTGATTGGGATTATTATGGCTTCCCGAGCCGAAGAACCAAGCGATTAAAAGATTGAGATAATCATTGCTAAGGCTTAGAGAGGAGTCTTGTCTCCTAGGCTTAAGGCTAGGGTTTTAGAGAGGCATTTGTCAACTAGGCTTAAGGCTAGGGTTTAGAAGGGTATTTGTCACCTAGGCTTGAGGCTAGGATTTAGAAAGATATTTGTCACCTAGGCTTGAGGCTAGGGTTTAGAGAGGTATTTGTCAACTAGGCTTAAGGCTAGGGTTTAGAAGGGTATTTGTCACCTAGGCTTGAGGCTAGGGTTTAGAGAGGTATTTGTCACCTAGGCTTGCTTGAGGCTAGGGTTTAGAAAGATTTTTGTTACCTAGGCTTAGGGCTAGGGTTTAGAGAGGTATTTTTTGTCACCTAGGCTTGAGGCTAGGATTTAGTGAGGAGATTTGTCACCTAGGCTTGAGGCTAGGGTTTAGAGAGGTATTTGTCAACTAGGCTTAAGGCTAGGGTTTAGAAGGGTATTTGTCACCTAGGTTTGAGGTTAGGGTTTTAGAGAGGTATTTGTCACCTAGGCTTGCTTGAGGCTAGGGTTTAGAAAGATTTTTGTTACCTAGGCTTAGGGCTAGGGTTTAGAGAGGTATTTTTTGTCACCTAGGCTTGAGGCTAGGATTTAGAAAGATATTTGTCACCTAGGCTTAAGGCTAGGGTTTAGAGAGGTATTTGTCACCTAGGCTTGAGGCTAGGGTTTTACATTTGCGGTAAGTCTAAACAAGTCAGTTTGAGCAGAAAGGTTATTGGTTTAAACTAGGCGAGGCCGAGTAAGTGTCGATGGTAGAAGGTGGGATTAGGTAAGTTTGATGTCCAGAGATGAGGACCGAGTCATCTTGAGAGAGAGGCGTCTTTGATAGACTTGAAGAGTTTGAAAATTTGTGGAGACCAAAGAGTGATTTTGTAAACAAGGTACCAAGGAGGACAGTATTTTGAAAGCATGTTTATTTGATAAAGAGGCCTTTATGATTAATCATGTTTCTAACTAACTCAAAGAGTTTGCCACATGCTGATCTTGATGACAAGGGATGCCCTTCATGCTAGATATGACTTCATTGGAGCTCCGATTTTTGTTAGAGCCCTTTGGCCTTTTACGAAGAACCACATAGTCGACCCATTTTTGTTGAGGGAGCCCCCATGTTTGATGAAGTGACCTTGGCGAAGTCCCGCTGATGATGAATGAATGGCGAAGCCCCGATTGATGATGCAAAGCAAACACGAAGGAATGGCGAAGCCCCACTGATGATGTAGAGCAAACCCGAAGAGAGCCTCGAGAGAACAGCTGCTTAACAAAAGCCCCACTTGAGAGATTCAATGCATCCCTATTTGCGGACAGAGTCATCTTGCGGCCACAGGCGACCCCTCGTTTCGAACAATGGTCAATCGCCGGACAAGACTCGGAAATGTATATGTGCGAGGCGCATTTTTTTTCGAAGGTGGGAATGGATCCCGAGTTCGTGTATGACACTTTCGCTTTTGGGTTTGACTCTTTTGGGAGAGTATAAGCATCACAAGGTGTGGAAAAGTGTATGAAAGCCCCCACAGACAAAGAAAGACAGCGTTGTTTGGCCTCTATTTTCCTATGATGTAGAAAAAGAAGACTTGTCGAGACATTTGAAGAATTATTTTATTCGTAATTATATCTTGATTGCTCGTGAATGGACCTCACCGATTGGTTTATAAAATTCCAATTATATAGGTAAACAAATGAATGTTTTGATTTGAAGGTGAAATGCGGCTTGTCTTTTAGAAGGAGAAGGATGTTCCGTTGTTGCTTACTGCTACGTTCGGTGGTAATTGTGTGGTGCGGGCCGTTTGCCGCATTGATCTCCTTCATGGGAAAGAATGAAAAATAGAAAAAGATTGGGGTGGAAGAAAAGGTGGGAATTGGTCGATTATAACCCAAAGATTTTTTCATTCCTTCAAGTGAAGATTCTTTGTTCATTTGTTCTCGCAAGCCGAGGAGTAGTCCACAGCGCGTGTCTCCTTGCTTTTACCGGAGTGCCGGCGAGGCACGGATGCGAAGCTTGATGAGACTTTGCGAGACGGTGTTTGAGGAGTCGAATGAACGAATTTCAAGAATAGGACGAGTTCCCAAACTTTTGAGAGAACATGTAATATGCTCACGTAGGATAACAAGTGACTCAAAAATCTGAATACGCATTTCTTTTAAATAATCTTTTGAGAATGCCATCCGGTAGCGGTTGTAGCTGGTCTTTGGGTTGCGATCGACCATTGGATGATGCTTAACATGACCTCTTAAAGTGAGAGGTCGGCTGGGCCATTTCTTTGAGAGGTTGGCTTGAGAGATGTGTTTGAAATTTCTAAGGTGAAAGGATTTTCTTGTTGCTGCTTCTTCAGAACCTCTAAGAGTGAGGTTAACTTTGATTTTGGCAAGGTCAAGGGTGGTGATGGAATCCTCTAAAAGTGAGAGGATGGACTTTGGAATGGGTTTATGGGATTTGTCCAAGAGGAATCTTTATTGCTTCTTCTCGCGAGTTTGTTGTGATTTCGGCGGGTAACTTGATCACGATAGTACCTTCACTCGATGTCTCGTTTTCACAACCTTTGCGATGGGAGGTTCACTTCGGGGTGATGAAGTTTTTTTTTTTTTTTTTTTTTTTTTTTTTTTTTTTAAACACCCTCTTATCGAGAAAAGCCTCTGGATTTGTTTGCTCGCGATAGCCCCTAGTGTATGCCTTAGGATGGTTTTACCTTTTCCCTCTTGGGCTTGGAGGTGGTCCCTTCGAGGGAGCCCCTTGTATGAGTTTCTTTCTTAGGGTCTCAAAACTTGTCGATCTTGAAATGAAAGGGTATTATTTAGTGAGGATAAGGTTATGGCTTCCTATGGTGAGAGGTTTAAGCTTCAATCGCTCTTTGGATAACATTCTCAAAAGAGTATTTAAAATAAATGCAAACTCAATTAACCGACTTATTAAGTAAGGCAGAATATATTCGGACCATAAGAAAGATATGTGAGCATATTCAATGAAAGCTTATCGATCGAATGGAAAATCAGAGGAGACACGAGATTGGGGGGTTGGTGAGCCCCAAGTTGATATTTATGTAGCACTTGCGAAGGATAAGAACAACCCTTTGCATCTTGTATTGGCGTGAGCAGCTATTTTCTGATGATGAGCAACAACGGTCTTCGTGCTTGTCTTGATCATATGGAAAGGAGGTCAAGCGGGGAAGAGTGTATTTGGGGAAGTGTATGTTTGAGAAGGTATAACGGGTATGTACAAGGAGTGTATGAAAAAGTATATGGTGGAGTATGGAGAGAGTGTATAAGAGAAGGGTGTATAGGGATGGTGTATATGAAGAAGGAACGGTGAGTTGTTTACTCCAATCAAAGCATTCATTCATTGTTTACTTTATTAGCCGGTGAGTTTATCAGTGAGATTAGCAACCAAGTGATAATTATAAATAAAACAATCTTCTTGAAAGTAATGCGAGATTATGTCTCAAGTCTAGAGAGAAAAGAAAGAAAGACCTTTTTATTATCGAAGTAACTAGTTCAAAGTGGACATTACATATCAATGCCCAAAATGGACGTAAAAGACGCACTAGAACCTACAAGGCGAATGAATCTAAATCTTCCCTCGAAGGGTGAGGGTTCCTTCATCAATGAGGCCTTGGGTCTTCCCTTGGTTGATCAATCTTTGAATTGAGCGTTTCGATTGCACACATTTGTCGGTGGTATGCCCGGCGTACTTGTGGTATCTCGCAAAACTTGGATGTATCTAAGTCTTCCTTTGGGTTAGTAGGCTTGTAGTTCTCGAGCGGCTCGATCAAATTCTTTCCCACCAAAATGTCGAAGAACTCACCCATAGTGCATTCCTAAGTCATCAAAATGTTCCTTGTTGATCTTCTTCTCGGGTATTGATGCCTTTAGTTGGTTGGTAGCCACAGCGGGCATCCTGAATGAGAAATTCGATGTGTAGGACCATAAGGGGAACCATAAGCATGTGGATGATAGGGACCCCGGAATTGAATAGGGGAGGAACTCTTCTCAAGTATTCCCGAATGTAAGACAAATGGTGCTGCTTTCAATTTCATGCATGTCTTTGAGGAGGTTGATCACTCCCAACCTCATGTTTGAGACTTCTTTGAGGGCTTCAATGCTTTTCTCCGGAGACATGATGTGGAATTCAGCAGAACATATGGCGGAGTCAAGCCAATGAGTTGAATTAGATTCATAATTAATCTTAAGGCATCCTTGAGAAAATATTTGACCTCCACAATTTTGAGTTTGACCGGCTGAAGTTGCCTACGTAACCCTTACCATTTAAGGTATGAGTCTCAGGTCACCGTAGTTCGAGGGGGCCCCGATTGATGATACAACCAGGGTTAAGTTTAGAGAAAGAGAGAGGATGAATGTAAAAGAGTCCGTTTGGTGAAAAAAGGAGAGGAAGATGACTCGATCCTTGGTCAAATATAAGTGAGGGTGATCTAGACGAGCTAATCGGACTTGGTAAGTTGGCTTAGGTAGGCCCTAGATGGTGGTTTGATCTATATGGGTCGAGAGAGGTTTGATCTAGGTGGGTCTTTGGCTGAAGGGTGCTAGAGATAAAGGATTTAAACTATGGATGGTTTTAAGACTAAGGGAGCAAACTGCGGATGGTTCAAGAGGTAAGAGGTAGAACTTTGAAGGGTCCTAACTTGAAGGATGTAGATCGTAGGAGGTCAAAGGTAGAGGAATGGACCATGGATGGTCCAAGAGACGAGGGGTGGACCTCGAAGAGTCTCAGGTGGAAAGGTGGACCTTTAATGGTCCTAGATAGAGAGAGTGGACCTCGAAGGGTCCTAAATTGAGGAGTGGACCTTAAAGGGTCCAAGAGAAGAGGAGTGGACCTTAAAGGGTCCAAGAGAAGAAAGTGGACCTTAAAGGGTCCAAGAGAAGAGGAGTGAACCTTGAAGGGTCCAAGAGAAGAGGAGCGGACCTTGAAGGGTCCAAGAGAAGAAGAGCGGACCTTGAAGGGTCCAAGAGAAGAAGAGCGGACCTTGAACGGTCCAAGATAAGAAGAGCGGACCTTGAACGGTCCAAGATATGAGGAGCGGACCTTGAACGGCCCAAGATATGAGGAGCGGACCTTGAACGGTCCAAGGTATGAGAAGTGGACCTTGAATGGTCCAAGATTGGGAAGTGGACCTTGAATGGTCCAAGATTGGGAGTGTGGACATAGTATAGGAAGAGCACCACGAAGGGTCAAAGAGTGGACCTTGAACGGTCCAAGATAGAGAGACTGATCCTAGGCGGTCCGCGAAGAGAAGGTGTGGACCTTGAAGGGTCCAAGAAGTAAAGAGCGGACCTCGGAGGGTCCTAGAAATGGAGAGTGGACCTTGAAGGGTCCAAGAAGTAAAGAGCGGACCTCGAGGGTCCTAGAAATGGAGAGTGGACCTTGAAGGGTCCTAGAAATGAGGAGCGGACCTCGAAGGGTCCTAGAAATGAGGAGCGGACCTCGGAGGGTCCTAGAAATGAAGAGCGGAACTCGGAGGGTCCTAGAAATGAAGAGCGGACCTCGGAGGGTCCTAGAGATGAGAGAGCGGACCTCGGAGGGTCCTAGAAATGGAGAGTGGACCTTGAAGGGTCCAAGAAGTAAGAGCGGACCTCGGAGGGTCCTAGAAAGAGGAAGCGGACCTCGGAGGGTCCTAGAAATGAAGAGCGGACCTCGGAGGGTCCTAGAGATGAGGAGCGGACCTCGGAGGGTCCTAGAAATGGAGAGTGGACCTTGAAGGGTCCAAGAAGTAAAGAGCGGACCTCGGAGGGTCCTAGAAATGAGGAGTGGACCTCGGAGGGTCCTAGAAATGAGGAGTGAACCTCGGAAGGTCCTAGAAAAGAGGAGCGGACCTCGGAGGGTCCTAGAAAAGAGGAGCGGACCTCGGAGGGTCCTAGAAATGAAGAGCGGACCTCGGAGGGTCCTAGAAAAGAGGAGCGGACCTCGGAGGGTCCTAGAAAAGAGGAGCGGACCTCGGAGGGTCCAAGAAATGAGGACCGGACCTCGAAGGATCCTAGAACTGAAGAGCGGACCTCGGAGGGTCCTAGAACTGAAGAGCGGACCTCGGAGGGTCCTAGAAATGAAGAGCGGACCTCGGAGGGTCCTAGAAAAGAGGAGCGGACCTCGGAGGGTCCTAGAAATGAAGAGCGGACCTCGGAGGGTCCTAGAAATGAAGAGCGGACCTCGGAGGGTCCTAGAAAAGAGGAGCGGACCTCGGAGGGTCCAAGAAATGAGGACCGGACCTCGAAGGATCCTAGAAATGAAGAGCGGACCTCGGAGGGTCCTAGAAATGGAGAGCGGACCTCGGAGGGTCCTAGAAATGAGGGATAGTTAAGCATTTTATTTACAAAAAAGCCTTCCATTTTTATAGAACCTACTCTTGGTTGGAAGGGATACCCCTTTTTCGCAACTAACTAAATGTCCTAAAGTGGTGGATCCTAACGACTAACCGTCTCATATAGACATTTAATATGATATTTATGGAGAGTACTACAGACCCATGATAGGACAAGATCAAGCATTCAACTTTACTTGACACGTCCTTTAAAAGGAAATCAATTTTTAGTGCCTTTATAGATCTTGACTTATCATTGATTCGTAGTGACTTAACATAAAGACCTTATTAATTGTCTACATAAAATAGCTAGCCAAACCAACCGGTCACAGGGCGTGTATTCCTAGCAAAGTGGGTGACACAAGGGTTAGATTTCAGGCTCCCACCGAGTAACAGCGAAGCGCACCGATGAGTGGATGACCAAGTGAGACTCGGAAGGAGGCAACATGATCACCACACTTCCCGCACTTTGGCTGCTCCGAGGGGTTAAGGGGTAGGCTGTGCGGTGTGACACGGACTCTAGTGGTAGTGTGAGGTAAAGTCTAATTCTTTTTTTAAGGAAAGAAGAGAAAGATTTTTTTATGAGATGCATGCATGCAATGCAACAGTTAAGAATAGGAGAAAAAGAAAAAGGAAGTAAAACACAACACCATACAAGAAGACGAAAGTCTGACCCACTTAGTTTGAAAAAATTTCAAAACAGTCCCAGTGAGTCGCCATGAATACCCCGTCCCGATGCAACGCGCATTCGGAAGTTTGAAAATAAATAATTATATAAAGTCGGATCGAAATAGGATATTCATTTAGTGACACTCGATTTAAACCATATCAAAAGTATTAATTTAAATTTTGAGAGTCGCCACGCCACTTTGATATAGCCCAAAGCTTTGAAAAAAGGCTTAAACAGTTAATTGGGTTCGGGGGTCAAGTTACAACAGAAGAAGAAGCGTTATCACTCCTATTGCCCGACGAATCGGTCTTTCTAGCATGTGGGGTGTTGGTTGTGTGCGGTGTTTACAGGAATAGATAGAAGAAACGGGATCATGCATAAGGAGGAGGGGAGAGAAAGCATTAATTGATGATCACACCCTAGAACCTTTGAGTTAGGCCCTCGGAAGGTGCACTAATCAACGTTCATCCTTGGGGGATTGTTGATCATGGGACAATTATTACTAAGGTGGAAGGAAAGAAATAGTTCCTAGATCCATTGGGTTTCTTGGCGAAACCCTAGATCATCCTCGGCTATTGCATATTTAAATATATTAAAACAACCCTAAATCTAGCATATATGACATAAGCAAGAAATAAAGTAATTAAAATACTAAGCATGCAAATAATAAATCTAGCATAATAATAAAGACGATAATAAAGACGGAAAAATAAAACGAGAAGACTTACCTAATGATGGCAAGGCTTTTGGATTGAATCTATAAAGATTCGAAGAGAGTAGGAAGAAGCTGCGGGTAAAACAAGTGTAGTCTCGTTTCTTCCGAGTGGTGTGTGTTGAGAAAATATTTAGACTTAGAAAACTCGAGTTTAGTCTCAAGTTTTCTATGGAGGAAACCTCAAGTTTTGTCTTGAGTTTTCCGTAGAATAATTCTGTGTTCAAAGTGTGAGGCGGAGTGGGGTTTATATAGTGAAAGGAATTGGGGAGGAACGTTTTACGAAAGTGATGTGGGAAAGATTTAAGGGTCGATCGGCCAAAAGTTTAATTCTTGAGCCACGCCCAACCTTGGCCCCATTTGGCCTAGAGTGGCCCTAAATTGCTAAGTCTTGGCCGGCCCTCCTTGTTTCCAAATGGCCTTAGAAGCTCGGCCACTTCAGCAAAACCTTGGCCACAAAAAATACTCCCTCCGTCCCATGATAATAAGGAAAATTTCCTTTTTGGGCGTCCCACAATAATATATAACTTTCCTAAAATGGAAAGGAATCTTTACTATTCCCTCCACTCATTCTCTCTCCTACATTATTTTAATACTCACATCACCATTATAATTTACTATTCTCTCCACTCATTCTCTCTCCTATTTTATTTCCACACTCACAACACTTTCAATATAATATTTCCTCCTTAATTTTTCTCGAAAACCGTAAAGTCCCTAAAATTGTGGGACGGAGGGAGTAATTTTGTACCAATATTACTCGCTTCGTCTCTGTTATTTTCAAGTCCATTTTGACCACTTTAATGGCTTCTTTTGCATTTCGCTCTTTGGGACTTTATCTTTCATTTAATCCCAGGAATTTTTATATATCAAATTCGTCCAAAATTTCCATATTTCCCGTTTAGTCCCTGAATTTTCAATAAATTCCAATTTGGTCCAAAAGCTTCCAAATGCCAGTTTAGTCCCAGATTTTCCCGAATTGCACTTCAGTCCTTTTTTCGGACCGGGTACTAACATATAGATATACATGCCTTTTGAGATCTATCAGTGAAGTAGCTTGGCTATATTAATGCCTTGCTGCCTCTGTAAATCCCAGTTGTTAAAGTCTCTGCAAGTGGCTAAGTATGTCACGCGACATACCTTGCCAGGCAACCTATGTCACGCGACAACCTTGGCCAGTTTGCAGAGCCTTCATCTTTTCAATTTGTAATCTGATTTTAACCTTTACCGTGCTGTAATCTAATGTCAATCTGCAATTTAAATAGTATCTTTGTACATAAAAATGTCATCTTTTCATTAAAAATGTCATTTTATCCTAAACATGCATTCCCTAGTCCCCATTGGTATTTGGAGCATCTCTTGGAGCGAGATGGTGTAAAGGTCCTATCTTTACATCATTTCTTCCACCTAAAGATGCCATAATCCCTTTAGAAATGAATAAGCCTTGAACCCTATATCTCCGATTATCACTTGAGACGAGCATAGTAGTCCTTATACAAGCTCAATCGTCTCAAGGTGTAGGATTGATGGGCTAAGGTCATTCCTTTCTAAAGGACCTCACTCTTGGACCATAAAAGAGAGTCCTTCTCTCGATCACACATGACCCAAGGTCAAATAGTGACGATCACAAGTCCAAGATGAGGACAGGATCAAAGTCCCGAACACATAAAAATCCAACGAATCCCGAGCAATAACCAACTAAATGGTTTATACGTCCGGAAGACAACTTGGAACATCCCCCCTCTTTTCAACACATGCACACAAGAAAGCACACAAGCAAGCACGAAAAATGGAATCTTGGGAGACTTGCTTCGGCAAGGCACCTTGGGTGAACGACGATTCGTTCTTCCCAAGGGGTAACTTAACCTCCGAATCCTAATTCCTTTTTTTCAAAGTTTTGAGGAAATCAAAATGGCGTGGCGACTCCGTTTTTCAAATTAAATCGGATGTTTTCAAACTCAAGTGAATCCAAATTAAAACACAAAAAAAGATTTTGGGCACCACATTCACAGTTTGGCGACTCCGCTGGGGACTTACCCAAAGGAGAAAGCTTTCATTTTCAAAATAAAAAAACGATACCCGGTATATAGGTGGAAATCACTAACCTTCCTGTATCGCTTCCTAATCCGAGGCTTGGGATAAACGGTGGTCTAACAATCCCATGTACCGGTATCTTTTTTTCAAAAAAAAATAATAAAAAAAGAAAGCCTTTTCCTTTGAGCGGGTTAGCCTCCCGTCACGAATTCCATTTGTCGTGCTTGCTTTTTCTTTCTTTGCATTGCATTGCATATTGCATCTTGGAAATTGTGCATACTCTGTAAACTGAACAGGAAGCCTTCTGGAGCTGAAAGGTGCCTAAAATGTTCGGGGAGCAACCTGAAACTAAAAAGGATTGGAACCTGGAAAATTGAACCATGCAGCCGTACGACTTAATCCGCCTCGGATTCCAGCCGGGCGGCCTCATTGGCAATTCCACCAGGACAAAATTGAGGTTAATCGCGCTTAGGCGGCTTGGGGCTATTCGGTTCCCCCAAAGGCGACCGGGCTCCGAAAATTTACGATGCCTTAAGCTGTTGCATTCCCCAGTCCCGAAAAATCATTCCTTTTAAAACACATTTCTGAAAATCTCTGTTTTAACTCAAAAAGGAACATTTTTAGGAGACCGCACACTACTGCGCACCTTATATATTGCATACACTTTGCACGCACGTCCCTTTAACACAGGTGGTTGTTGATTCGCCATCACGGACAACCTTACGATGCTCGGTGCGCACGGAATCACCCCAAACTCCCATGGCGGCCGGTGTCGACGATACCACGGTGCACAGGTGTCACACGTTTCAAAAAAGCCGTGACTTTTGGTTGGTTTTTGGTCTAGTCCGTGTGTCATATAGCCCGTTGCATATCCCCGTAAGGGTCAAGCATTAGTCCATAAAGGAAGTCAAGATCTTCCGCGCAAGCGGAGCTCTGCCAAAATTCCGACAAGGAAAAATTGGTAGAATCTTGACTCCGGCATTGACTTTGACCTTGAACAGTATGGAATGCGTAAGAGTCGAGGGTCAGTCCGTGCCAAAATCCAAAGATCTTTCGCGCAGCGGAAACTCTGCCGAAATTCCGACAAGGAAAAATTGGCAAGATCTTGACCCGGCATTGACTTCGACTTTGACTCACGCACTGCGTATGCAACGAAGTTCAATGTGACACTATGTCATTCGGCTTTTACCGCTCGACCCATGCCTATTATCCTCTTGGACATTGCCAAAAGTCAAAACGTCAATCGCGCAAGCGAAACTCTGCCGAAATTCCATTCAGGCTGAAAGACGAGACTTTCCCGGCATTGCCTTAACTATAATCCGCATCGCTCGTGCGTTAAAAGTTCTTATGACCCGCTAGACCCGTTAGGAGAGTTCTTCTCTTTCGGTCGGTGGGATCCGCGTGCCCTATAGGACCCTCGCCCGGGGCTGTCACCACCTGGGAGGTCGAAATACGGGTGGAATACGAGGGGCTTATAGACGTAGTGGCGGAACCGATCCAGGATCTAGAGTAGTTGCGAAAAAGAAGGGCAAACCCCCTTTTCCAACCAAATAGAAATAAATAAAAGACATTGTTTTAAGTAAACTTGAACAATTAACGGAATCATAATTGCATGGTCCTATCTCTGGAAATCCCTAAGCGCGACCTCCTCGATGCGATCTCCAATTTTTCATTTCGACCTTTCGTGGTCAAATCCCTAATCGCGACCTCCTCGGTCCGATCTCCGATTTTCCATTTTGACCTTTCGCAGTCAAATCCCTAATCGCGACCTCCTCGATCCGATTTCCGCTTTTCCATCTCGACCTTTCATGGTCAAATCCCTAATCGAGACACTCCTTGGTCCGATCTCGATTTTCTATCCAGGCCTTTCGCGGTCAATCCCCAATCGCGACCTCCTCGGTCCGATCTCCGATTTTCGATCCCTACCTTCCAAGGTCCAATCTTTTCCGATCAATTAGGCTTAGGAGAAAAATGTGTTTTGAGCAAAATTTAAGCAAATAAGTGCATGTTACTTGAGCCTTGACCTAAACGCTTACTTAGAGTCCAAACCTCATTTACCCAGAGTCTAAACCTTGTCTACCCCTTTCCATGGCGAGAAAGAAGTGGGCAAAATACCGGGTCAACGGCCTTTTAGTGCGGAAGCCTTAGGTTCAGACAATTCGGCGGAAGCCGTCGGTTTGTCGGCTCAGAGTTAGAATGGCGGATTTAACGGAAAAGCGAGGTACGGGAAATCGGATGGTTAGGAAGGAAGAGTTAGTCACGGCTTTGGAAAATACCCATAAGGTTCATGAAGAGCATTTGTCATTGCTCATCGGTGCTCTTCGCCGCTATGGGGTTCGGGTAACGATTGAGTCGAAACGGTTACTACAGTAGTGGTCGAAGATGAGACTTGAGCTTGATGATTTCAGTCCCTTCATCCTATAGCCAAGACCTTCCATCCTACGGACAATACACACTGCCCCCATCCGTATACGATCCCTTGCCAAGGACCACTCCTCCTCGGTCATTTCAACATCCCGGCTCATCGGGGCTCCATCGCCTTCGAGTTCACGAGAACGGGTGGAAGCACGCCCTGTCCCTCGGTTTGGCCAATACACTGCCGAGTTTTGCTCCGGCTTCACATAATCAATTTGAGTTATGTGGCTATGTTCACAAGCCCCTATACCCACTGAATGCAATCATGAGTTGCCAAAATATGGTTCAAGTTTTCATTTGTCACTTACCGGACTTAATGAATTCGGCCTAGTCGGTTTCACCGGTTGCTACGTGGTTCCCTCTCTTGATAAAAGTCCTATTGAGAGTTCCGGTATGCTCGAGAGTCCCGTTGACCCCCATGTGGCAATATTTATGGAGCAAGTGAAACAAATTCAAGAAGAAGCTTGATCTCATGATGAGTACCAATACTCCCTTGACCCAAGACATCGAATCAGGCAAGGAAATAATTCCACCAAGCTGAAATTACCCGAGATTTCGCGCGGACGCGAAACGCGGTTGTCTTTCGCGGAGGGTTTGGTGTCTGAGACCTCGCTTCATGGGAAGGAAAAATGAAAGAGTCGCCACGCGGTTTTGTATTTTGAGCCCAAAGCGTTAAGAAAGCGGCTATTGTGAAAAGGTGTCGTTTTTATTGGTAGCAAAAACTTAGGAAAAGGCTTTGAAAACGGGGATCATTTTTATTGGCAGCAAAAACGAGTAAAAAGCTTTTTGTACCAGAGATTGTTAGGTTCGGAGGTCAAGTTACGTTTCGGGTAGAGTATTACGAGATCGCCCGAAATGCCTCGCATGACGAGTCTTTCTACCTTTCTCGAAATCGTGTGTGTGTGTGTGTGTATTTTGAAATGGGGGCTTGAATGACAAGCTTAATCTTGGTTTGAATGACAAACGTTGATTAGGTGACTTTGTTTGAAAAGACGAGCGTTTGAATGACAAACGTCGGTTTTGAGTTTGAAATGAGCGTTTGCGTGGCAAACGTCGATTTTGAGTTTGAAATGAGCGTTTGGGTGGAAAACGTCGACTTTGAGTTTGAAATGAGCGTTTGCGTGGCAAACGTCGATTTTGAGTTGAAAAGGAATTCGAAGGTCGAACTCCGTTTTTTTGAACCGAGCGTTACATTGTTAACGATTTTTACGAGAAAAATGCGTATTAAATGATTTTAAGTGTCAAATGGCGGCTTTGAGTTTGAAAGATGAGCGTTTGAATGACAAACGTCATTTCGCGCGTTTTGAAAGAGAGTTCGACGGACGAACTCCGGTTTTGAACCGGGCATTACATTTTTAACGATTTTTATGGGAAAAATGCGTATTAAATGATATGCGATCAACGAATCGTGTTGCGACTCGGACTTTGAAAAGTAAATACTATCACGATCCAAACGGGTCGGACTTTGTAAATGACAGTATTTAAAGTGCGGTATCAACGGAATCAAACGATCCGGATTCGTAAATGACGATCAACGAGGCCAAACAGCTCGGAATTGTAAATAACGATCAACGAGGCCAAACGGCTCGAATTTGTAAATGACAGGAATTAAATGACGATCAACGGATCGATCGATCCGGAATTGATAAATGACAATAAAAGTAAACGGAACGGGGTCGGAACGCCGTTTTAACCCGTGATTACTTCTCTTACGGAAAGAAGAGGATCGAGGGCTAAAACGTATCGGACCCCGATTAGACGGAAGCGTCTACATTTCGATAACAACGTTCGAAACGGTTATAGCGGCGGCGCGTAAGCAGGCAGGCAGGAGATTTAGAGAGAGGAGTTATACCTATGGCTAGGGCCGAGCTCCTTTGACTCGGGAGGTGTGTACGGGACACGGAAAGTGATTCGAAAGGTTGTTTCGAAGTTGTAAGGGCGTATTTGATCGAAATACGAAGGTTTCACGCGAATCGAGACGAACGGGAGCTCGGGAGGGGTAAAAGCTTTGCTTAGGCCGTGGGGTGGTGAGTTTTTGGAGTCAATTTTCTTTTTCCTTGCCTTTGACAGACAACTTCTATTTATAGGGTGAAAATTGCGGTAGGAGTCCGGACGGACTTGGCACGAATCCGGGGGGTTTTGTGGTATTTTGAGAATTTGAAGGACTTCTTTGGCAATTTCGGAAAATGTGCACAGTGAGTCGTGGGACTTGGCTTGCAAATCGGGGATATTTTGGTCTTTTCCCTTTGAATTTGATTGAAGGGTGACTAGAGGAGGTGGCATGGTACGCCACGTGCCTACGAGTCACCGGCCGTGTGGGATTTTGTTCCCCGGTCCCGATTTTGTCCGTTTTTAAAAATAACGATCGGAAAATGTCCAGAAACGCCCGGAAAGTGCTTAGGAAAATGCATTTTTCGGGAAAGCCGTGCTTTTACGTGTGATGACACGTGTTAAGTACGGTTCGGCGTCGAGATGCAGGCTGATCCAGGGCGTCTCGTTGGCACGGCAACGGGAGTTTAACGAGTTCGGTTAACCTGGAGCGGGCCGGTTAACGGATTTGATTAACTTTCTGACGGATTTGGACGATCCGAATTTGGGTACTTACAGTTAGCCCCTCAGCGACGTCTCCTCCGAAGGAGGTGGGGTCGTTGAAAAAAGATAAGGATTCAAATCGGGATGCCTTACTTTGCAGGAGACACAGGCGGTCAGTGGTGGACCCTTAGCGAAAAGGATTCCTACGTATCCCAGCGGGAATCAAGCCGATCATAGTTCGAAAAGGGCGAGGCGCGCGTAGGGACCTTGACTGGCGAGGCTGTTAGGAGCGTCTAAACACAGATGAGACCATTCGCGCGGAGTACACATGCACTGAATGGAAGCTTGTTAGGAGGCGTCGAACACAGGACTTCAAACCTTCGAGGCGTGTGGCGCCTCAAAGCGGAGTTGCGATGCGACGGGGCGTTCGTGCCTTAGGTCTTTGGGCTTATTGATGTTGCCGGTTTTATCTGGCAGGGATGAGCGTTCGGGCTTACCTTGATGGCCGAAAAGGATTGTTGCGGCGTTCGTGCCTTGGGGTTCGGGCTTATTCTTTGTTGCCGGTGAGGTGGAACGATCGGGCTTACGGCGCGGCCGGGAGATGAATGTTCACTCGCTGAAGTGAAAAGGTGTTCGGGCTTACGAGGATGGCCGAAGAGGGATTGTTGCAAGGCGTTCGTGCCTTGGGGTTCGGGCTTATTGCTGTTGCCGGTGAGGTGAACAGCGAGGGTCTTGATAGGAGAGTGGAGGTCGGACCGCGAAGGTCGGGATTGATCGTTTGAGATCGGACCGTGAAAGATCGAGATGGGGGATTGAAATCGGACCGTGAAAGGTCGCGATTAAGACTTTGAAATTGGACCGTGAAAGGTCGCGGTTGAGACTTGGAATCGGACCGTGAAAGGTCGCGATTGAGGATTGAAATCGGACCGTGAAAGGTCGCGGTTTAGAGTTGGAATCGGACCGTGAAAGGTCGCGATTGAGGATTGAAATCGGGCTTACTGCTTTGTTTAGACAAAATGCATGTATTTGTCAGGAACAAATTTTGATTTGAACTGTATTTGCAAAAAGGCGCAGTGGGGCGGGAACACCATTGCGTATTTTATTACTGTGATCACCTTACATTATTTTCGGCAAATAAGCAAATAGGTTAATCAAAAATAAATAAAAAAGAGAAATGCATTAAAAATTGAACGGGTCAAAAATCAAGCATGTATGCACTAATTTTTAATTATTTACTGCTGTTACTTGCGAGCAGGCGGAAGGGATATTGACATTGGTTGAATGAAATCGGGGCGAGCACGCGAGATTTCATAGGAGTGAACAGGGCATGGTTTGGAAATGTTTCCAATTTTAAGAGGCGGTGCTGCGCAGTTGACAAGTCAAGCTGCGAGAGGGAAGTCCGGCCGGACTAGAAGCCCCGAATTTCGGATTCTTTAAATTGCGGTTTCGGCTTTGCAATTGGTGAGAAAAGCTAGCATTGCTTTGTTCATCTATTGAATTCCTTTCCCTTTCTTAAGGTTTTCTTCACCTTCGACATGGCTCCCTTTCCCAAGTTATCGTCTCGGATGCAAGAGCGATATTTGGACAACTTTCGATCGTGGGTACGGAACCACACGAGGCGAGAACAAAAAGGTTTTCGAAGGCATTACGGGATTAAATCTGTTTGGGCTTTGAAGGAGCTCATGCGAGATTGGGATCTTTTGAGAGCGCGTCTCGGTTAGGACGTACGGAGGAATGTGTACGGCTTTTCGTACAACGAAATCACTCCTACGTTTGAAGATTTCCGGGCCATTGCAGGAGGACACTGAGGCACGGAACAACTAGTTCTTCCGTGTCTTTGGTGGCATGGCCACTTTGTTGAGAAGCTAGTGTCTTTGTTGGGTATCTCATTTGGAGAAGCATACGGGATGCGTATAGGATACCGATTACGTTGACATTTCGGGATTGCCCGAAAGATTTGCGGAGGCGAGGAGCGTATTTTCGTGGGGCAGCGTTTGCTCTGTGCTTGCGATTGCTACTTTGTTTACATTCACATCTCTGGGTGTGTGCCATCACGATGTCTTGGACTGGTGGCTTGATGGGAGTGGGGAGACATCGTGCCATTGGTCTTGGGCGAGACGTTCTGGGCATAGGCCGGATGGCGGCCGGTAGCCGATACATGTGGGGAGGGAGTCCCGCTATGCTGACCATGTGGTTGAGGAGAGAGGCTGCGATGATGCACGAGGTGCCAATGTCTTGTGACGCTTGGTCTTTCTCGCGGCGTCCTCTGGTGATAGGGGCAATCGAGTGGCTGGAGCTCTGGATGGCCAGACTTTGCACGCATCACTTGCGATGGTGGGTTCCCCATTGGAAGATTCTGAGACTTGTAGGACCGCTCGGGAGGGTCTGTTGATTGTCGAGTGCGGGGCTGTCTCGGACGTCTTTCTATATTCCATCATTGGTTTTGCGGCGTGCAGTGGAAGCGAGTGCCTTGGCCCGATCGATTTATGTTGCTACCTTTGAGGTGGGATCTTTGCGGATGGAAGATCCTTCGACGCTATTGCGATCACCCGGTGGTGGCAATACACGTCCTTTCTGCCCGGGGTTCTCTTTCACCGGAGAGAGGGCAGCGTTGCAGTCGGCAACGATATACGGGCCCAGTACGAAGAGTGTATGGGGAGACACGAGATGGCTATCTTGTGGAGACGGAGTGAGCTGTTGAGTGCGATCACACAGACGGCTCGACCTTGAGGAGGACGAAGCGAGGGCTAACCACAGGAATCGTGCGCGATGCCATAGGCGATTATGTGGCAAGTGCTGATCGGGAGGCCAATCAAAGCACTATGATGATGGCTCGAAGCGAGGCGGCTCGAGACGAGCTAGAGAAAGGGCTGCGTTGACGGCCGCGGGCTTGACGGAGCGTCGGGAAGAGTCCACGAGCCGAGGTAGAAGGCCTACCGGAATATTTCTGCGAAGGTGAAGAACACTCGCCGGGGAAAAGGGAAGGGAAGAAGGATGAAGGACCTAGTACGGGAAACTAGGTTGACCTTGCTTTATCCGGAAGTATCCGACCCATTGTCATTGCGGACACATTAATTGATTAATGTTTTATTGTAGTTTTGCTAGCGTGTAGCGAGTCAAGAGTTGACCGTGCTTGAACTCATCAAAGAATGTTTTAACCGTTATGAATTTGTAGGTTAAATGAAAAGAGTTTTTCGAAACACGAAGCAATTGATGCTTATTGTATTTTTTTTTTGTTTTTAGACCGAACCAAAGATGGTGCCTACGTTCCCCTTTTACAATTGGACTAAGGGGCTCGAGGTCACCGTAGTTCGACACTTTAGGTGAATTTGAGAAAAACAAAGACAAAAGAAGTGCGACCACTGTTTTTACGGATCATTAGCGGGAATGTATCCGGTTGGGTATTACTCTTTTAGCACTTTAATTTCTTGAGGGGACGATGTATGGGGAAGGTGAGTTGACTCGTGCTCTTCCTCAAGCAGAAGTATCTGCGGAGCTTGCTTCCGTTCACGGGATTAACGAAAGGGTTTCCGTCCAAGTACGCTAGCTTCATGGCTCCTCCGGAGAAGATTCTTTGTACCACGAACGGTCCTATCCGGGTAGGCTCCCACTTTCCGAGGGGATTGGTGCACGTAGGAGGCTTTTCCTTTAGCACCAAGTCGCCTTCTACGATGTCTCGGATCTTGACTTTCTTGTCGAATGCTCGTGCCATTACGCTCACGGTAGGCTCGAGTGTGTTCCATGGCTTTCAATCTAAGCTCGTCAAGTAGAGCAAGTTCGTCGTGACGGCTCTGTAGCCATTCGACTTCATTGATCCCGTTTTCCAAGAGGACTCGGAGGGATGGAATTTCCAATTCCACGGGTAACATCGCTTCCATTCCGTAGGTAAGTGCGAACGGAGTCTCCCCTGTGGCGGTTACGGCGATGTTCGGTATCCCCAGAGGGCTAGATGTAGCTTTTCGGGCCGGTCCGACCTGCAGTGGTCATCTTTACGATTATCATGGCGAGAGTCTTGTTGGTGCCTCTCTTGCACCATTGGTTTGTGGTACGTAAGGAGAAGACTGTGACGTGTGACTACGAATTCGGTCGGTAGTTGGTCACAATCTCCTTCAAAGTGGGTCCCATTGTCGGAGATGATCTCGTTGGGCACTCCGTATCGGCGCATGATGTTCTCTCGGATGAACTCGGCCACCTTCTTAGAATTCGGTACCTTGTACGATCGCTTCTACCCATTTGGTGAAGTAGTCATTGCGACTAAAATGAACTCGTGACCATTGCTCCCTGGAGGAGTGATCTTGCCGATGACGTCGATTCCCCATGTGGCGAAAGGCCGTGGCGTAGTCATGCAATAGAGTTCGTGAGGAGGGATGTGATTGAGGTTGGAGAACCGTTGACATTTGTCGCGGCTTGGACGAGCTGGATGCGATGCTGTTTCCATTGATATCAATAGTATCCCATACGGAGAATGATCTGTGTCAATGCTCGGGCGTTCATGTGCGGACCGCGAGGTTCCGTTGTGAACTTCGTTCATTAGCTCGCTGGCTTTTTCTTTGTTTACACCACCGAAGGAGTGGCCCTTGAGTGGCGCTTCTTGTACAACATACCCCCAGAATGACGAAATGGGATGCCGGGCGTTTTAATGCCATCATGTTTTTGGCTTTGATCCCTTCTTTGTATTTTCCATCTTCATTTGTGAAGGAAGCTTCTCCGCTTTGGAGTGCTTGGTAAATTTGATTGTACCGGGGTTCGTCGATCGTTTCTTTTTCTTTTTCGATCTCACGGCAATAGGCGGGTGTTTCCCGTCTGCCTATTACGAGGGTTTCTTGCTTTCCCTTCGGGAATTTCGACAAGAGGCGAGGTTGCCGGGCGTCTGCGAAGCGGTTCTGTCTCTTGGCAAATAGTGAAAAGAGATGTCCTTGGGCGAAGCAATGAGTTCCTCCATGTACGCGTGGTACTTCGAAGGCCGAGAATCTACCGTCTTCCATTTGTTGGATACTTGATTGATGATCAATGCGAGTCTCCATATACATCCGGCTCTAAGATGTTGCGCTCGAGGCGGCTTCCCAAACTGCTTGCCACGGGCTTCGTATTCTGCTTTGCATTGTTGGTTGCTTCAAAATTCGGCTTGATGGCTATGGGAGTATGCTCGTCCTTGGGATCGACAAGGAGCATTCCAATACCATTCCCCTTCTTGTTGGCTGCCCCATCGAAGAAGAGTTGCCGGCGGTTTGCTTTGTCAAGTGAAAAAGATTCCGTCGTCCAGGAAATTGCGGATCGGGACCCTTAGGTTCCTTTGCTCGGGAAGTCGGCAAGGCGATCTGCCATTACTGCCCTTTGTTGATTTTCGACCATGTACTTGATGTCGAACTCGGCCCGGGAAGAATGACCACTTGGCTAGTCGCATTGACGAGATGGCTTGTCAAAGAGATATCGGACGGGGTCCACTTTGGAGACCGGGAGCAGCGAATGCGGCTGCATGTAGTGTTTCGGTTTCCCGACTACCCATACAGGCGGTACAAGTTTTCTACGATCTTTGATAGGCGAGTTCACTTCCTTGAAGCTTTCGGCTTACGAAGTAGATTGCATGCTCAACCTTGGAATCTTTGTTCTTGTGCCGGCATTGCTCCGATTGACGTGTACATTGCGTCGAGATATAGGAGTAGTGGCTTGTCTTCATGTGGCGGGCACGGGGTGGGGGATTAACCAAGTAGGTCTTGATCTTCTCGAAAGGCTGTTTGGCACTCGGAGTCCCATTTGATGTCGGCATTCTTTTTCATCGGTTTGAACATGGGCTCGCGAGAGAAGATGTCAAGCCCCGGTTGATGAAGCGGCTTGATGTCTTGAAGTCTTCCCATGAAGCTCTTTACTTGTCGGGGTTTGAGGCGGCTTCATGTCGATGATGGCCTTGATTTTCTGGGATCGGCTTCGATACCTCTTTTACGTAACCATGTACCCCGGTACCTTGCCGCGCTTGACGCCGAAGGTGCACTTTGCCGGGTTCAACCTCATGGAGTGTTTTACGAGTCTGTTGAAGAACTTCCTCGGATCTGTCATGTCTTTGCATGTCGATCCCTTGGAGTGGATGATCATGTCGTCGACATATACTTCGATTTCTTTGTGAATCATGTCATGGAAGAGAGGCATTGCGGCCCAGTAAGTAGCCCGGCGTTCTTCGGACCCGAACGGCATGGCCAGGTAGCAGTATGTCCCAGTGGAGTGGTGAAGCGATCTTGGCACGATCCTCCTCGGACATCTTGATCTGGTTGTATCCGGCGAACCCGTCCACGAAGGACTTTACTTGAAATTTGCCGTGGTATCGACCGGCATGTCGATGTTAGGCGGTGGGAAATCATCTTTAGGGCTGGCCTTGTTGAGATCCCGGAAATCTACGCGGCATCGACCTTTCCGTTGGCCTTGGTGACCGTCACGATGTTGGAGAGCCAAGTCTGGTACTCAATCAGTCTGATGAAACCAACTCGGAGCATTTTCTCAATTTCTTCTTTAACTTGCAAGGACCACTCTGGCTTGATCTTGCGCGGCTTACATTTGTGAGGCTTGGATTCGGGATCCGGGGAATTACGTGCTCCACGATTGAGGATCGAGTCTGGCATGTCTGATATGACCGGGCGAACACGTCAACATACTCCCGGAGGAGGCTTATCGGGGCTTCTTTTACGCATCGGCGAAGAAAGCGCCCACTTGTGTCTCTTTAGGCTCTTGCCGACCCCGGGTTCACTTTGGTCATAACCTCTTGGCGGCTTGGGCCGGTTGTCCTCTTGGTCAACTACACGCTCGAGAACTTCTTTAATGTATTGTTCGTTTAATGTGTACGCTTCTTTATCAATTGAATTATTAACGTCTTTTAAGTTGTTTGTTAACTTATCGGTTGTTAAAGTGGCAATGAGAGGATACTCAGAAAGGTCGAGACTTTTCATTAAACAAGAACGGGAATACATGATTGGCTACAACATTATAGTCCTCCGGCGTAAGGCCGTTGGATGACTCGGAAGGCTGGACTCGACAGGAGTGGCTCGAGAGGGTTTGAGACCGGGTTTAGGGAGATGTGGGTGCGGGCCCGGCTTGTCTTCCAATTCTGCTGGCTTGCCCTTGGTCAGGTGAAAGTTACCCAATTCTTGATGGCATTCTTTGGATGCTTGATGAGGGTGCGGGGATCGAGAGGCTTGGCTCCTGCTGTCCCTATCATGGCGATCATCTTTGTTGTCGGAGCCCCGGTCGATCAAGTTGGGCAACTCCATGACTTCTTGAAGCCGGGACTACGTAGAAATTTGGTCCAGAGGCGTCTTCTATGAATTACGGTTCCTTACGCTTTGGACTTCTTGTCTCGAATGTGGCCTCGGCGGTGATCCGAACAACTTGTTTCCCATGGAGAGTACCTTGAGTTGCTCCTCCAAGTGCAGGATTCCCTTGAATGTGTACTCATCTTTGGGTGTGGTGGCGGTTGGTCCGGAGTAGAGGTTTGTGATGTCGAGGAACGCTCCGCTTCGCGGATTAGCTTTGAGTCCTCTGAAACGCTTGAGGTCCCGTGCTAGGTGTTCCATTCTTCCTGTAGTCTTGGTGCGGACTATCCCTGCTTCGTTCTCATCTTCATCAGTTCCACTGTCGGTCCCCTCGGTTCTGCTTTGTCGGTTCGCTGTCGGTCCCCTCGGTTCTGGCTGTCGGTTCATTGTCGGTCCCCTCGGTTCTGTGTCGGTTCCCTTGTTGGTCCCCTCGGTTACTCTTTGTCGGTTCCCTTGGTGAAGTAATGAGCGAGGTCAAAGCATGTAAGGTCGGAGGTGGAGTGTGCCGTCGGAGGTTCCCCTTTTGCGGAGCTGCTTTGCCTTGGTGCGGGCGAGCCTTTTGTCTTCCTTGATGTCGGCCGGTGTTGGCACGTAGCCAAGCCCTGGACCGTGGTGTGGTCCTTGACTTCAATAACTTGGTGTTGGCCTTGCGGCCTTTTGCCGAGCCCCGATCACGGGATGAAGTTCATGAGTTTCATCATCCTCATGGCGGGAGGAATCGATCGTGAGGCAGTGGAAGGTCCACGTTGCATATTTGGATCTTGGAGGTCTCAGTGAATCCGATTAATGGCATGTCATCATTATGCTTGATTTCCAACAACTTTGGAATGTCGTTAGTCTTTGGTCCCTCGGTGGTGGCCATTTGTCGCCGTAGGCGTAGTTAGCTCGTTGCCTTGCATGAACTTGAGGCAGCTGGTGAAGGGTGGATGCCACGCCATTGATTTGATGCGGCCGGGGACGCCCCGGGATGGTTGTGAAAGTGATTGGAATGTCCAATACTTGGAATTCGGTGGGGATCACCCGCTTGCCGAACCGGATGTTAAGAGTAGCAACCCCCAGAAGCGTACGGGAAGTAGAGTCATAGGCCTTGGCAGTGTGGGTGAAGGCTTAAGATACGTGGGCTTGATGTCAAGCGGAGTCCATCATCTTGGCGGGCAAGACATTCATTCAGGAACCTCCGTCTACCAACACGCGGGGAAGGCGGCTCGTCCAGTGGGCGTGATGTAGAGCGGCTCGTTGTGATCGGCCCCAAATTTTGGAAGGTCCAAATGCAGTGAAGGTGATAATGTTGCCATAGTGGATGTTGCCGATCATCTGAATGACTTCATGCGGGGTTGCGTCCACGGGGACCATGGTACGGGCCGGGCTTTCCTCTAGCTTGAGCTTGTGAGGATAAGAGGAGGTGAGCGAGAGACCAAAGGGAAATGTTCGCTGAGTCTGCTTGAGGCTGAGTGAGGATCGGGTCCTCTTTCAAGGAATTTGCGTCTTCGGGTGGCCGGATTGCAATTACGGCTCCGTCGGCTTTTTGGTGGCCTTAGGTGGTAATGCATGGATTTGACCCGATCGGGTTAGAACAGCCCGACATCGGGTTTGGTCCCTTACGAGCAGTGCTACGAGTTGAGCCATAGTTAGAGGAGGATTCCTCGTAGCGTAGGGCCATATGTCTTCCCTCAACTCATTGATTGTGGATGAATTCCGGGAGCTTCGGCGGCTTGACGGATTTTGTCCCGGAGATCTTGCAGCTTGGATACCTCTGCAGAGGGAGGTAGCCTACGGTTTGGCGCCATTGTTCGAATGTCGGTGCACAACGGTGGTTGCACTGAGGCGAGCGTGCATTGCGACCCTCGGGGGAGGTTGGAGAGTTCTCGGCTCAAGCGAACGGTCTCCTTGATCTCTTCACGGTATATCGCGTTCCTTTCCTTCTTGCTGAGCATACTCGGGGCATTGCAGGTTGGAGTGCAGCGATACTCGTGATTTGCTAGTTTTCCTCCGCTGCAGGCCCCGAATCAACCTTCTTGCGGCGGAGCTGCGTCGAAGTTAGTGCACTGCGTTTCTTCCCATGTGAGAATAGCCGGTGCTTCTTTGAAGCTGCGTGCGGCGGTCTAGGTAAACCTCCATCGGGGAGAGTTTTCTCCTCTGCTTTATCGAGTGGCGGGTATGTCGGAAGGTGAGTACACGGCTTCCCGAACATCGGCCCATGTATAGTTCTTTGTCCCAGTTGATCGTTTTACGTAGCGAATGCGGGTAGGCTGTGGAATTTCCACGAGTAGTTGCTCGAGGCGAATTTCCATCCTCCTCTTGTTTTTAAATAGACCTTCCTCACTGAGTTGGCCTTTCAATTTGAGTGCGGAAATGATCCGTTCCCATCCTCCCAGGACCCTTGGGAGTCGGTTTTGTTGACTTCATGCCCGGCTTGGAAGAGAATGGTTTCATCGTCTTCATCGTCGCTTTCACGAGAGAACTTGCTTTCCTCGGGAAGGTAAGCGGCGGGATTCGTTACTGTGTCGTTCCATCTCCTGAGGTCATCGGGACCGTTGACCACCCTTGCACAGCGAGAGGGGTTGGATGAGAACAGACGGTAGTCGGGGAAGTTGCCATGAGCAAAACTCTTGAGGTCGAACTGGTCTAGAGTGGCCTCTAGCTTTACGTACAGAAGCTTGCTGTGACACTTTAGGGCTTGGTCCACTGTAGGTCTTTCGAGCTTGGTCTTCGTCCCAAAGACGACTTTCTTGAGCGGCTAGTTCCATGAGGGCTTTCCTTGCGAGAGCTAGGCAGTCTCCGTAGGTGCGCATCGTGCTGGCTAGTGTCCCGAGAACCGTGATTACATTCAAATCGCCGAATGGCGGAACACTTGGATTACATTGACGAAGGAAGTCGGGCCAGGACATTCCATGCGGCCTTCCTTGATCTCGATCACCAAGAAGTTTGCCCATATACGCTTGATTGACCCCACGGGGTATTGAATTCTGCAATGTTGACGGTCTCGTGATCTCGCTCGATCGCCAAGTCTATCGAGCTAGCGGTCGGCGGCGGGATGTACGAATCCGGGGCCGTGACGGTGGGAGTAGAATCGGCTGGAGCATGTTGATCTTTGAGGTGGTCATTTCCTATGTCGGAAGGCGGCTACGCCTTGCGGGGAAGACTTTCACGGATGTTTTCGGGGTGGGCTGCCGGAAGCGTTCCCGAGGTTGATCCCGACTTGTAGCGGGGTGAGGAGCTTGGTCTCCTTCGGCTGTTGCCACTTGGCCTTGGCGGCGCTTGAGGTATAAGCGGCGACGGCACGGGCCGGTTGCCACTGGGGCTGGTACTCGGAAGTAGTGATGAGCTCTGAGCTCGCTTGGCCAGGGCCTCGTTTACCATGAGCAGGCAGTCGTCGAGGGTGACCTTGGTATTGCAGAATCTGACGATAAGGACCGGATCCTTGGTATCATCGGGGTATCTGGAATAGATGATGTTGACGAAGTCGTCGTCAGTCACTTGATCAGAGGGATTCTTCGTCGTGTCAACCAGTAACTTCCAATTGTCGGATAGTTGCCTGTACTGGACGTTGAGCTTGACAATTTCCATGGTATTGGAACCTTGGTCGTAGGTGACCTGATCGGAAGGAGTTCCGTCCTCAAAACTGAGCATGTGAATGCAGAGGTCTGCTTGCGGGTCTGCCGCGTCCTCGACTCCGGAGAGTCCAGATTCATCGTCATCTGATCGCTCAATCCAGGTGTAGGGACGTATTGCGTCCGGTTGCGTTGTTGGAGCAGCTAGGAAAACATCATGCTCTTCGTTGGAGAAGAGGGGTGCAGCGGGTAGTTCCTCGTGGAGGACATCCCATACAACTTCCATGCATTCATCACGAGAATGACGGTGCTTGTTGACCTTTATCACAAAGATTTCTTCGCCTGGCGGGGCCAGAGAATGGGTTTGGAGAATGCTGACGAATCTCCGAGCAGAGACAGGGGGTTTATGTGCCCGCATCATGGCGATGTTCAGCGTTTCCTTCCAATCTGCCTCCAAATGTTGGAAACGACAGTTGAACTTGATGTATCGGACTGCTTCAGGGTCTGCCTGCTCGAGTACGTTTACATAGTTGGCATCTCCGGACTACGAGGATTCGGTAGAGATTTGCCCCGATAGTCCCTTGGTTGATTTGAAGGAGGTACCCCCGGTGCCTGAGTGCGGACACGGCAGCTCTGTCTCGGCTTCGTTTCCTGAGGAAACTATCCCTCGGATGACTTCGAGATCTCCTGCCGGTTAATGAATTTAACACACTGGTGGAGAGTGGAAGCTATGGCTTTCATGTGGTGTAGCCAAGGGCGTCCCAAAGAGCGTGAACTCGGATGGAATGTCCATCACGTGGAATTTTCTTGGCACCATTTGGGTTTCGAACCGAGTTCAGTCACTTGTCCCAGGATGGGGCGAGACGAGTTGTCGTAGGCCTTGATAAGTCAGGCGCGGAATCGGTGGCTTTCATGGATGCGGAGAGCTCGCATCATCTTTGAGAGGGAGGACATTAACGGCTGACCGTTATCTACCAATACTCAGGGGAGTGATATGGTGTTGAGTTTGAGAAGTGATGTCTGAGCTTCGTTGTGCCCGAGGCATCTCTAGGTAGGTCTTCGTCACGAACGTGATCATCTTGCCATACGAGGCGGGAGTCGTAGATCTCGTCTCTATCAGTAGAAGGAGAGTCATCCGGCCATCCGTTTCTGTCTTCCTCTTGCGAGTAAAGCCTTTCGCTGGAACCTCGGGGAGTGTGTTGAGGTGCTGTGGCGGTTGCCGCCCTTAGTTAGCACATTGATCGAGTGCGGTGCCCAGCGACCTTGATCTTCCTTTCTGGTCAGAGCTCGGAAGGCTGGACAAATTGAATCTCGGCTGATCCGCGGAGGTTAGGCTTACGGCGCGATAAGATTACCAAGATCGAGTGTTCAGGTGTCCCGGGGCTGGTTCAGTTTCGGAGGGACTTTTCGGCTTTCCCACCTGTTTGCTCTAAAGTTGCATGGCTGGAGGCAAAGAGGGTGGTGGAAGTACGGTGCGTAGTAGTCGAACCTCCGGAGGATTTCTCCAGTGTACCTACCTTGGTATCTCCCGGCTTCGTATCTTTCTCTCGATTCTTTGTTGAGAGGATTTCTTCTTTTGTTTTCTCGGAGGATTGCTCAGGACGGTTTCTCGGGACTCGTACTCCCGAGCGGCGGAGCGATCGCTGGCATCGTAGGCGATGTGGACATTAGAGGAGGATCCAGCTGAAAGAGGCGGAGCGGTTATGGCACTCTTCTTGGGCACCCACTCAATGGAATTCACGCTGTTATTGTTCGGAAAAGGGGTTCCATGTATTGGGCCACGGGGCGCTACAACTTGCCTTCTTCTATCAAGTTACGGATTTCGTATCGTAACCCCAAGCAATTGTCGGTGGTATGGCCGTGATGCTTGATGGAAGCGCGATATTTGCTCTTGTCCGCATTGGCTACGGGAATTTTGGGTTTGTAATTGGCACTTGGGCTTAAGGAGACCCTCCTTGATTAACCCTTCCCATCTTGCTCGGTGGCATGTCCGACTTAGCCGAAGTGTACGGCAGTACAATACGAGTAAATTGTTGCTTTGTGGGGCCCAGGTTTTACATTACCCGTGTTGTCCACGATGGGCGTAGTTGACGGACGTATCTTTCCCTTTGCGAGGGGCGGTGCGGGATTGAATGCAGCTGTTGGCGGTATACGCTATGGGCGTGCGGTAGCTTAACTTTTCCTTAGAGATCCTTCTCGAGCGTGAGCGGCATTGACCATGGCCGGAGATGCAGGAAGAAATTGTGGCCCGATAAGAGTTACGATGGACGGTCTTAAGCGGGACTTGAAGATCCGCATACATTCGTCTTTGGAGAGTGGCTCCATGATCTCGGAGAGTTTCCGGCTCCATCTCTTGTAGAATTCCCGACACTTTCATCCGCTTTACGCTCGGTGGTGATTAAGTCCTCGCGACTTGTTTCCCACTCTAAGTTGGATGCATGCCGTTCCGGGAAGATGTTGCGTCTGTTCCCAGTGTGGCGATCCGCGAGCTTGACCCTCGAAACCATCGTAGCAATGAACTTTTGAGCGTATGCTTTGAAGTGGTCGACCATTTCTTTGGAGGGTTGCTCCTTTTGCATCTCATGCAGAACGTGAGTGTCGACGTGCGTTTGAGGACATTCGGTTCCACGTCGAATCGGTCCATCTCAGGCATTACGAACTTGGCGAGGAGAGGCGTGACCATTCCGGATCTATGGATTTGGCGTTTCTGCTTTGAGCTGCTCATGGTGGCTTTCGGGTCTTTCATTTGCTCGACCATCCGAGCTAAGGTTGGGTCCGGTGGTGGGCCCCACGTGAGGCTCGGCGCCGGGTGCTACCACGTGAGCGGTAGTGATTGGAGGTGGAAGGCTTGGTATATGAGAATATACGGGAGCCTTTTACGGCTGTATCGGGGTTTGTCCCGGTGTTTAGGGATTCGTGTATAGGCAAGGACGAAACCGGGAGGGTATTGAGGATATTGGCATCTGAGATGGTCAGGCGGTGCGGCGGTGGTATTGAGTGATGGGTGTAGCCTTTGGGGTGACCAAAAATGACGGGGTTGCCACCGAGAGGTGGCAACATGGAGCCTAGGTCATTTGTTTCCTTGGTTGGAAGGCATCCAGTAAGTTGGCGGGGGAGGAACTGATTGAAGGTTTGGTGAGTAGTTTCGGGGAATCGTCATCCTCGACCGGGACAAAAGTACAGTGGCGGGGATAGGCTGCTATACCACGCTCATTCGAGGAAAGGCTGTACCACGAAATTACTGCGATCTTCTTTCTGCCTCTTGTGAACCTCACTTGAAGCCCGGATGGCTTCTTCCAATGTCATATACATTACCGGTGGCGGGGTCCTTCCCGTCCACGATTTATCAGTGAGCTAGACATGTCGGAAATTACAGTGAGGAGGCGAAGAACCGGGCATGAAGCCCAGCTGCCGTTCTTGTGATCTGGCAAGCGGCGGCCGGAAATCGAACCACTTTACGCTCATTGCAGGGAACGAAAAGGAAGGGTTTAGGCTTCGGAAAAGGGTATTTGGCTCGAGGTTTTCGGGCTTGTGCAATGTGCGATTACCGATTAATGTTTACTTAAAGCGCGTCTTCTCGAGTCCTAATTGGTTGGAAAAGAGCGTATGTCTTCTTTTCGCAACTAATCCTAGAGCTCTAATCGGTGGATCTCGTCACTACGCTTATAAGCCCCTCGTTTCCATTGTAGATCATCTTTCTCGGGACGGACTATCCCGAGCGAGGTCGATAAGGCAAGCGAGTTCCAGGCAAAGGAAAAAGTGAACTTAAGGCTAGGTGATCACGCAAACTTTCAACGTGTGTGACGTACGGGCCACGGTCGAGTCAAGCGTCCTTAAGTTAAGGCGGGGATCGTGCCAAAATTTGGGCATGACCTCTCGGCTCGCTTGTGCGAGAGACCTTAGCCTTTAGCGTTGGCCAAGTTGTGGGCGGTACGATACATACGGCGAGTTTGGTGACACGGCGTCACATTGAACCTTCGGGTATATTTTTCGGCGAGCTCCAGCGTCAAAGTCAAGGCTGAAAAGCTCAAGACTTCGGGTCGGGAACGACCTTTGGTCTCAAACTCTCGAGCTTGACTCGGAGTGGGCCGGCGTGAAAAACATACACTTAGGCTTTATGACCACGAGCTAAGCCAAAAACCAAGCGGGGTCTTGGACAAAGTGTGACACAAAGAGTGCATAGCTTACACGGGCTAGGATGGGATGTTTGGGACGACCCCGTGCGCCCAGAAAGATGTACGGCGAGACCAATCGGAGTGCAAGCGGTAAGGCCATCCCGGGTTAGGGGTTGTAGTGTGCGATGTACCGAAAGCGGCAAGTGCACGTGAAGTGCGGTGTTAAGAGGCGGCAAGTGCGCGCGTAGTGTGCGGTCACTAAAATTCTTTTACTGAGTAAAACGAGGAGATTTTTCAGGAAATGTGTCTTAAAGAATTTATGATGCACGAGTTCAAAAAACTGACATGAAAATCAAACATGAATGGGGATGCACAATGACATGGTAAGATTTTGGAAAAGTTGACAATGTAATGCCTTTAAAAAAACCGTTCGAGGGAGTTTAAAGGAACACACAGCACCTTTGCGAACGAGGAAGGGTAAG